>JANAVB010042020.1:1190528-1225528 GCA_029216955.1 Iris pallida | reverse complement strand
TGGTTCCGGTCTCTGATCCCAATGCATACTGCCAGCATGTAAGTATCTCTCTCCTTTTGTTTTTTCCTCTGCCGTAGGCAATGGTTTCCGATGTTGGCACTTGATATCTGTCACTTTGATGACTGGCGGGCGATCTCTCCGATAAGTCTCTCCCCCTCTTGTGTTTTGACATTCTTTACGTGACAAAAGAATAGAGTGAATTATGGGAAGTTTGACTTTTCAAATCTATGTAAACATTTATTTATTTCATATAAACAAAAGTTCATGCTATCTTAATTTATGGTTATTGAATTATCAATGAAATTTATATTTTCACAAACGAAACAATCCACTTTGGATTCTATGGTTGTGAGACATCACAACAAACCTCATTTTCCAGACCTCTACTAGTAGCTTATCCTATTTGCAAGCTATGCCATAAAAATTTAAGTTGATAACTTCATAATTTAACATTAGTGTCATGCAAATTATCATACAGTTTAAGAGGACAAAGTTAACTTTCTTATCATACATTCTTCCAATCAATTCCTTACGACAACACGAACGATATCCCAAGGATTATATCATGCACATGTCAATGTTACCTCGAGAAAGATTCAATCTAAATCCAAGCCAAATTACATCCACAGATCACACAATAATCAATCAATCTTCCGAACTCACGATTCGAATCACAATCTAATTCACCAACAAAATATCATCTATCACCTCACTTGGAGTATAATCAAATAAGACAATTCAATAATAAGCAATCTATCCAAATAATTCCAAATGCCATTTCGTTCTTCCAATCGCAAGCATTCACTCAAAATTTCCAAGATCCAACATCAAATCCAAACCTCTCTCTTAATCTCGCTGCCCAACTCTATTCTAACACTTCTACCCAGGTAACTATCTTAAGGTCAATTCTACTCATCCCATTACTCAACATAGGGACGTCTGCCTAACCATTAGGCTAGCTCACAAAGCCCACCCAAATATCTGATAGATCATCAATCGCACTAAACCATTATCATAACTCATCTCTAAATATACTGCACTCAACCCAAATCCTAGGGTCAAATCTTACCTAGCAATCTATGACATTCTACCCAAACATAGGGCAAGCTCTCACTCAACATATGAAAATCCGACATAGACCATCACAAAATCATCATCATCAAGATCTAAGGGATCAAAGTCTATCGAAGCCTCTCTCTTGGGTAAATCCATCCAACAATTATCGTCGATTATATTATGATCGATGATATCAATCCAAACTACTCTCATATTCCAAATCCTCGACCCGTTTCGATAAGTTCCACCGATTCAAATCCAAAATCTCAATCACAATCCCAAGTCAAAATCTAAATTATCGATCACAAGTCAAAATTCTCAATCTCAAATCCCAAGTCACAATCTCAATCCTGAATCATACGCAGTAAATTCCTACCATTAAATTACAAGTCATAAATCTTTCATTTCCAATCCACTCATACTCCATCTCTATGCATCTAAATCACTTGCATAATCAAAATCATCTTACAATCAATTTATAGGTCCAAACAGTTCACGGAATCACCAATCTTTTAAATCTTACACATCTGTTCCAACCAAAAATATATCGACTTCAAATTCTCGTAGACAATCAAGTTCATCACTTCGAATGATTACATCAATCATAAAGAATTCCATTATTCACGAGCTGAGTTTATCTCATATCCATTCATGTCATACCTAGGTTCGCTTGTCCAAGTCATCCGAAACATTCAATACTATCATTCAATTCATCAACAGTCCATACAGCTACATCCATGAAGACCATAATTTTAATGATTCAATCGGTTACACGATCATCGACTATCCAGCCACAATATCCTCGAGTCAATGTCTATCGATCTACCTCAATCTCATCAAAATATGCATCACAAGAAAACATCCATTCACCAACTCAAATCTGTCTCAACCAATGCTATCTTCCAAACTCGATACAAGATCAACTCATCCGTACTCAAGATCAAATCGGCCATAGGCTATCACATACCATCGAGCAACACAATTCTTCAATCCTCAAAATTATTCACATATCCTTCGTACGAACTTTCAAATCGCACCACTGAGTCCTCGTACTCGATTCAAAATTCGATTCGATCGATTTAAACCACAAATCAATATATTATCCATAATGATTTCGAAACAAAGTCATCCATTTCACAAATTAAACTCGATTCCAATATTATCTCAATTTGCCAACATCATTCTCGATCACCCGAATCAATAAAACGAGATTTCCAAAATCATATCGACTAGGCAAAATTCTAAGCTGAGACTTCATATCACCCCATCCATGGCTGATAGACAGACTTATCGATACCCATAACATCAAATCCAACAAATATCGCTAGGGCTACCCCATACACTACTCAGAGATATAGGCCACTTTGCACCAAATCAATCTATCCTCAATATTCTGAATCAACATCCCTGTCGGACAATCTATATCACGATGATCCCAATGATCACAAATATAACATCAATTTCAAGCCACTCGGCAAACACTGAAATTCAATTGAATGCATTCCACTGAATAACTCAATTCCATTCCTGAAATCCAAGCACACTTCTTTCAATACTCACATAAAAAATACTCAAATCTGACTGCAACATCTCTACTGATAACATGTTGCTCATCCAATAAAAAACCAAATCCAACTTACCTTCATCCCATATGCCTTACGACCTGCTCAAACCAAATATTTTGCCACGCTCAACTCAAACAATATGATGCTACTCTTTAAAGCTATCCCTGGTCAACAAAATACCCATATGAGATTATAACATATATAGACTTATTTTATGGAACATCCAGCAGAACACCATGCGAGAGTCAAAACTTTCGATTAAACAACTCAGAGTTGAAGGGAATCAGCGAGGGTCCAAGGACGTAAAGCTGTGTTCTGATACCAGTATGTCACGTCTCGATCCCGAAGGACCGAAATTCGCCACTGGACGTGATGCAATAGAAGCTAAATTGTACTTGTACATAGTGTTAAGTGTTATATTAGAGTTATGAGTTAATGGACTTTAGTCCCACATTGCTTAGAATAATAGGAGAGGAGGCTAGCCTCTCCTATATATATGTAATCTCTCCCTCAATAATAATCATCCTATTATTTACTCCTACATGGTATCAGAGCCAAAACCCTAGCCTCTCCACAAAAAAAATTCTAGCCGTCTTCCCCCCCCCCGGCCCGCTCCTGTCCGCTCCCCCCCCCCGCGCTGCTGCTCAGCCCCCCCCCCCCCCCCCCCGTCCGCTCCTGTCAGCCTCCCCCTCCCCCGTCCGCTCCGGTCAGCCCCCCCGGCCTCCTGTCAGCCCCCCCTCCCTATGACTCCAAACCCTAACCCTAACCTAACCTAACCATCTCCTTCCATCAGCCGCCACCCTCTCCCTCCCAACCCTTTTAGTCAAAAAAAAAATTCATTGTTGGGATACTCAGAGGGAAACATTTGCATGAACCTCTGCCATCAATGCTGAAATTTAACAAAGAGCACATATATAGTTTGTTGTGCATGAATCTTTGTTTCTTTCCTTGATCTTCACACCAGGATCTATCAGGGGTTACCATGGGTTATCTCTCTGACCTGACTTGTGATCCACACTCTCTGCTTTCTATGCGCGTATCACGGTTCTGACTCCGTTTTTAGCGCATTGGCAGAGTTGTGTTTATCAAGTGGAAAGAACACATCGACAGTCGAATCTCTGACAAATGGAAGACTCTACGCGAACAACAGTGCCACAGATACTAGTGTCGGCAACACACTAGCGGGCACTAGCACAACGATTTCCTCCATTCGACTTGTCGATCGACGGTTGGAAGGGCCAGAGGGCTACTCGACATGGAGAAAGAAGGTCGAGAAGACACTTCGGGGAATGCGGTTGTCCAAACATTGACTGACAATCCTCCAGCAGACGATGATCCCATCTTTGAGCAATGGGAGACAGTTGACAGTCGATTGTTTACACAGTTGATGAACTCCATGGAACCATCAGTGGAAGACATGGTTTAAAATACGGACTCCGTGAAGGAGTTATGGAAATGTTGGCGGCGGGTTTGATGGTAAACGCGATTTGTCTCCTATATATGACTCGGTCGTTGGTGTGTACCGAGCAAATCAAGGAGACAAATCTCATAAAGAGCATTTCCGGGCCTTCAAGGCTATGACGGATGAGATCGACCGCGTACTACCTCTTACGTCGGATATTAATGAAGCACGGGCTCAACGTGAGCAGCTTCATGTCATGGCTTATCTCGCATCTCTCCGTCCTGATGCGGACTCTGCTCGTTCTCAGATTTTACTGGATGATCGATGTACCATCCCTGTTGAAGCACACTATCGTGTCCTTCGGGCTGCCAAAGTCGTTGAGACAACTCCGGGTGATACTCTGCTGATCGTTCTGCTCTAGGGTCGCTCGTACAGGATTTCTGTGGTGGTCGTGGCAGCCGACGGGGTGGCCGTAATGCTGGTCGTGATGGAGGACGAGGCAATGGCGGTCGTGATGGAGGAAAACCGCGCACATGCTTTAACTGTGGTCAGCTTGACCATTTCTATTGGCAATGCACTAAATCACCTGCTGCTAATATCACCACTGACGTCCCTGATGATGGTGTCCGATCTATTCAGATGACTTCGGACTCCTATACGAGTTCCTTGATTTCAGGCTCAACGTCGTGGTGAAGCATCCACGTCTGGTTCCACAGCTGGATACTCAGCCGCGTGCATAGTGAAACCCAAGCAATGGTAATTGACTCTGGTGCATCCTCTCACATGACTGGTGACGCAGTATGATACATAATTATGTACCTGTACGTCGTGCTTCTGGCATTACTGTTGCCAATGGAGGTTTCCTGACTGTCCGAGGCCGTGGAAGTGCCAATCTTGCTTCCGGACTGTCACTCAATTCTGTACTGCTTACTCCTGGGAATCCGTTCAGTTTAATTTCTATTAGTCAAATTACTCGTGAACTACATTGCTCGGTAACCTTTTTTCCTGATGGTTGTGTTTTTCAGGACCTGAAAACTGGAAAGACTATGGTAAGGCATGGCTGGAGCTTGTACTGTTTGACGCAACTCCTTCCGTTGTCTGTGCCAGCAAGACACTCGATCTTGTTGAGTTACATTGTCGGTTAGGCCATCCATCGTCCCAAGCTCTCCAGAAAATGTACCCATCTTTAGATATTCCTCTTCCTTTCATTGCGAGCCATGTAGTTTAGCTAAACATCATCGGGTTCCTTATCCGGTAAGTCCAAATAAAATTGTTTCTGCTCCTTTTGAGTTGGTGCATGATATATGGGGACCCTGTCCGATTGAATCTGTCATGGGCTTTAAGTACTTTGTTACTTTTGTCGATGATTACTCACGTGTCACCTTTATTTATTTGATGAAAAATCGCTCGAATTATTTAACATCTGGTGCACCTTTCATGCCGAAATAAAAACACAATTTGGTCTTCCCATCAAAATTTTTGGAGTGACAATGGCCGTGAGTATTTATCATGTGATCTAGATAAACATCTGGTCCTCCATGGCATCATCCACCAAACTTCTTGTGCGTACACACCACAACAAAATGGTGTAGCCGAACGCAAGAATCGCCATTTATTGGAAACTACACGCTCTTATGTTTCATGCACGTACTCCCAAGCGATTTTGGTCGGATGTGGTTCTTACTGCTTGTTATCTTATTGACCGCATGCCATCGTCAGTTTTCAATGGTAACACTCCTTTTTATAGACTTTTTCCTGGACGAGAGCCATTTCCTCTGCCTCTTCGAATTTGGCTGCTTATGCTATGTTCGGGATATCGACCAAACCTTTCTAAATTAGATCCTAAGGCAATACAATGTATTTTTCTTGGGTATCCTAAAGATCAGAAAGGGTATCGGTGTTTCTCCCCTGTCTTAAAGCTATTTTTTCACTCGGGATGTTACCTTTGTAGAAACTGAATTTCCACCACTCCCACAATCAAAGGGTCCGGCTTCTCTGGTCTATCCCGAAGATGATTTTTTGTTATTTCCTCCTCAAACACAACAGTCCCCCGTACGGGTGCCCTCCCTTACCGAGCCAGTTCCAGTCAGATGGTCCACATACACCGATTCAGCCATTGCCAACATCACCCACAGATTCATCCTCCTCTGGTTCGATCAGCAGTTCCGACTCAAATGAGTTGCCTCCTCAGTTCCGCCAGCCGCTCCGGTGGTCCCACCTCCAGAACGTCCTCGTCGTGTCTGTCGTGATCATCCCTTATATGTTGACAGCTACAAAGGTCTTACCAGTCACACTCAGTCTCTGGTGGCTACTATTGATGGGATTCAGATTCCCAAGACCGCTGAGGAGGGTCTCCGACATCCTGGTTGGCGTGCTGCTATGAACGAGGAGATGAAAGCTCTCCAGGAGAATCATACCTGGGACTTAGTCGACTTACTTACTGGTAAACAGGCAGTCGGCTGCAAATGGGTGTTCACGATTAAGGTCAAACCGGATGGCACCCTTGATCGACTGAAGGCTCGGCTGGTGGCCAAAGGATACTCTCAAACCTATGGTGAGGATTACTTCGAGACATTCTCTCCTGTGGCCAAAATGACATCCGTTCGTGTCCTCATGACCTTGGCCATCCGATATGATTGGCCGTTACTCCAGCTTATAAAGAATGCTTTTCTCCACGGAGATCTTGATGAAGAAGTATATATGATGCAACCTCCCGGGTTCTTGCAAGGGGGTAAAGTGTGTCATCTGAGGAAGGCTCTCTATGGTCTGAAACAAACGCCTCGTGCATGGTTTGGTCGATTTACGCATGTTGTTACTCAATTTGGCATGTGTCAATCGAAGAAGGACCATTCAATCTTCTATCGACACACATCTGCTGGAAGAATACTCCTTGGAGTCTACGTTGATGATATTGTAATCACGGGAGATGACAGCCAGGGTATTGCAAGCCTCAAGAAGTTTCTTGGAGAATAATTTTAAACCAAGGATATGGAATCCTTGAGCTATTTCTTGGACATTGAGGTCACACGGGGTAAGCGGGACATTGTAATGTCTCAAAGAAAGTATGTGCTGGACATACTAAATGATGCAGGCATGATACAAGCAAAGGGAGCAACCTCACCTATGGATCCAGGGACGAAGTTACTTCCAGACGAAGGGGTCATGATGACCAATCCAGATCAGTATCGTCGAGTAGTTGGAAAATTCAACTACTTGGCGGTTATGACACGTCTGGACATTTCTTTTGCAGTGAGTGTTGCAAGTAGATTTATGGTTTCTCCAATAATTCTACACTGGCATGCAGTTCTCAGAATTCTGTGTTATCTAGTAAAGAATCCAGGAAAAGAAATTCGAATGGAGAATAGTGGACACACTCGCATTGAGTGTTTTACTGATGCTGACTGGGGAACAAGTCTGACAGATAGACGGTCTACATCTGGCTACTCAGTATTTATTGGTAGAAATCTAGTGTCGTGGAAGAGCAAGAAACAAAGTGTGATAGCACGCTCGAGCTCAGAAGCAGAATATCGAGCTATTGCTCATGGTACGTCAGAGATATTATATATGAAGCATCTCCTACAAGAACTGGAAGAAGATGCAGGGTCTCAAGTGGCAGATCTATGGTGTGATAACCAGTCTGCTATTCACATTGCCACCAATCCAGTATTTCATGAACGGACGAAGCATATTGAAATTGACATTCATTTTGTTCGTGATGAATATAAGAAAGGAGTGATAAAGTTTCAACATGTGAGGACCGGCGACCAGATAGCTGATATATTCACAAAGTCTCTTATGGGTCCTCGGGTTCAATTTTTATGTAACAAGCTGGGCATGATTGACATCTATGCTCCAGCTTGAGGGAGGGTGTTAAATGTTATATTAGAGTTATGAGTTAATGAGCTTTAGTCCCACATTGCTTAGAATAATAGGAGAGGAGGCTAGCCTCCTATATATATGTAATCTCTCCCTCAATAATAATCATCCTATTATTTACTCCTACACATAGCAAACACCAAAACGGCCGATACAACATCCAAGGTACAAAGTTATTACAACGGAAATGCTAAGTAGAAAAGTTGAATCGACACAAGATATACAGAATGAATCTCTTTTTTGATAATATTGTAGCGGAATTACAGCGGTTCGAAGCCAAAGAATGACTAGATTACAAACACTCTCACTCTCAATACAATGAAATATGTTGCAAGGCTTACAACTCAAGAAACCATACAGTACATGATGTTCCATATTATGTATTTCTATATACAAAAGAAATGATCTTCATGCCGAACTGCTACAAGCTGCCAACCGAGCTCCAACACCTCAACACATCCAAGTAAACTCCACACCTGAAAAGATCTGGTGGGAGATTAGCAGTACATAAGCACTGGTGAGTGGCCTCTCGTCGACACCACTAAACCAACACGTTGAATTAGTGAGTGCAAGTGGCATTGTGGTCTTTCTAATCTTGTCTTAGGATCAGTTACATGACATAGTATAATGTGTCCAAAATCGTAAATGTGTCGCACAACATAGTTGATTTTACCAATTTTCCTGCTCAATACAACAATATTATTTTTCATAAAGCATAAAAGTCAATACAATGATATGAATTCATAACGCATTAAAGAATGTGTTACAACGCATGTTCCTGCATAAGACACTCGTTAGTCATCATAAAAATATAATCGTGTCAAGTGCCCTGATCTCGTGCCAATATAGTAGGACTGCAAGTAGATAACGTTAGCATGCAATCTAACTGTGAAGGTCACTGGTGACACGCCATCTTGGACTATATTCTAGTAAGATGGTGACACTTCGCGTGCGAGACGCTATCTCTATCGAAAGTCCTGAAATATCCGTATTGCGACACGCCCTTTAGTTTAGATCACACACCTATTGAAGGTCTCGCAATACCCGTGCTAGTACGTCAACACCATTCTCCCTAATTCAATTGATTCGAGTGCCCGTATTGCGACACGCCCTTTAGTTCAGATCACACACCTACTGAAGGTCTCGCAATACACATGCTAGTACGTCAACACCATTCTCCCTAGGCCAATCGATTACAGTGTCCCGACAACCGTTCGAGGAACAAAATCTTGTGCACAAGTTGTCCATGACCATGCGAATGCGTGAATGGTTAAACTATAGGCAAATTATGGTACAAAAACTGAGATAACTATAAAAATACATCATTTTCTTTCTACTATCATAATTCCTCGAGCCATTGCTCGACTTAAACTTTCCAGTTCAGGGATTACCATATCTACGCAACTTCTAGTCTAGGGATATACTACCTTCGTGATCCAACGGTCCCAAACCTTTCCCTATTACTATTATTGAACCACATCATTCTACTTTCACAACAACATAATCACAGTACTATATATATTCTACATGATATGAAACAACAGAACTATATCTCACATGATACAAAACTACAATAGTACAACATCTGCGTAGCACCAATATCAAAATTTAGATTATCGCATTAAGTTAACATTCAATGTTCTATACAACAAGTTGATAACACACTAGTTACTTTCTGTATTTTGGTTCGTCTCTTTTATTGTTAGCATGCAATAATACTCATAACATAAGAAACATTCATGCAATAGCCAGTTCATTAGGTGTGAAGATAAAGAAGCGATGGATTATCGAACCACCCACTTGAAGAAAAGCCGATCCGTCTCAACCGAGCAGGTCACTGGAACAAATCCTCTGACTGAACTCAAGTCCAAACTGCCGATTTAGCCAACGAACAAACTCAATGCACCATGTGGAGCGGGACATTACACTTAGTGCTCGAATGTATGGTATACATGTATCCATGCTTCGTAGCCGAGAAGAAACGATCTGGAAGAGACTATGTTAACTAATTAATGAGAACAAATGCAGAACATTTCTGATTGAGTTGAGATGTACAATTGATAAATTGATGCTTTTATATTTTAATTACTTGTTGGTCAATGTTTAGTACCTGTCAAGATCGATTCTTATTGTAGTTTGGTAGGAAGCTTGTGGTATCCCTAATTTCATGAATTGACAAACTTGTTTTCTTTTTGTTTAATTTTTGTGACTCCTTCAAATTGAAAAGGCTGACTCATCTGAGATTCTAAATGTGAGAAAAGCTCACACATGTGCTATTGTTTCAATAATTTTTGACTTTATTTTAGTAGATAATCATGAACATGTTTGATTTTCTTGTCATTTTTTGGTCGTTTAGCCTTTATATCTGGCATTTGCATCTGAAGGTAGAAAATACACATATTTAACCAAAGGAATGTGGAAAAAACCTTGTACAGAAGAGAACTAGAATGGGCGTCCCACAGCCCCACTACCGCAAGGTTCCCACTAAATATATGGCTTGGGATTCAGTGGCAGACGAAAAAAATATTTTCAGGGGCAAAAATACAAAAACTTAAAATTTAGGGGACATCATACAATATAAAAATAAAAATGTGGCTAGCAAGGTTTGAACTCATGATCTCTTGATAAAAAACTCACGACTTAACCAAATGAGCCAACCAAATTGTCTAATTTATTTGAAACAAAGTTAAATATCATAATCAGAAGAGTATATAGTATATACAGGAGTATGACTATGTATAAGGTCCAAGGAAACCGAAAATTCAGGGGGAGCGGCCGCTCCTTGGCCTAGGTGGATCTCCCCTGTCGGGGATGGTCAAGATGTGCGGTCTTAGCCCCATTTGTGGATAAACTGTTTTTGAGACTCGAACTAACATCTTCAGGATGTAAATGCCATATTTTACCATTGTGACAAGAGACCCACATAAGTATCTTGAAACATGAAAGGCTTATAACTGATTTATTGAGTAACACTTCAAATGTGGAAATAAAAACTGGTATATTTGATTTGGCAGCTTAATTTAAACTGATCAAAGAGAGAGGGTTCGAATCATGTAAAGGCAAACCAGAATTCTATTATTCACTGGAATGGATACCAGATGGTCTATCGAAACCGAAAGACTTTGTTTCTTGCTTACTAGTTGACCTCTTAATGCTGTTTAAGTTAAGTGGTAGTTGTCTTGAGCAGATACCCACTATGTGATGGTAGGTAGGTGCATAGTTTGTAGGCAATCGAGGACTGCTATCTTAAGCTAATATTATTGCAAAAGGTGCATGTCATGAGTTTTGGCTCACCGAAATTTCCAACCCTTGAAACTTAGGACACAATTCTTCTTCTTCAACTTCCCTGATGCAATATATTTAGATTGTTACGCTTGTAGCTTGTTAAATATATTTTTTATCATAGGCAATGTTGTAAATTCTAAATTGAAGAGACAACAGATTATTTATCCAGTTATTTTGTTAGTGACTAGGTTATGTGCTGGATATTCAGTATTTGGCAAGAATTATGCACACCTCTGCATATGCAATGGTCTATGGTGTACTCTTTTTTCTCAATATTAGGATACTATCGGAAGGTTCGGACCCAGTTAATGATTTCAATTTATACTACAATATAATTTTGATCAATGGCCATTATAGATGTTGTAGTATACTGTTTGGTAGCTTTAGATTCCTTTTGTTATTACATATCATTTCACAAGATGATATGACTTCTTTTTTATTTTCTGTTTTTCTTGCACTTCTATGCTAACTTTATTTTGGAACTCTTTAGACAGGATTTACGTATTTACATAAGCACTGATTAGTTGGAAAGGCAAATGAGTAGTTCTTTCAACAGCGAGACATTAGCTGAGAAGCTTTCTAAGCTCAATAATTCTCAACAAAGCATTGAATGTATCCTTTTAAGTTTTCCTAATTGTGTATTGTCTCTTTGGATTTTCTTTTCTCCTCATTTTAAAGCTCCAGTTACTTTTTTGCCTGCATTCTTTGCCAATTCATATTTTCTATAATTTCAATATTCCTATATACGTGTTGGGCTTCATTAATCCACTGATTTGAAAGCAATTGCCTCCAGGTGGTTGTTACTAGAGTTTTATTGAATTGACTATAAGTTTTTTCCCCCCTTTAGGGCTACAACTTCCAGCAGTCTGAGTGCATGTGACAAGTTGTTTTCAACTATTTGAGTTATTACATTAGTTGTTAATTGCTGGTTCCCGAGTAGACAATGTAGGTAAAACAATGGTTGTATTCTAGAAGTACACATGAGATTTCGCTGTTGACCCTAATTCTGATAAATTCCTTAGTGGATCCAATAAAGAGTGGGCAAGGCATGTTAACTTCGTTGCTTTCGTTTTTTTTTGACATTCGATTTAAGTTGCTGGTACATGATGAAGAAGGTAGGAAAACCAAGATTGTGTGGGCTTATCATATTGTTTTTAGCATGTCCGATCCACTCCAACTGATACATCCGATACCGAAATTGTGGATCTCTTTTGGTCAATTCAGCAAGGAAAGAATTAGGAAAGAGAAAAATGAGGAAGGTAATGAAATGTATTACCATTTGTCGATATTGTATAGTATAAATTCACAACGTTCATACATTTTAGTATTATTCAATTCAAAGCTATATATTGTGGGCAATGTCGGGGTAGTTTGTCTAATAGCAAGTAAAATGTGGGTGAATAGTTCAGCAATATTGAATATTATTCCAATCACAACTAATGAAAACAATGAATGTTAGATAAGATATGCCTAAATGTGTCAAGTATTTTTCTAGTTTTGAAACTTCTTGTTTTTGTCTTTTTGAAGCCAAAAACTCCGAAACTCCAACCAAAACTGATGAAACTTCAGAAACCACTGATACAATGCTCATAAGAAGGCTCCAAATGTACAGTGAACCTTGATTTGAAAGAGACATGAAATTTCCCGTTTGACCCTAATCCTGATCAAACCTTAGCAGGACTATGCCTCTTTTCAAATCACCAATAGAAATATAATAAAGTTAAAACTTTAATCATTCAGTCATAACTGGACTTGATCCTTGTGCTAAATTATTAATCCCTGATTCTCTTAAGCAAGAGATAAAATAAAACAGATATATTGAAGAAACCGCACTACTGTCAAACTCAAAAAAACTTATTTTGTATGCTTAATCTGAGATGTAATAAAAACCAACTTCATTACTCGGAAAACAGTTAACAATATTTGGAACTAATGCTCTTTTAATTATTGAGCTGTCTTCTTTTCTTGAATGCAGTAAATGAGAAATGGGACATCTAGACAGACATAAAATCTCCTTTTGTATTTATTAGTTTCTAGGTTTGCTGAGTTGTGATAGTAATATATATAATAGTTGACGATTTTGTGTAGAATTTTCCACAATGCCTATATGTTGGTATAGTTATATTTTATGAAGGATTTTTGCATTCCTTTGAGAGAGTACATTTATCTCTTTGTGTGTCCTTTCTCTTCTTAAGTGATGAGATGGAAATATGGAGTAGCTTACGACTATGACCAAGAAATTGCATTACTTAGGATGAGTCATTCATCATAGGTGAATGCTCTAAATTTAAGGACTGTTTCAAGTGAAGTGCTTCTGGAGTATCACATGCCCATGAATAATTGTGATTTTGAGAAAAAGTTGAAACTTTACAGCTGTAATATTAGAAAGTTATGCAATCACGTACCATTCTAAAAAAATCAGTACCTTGAGATTGTTATGCTAATATTTGAGATCTACAATTACAATAGTAGGATAAGACTTAATAATGGAAGCCAGATAAGTAGATGTAGCTTCACTTGACTATGATCATCTGGAATGGCCTGAACCTTATCACCAAGAAGTGTCCTACTACGTAAGAGAAGGAGCTCTATAATTTAATGGCCAAAGTCTCCAAAAACACAATATTCCTCTCCTTATAATGCCTTTACGTTTCGTTGAAGATTTCCCAAATTTGGGGAAAATAGAACATAAAAATGATTGTTAGTTAAGATTTTTGTTCAACTAATTATTTTCACTGATATTAACGTAATTGACTGCTGTCATGCTTTAATTTTGTACTTGATCTACATATACACTCATGCGTATGGGTTAGCACAGGCACACCAACTATTGGACAGATTTCTGCACTTGTATGTGCTCCAATAAACTTGTATCTAGATAGCTTAGGTTTGACATGGAACAGAGATCTGCAGGTGCACAAGAGAGTTATCAAACCGTAGTTGTGAAGCTGTTGTATTATGGGAAAACAAAGTGAATCTTGATAGTAAAGGAGGATGTGATAGTCGGTGCAAGGTAATCAAAGGCGCAAGGGTCCATATCACCGGAGGCGCAAGGCGCACTCGAGACGCAAATGGTTCATATTGTCCGAGGCGCAAGGGGCACTTAAGGCGCGTGTCCGAGCGAAGCGATGCGCAAAAATAAAAAATAATAAACATATACATAAATAATAAATAAAATAGTAATGTAAAAAATAAAACCAAATAACACATTAAAACCAACAAAAATATGTTAAAACTTAACCAAGTGAACTAGCAGAAGGAGTAGTAGTAGCAGTCAACAAAACTAACAAGAATTTGTATTATCCCTATCATGACTTTAGTAAATTTTAGTTTTTCCAGTTCAATTAATGCCAATTTTGGCAACTGTGGAAAGGGTTACCTCTCTCCCACTTGTATGAGGTAAGGGCTATCTCTATGCTTTAAATATAAAAAAAAAGGCGCCTCTAGGTGCGCCTTCATTGGTTGCGCCTTGTTGAAAGACGTGCGTTGGATTCGCTTGGAGAAAGGTGCCTTGCCTAGTGAGGTGTGAGACACATCGTCCGAGGTGCGCCTTTGACTACCATGAGTCGGTGTGCAACAAAGGAGATAACCTATGGTGCATAAAAGAGGAAAAATAATCCTTTACTCTACCCCAAGGATATGGGAAGGCATTGTTGTTTTGTAGTAATGATCAGGTGTTTGGTTCTATGATTGGTAAGCAAGACAGGATAAAAAAAAGATGCTCCACTTATCTTGTTGTGGAAATTAGGTTTCTTATGTTCTAAAATCCTAGAGTGCTTTACATGTGATTGTAAGCCAATTTGCCTAAACTTGCTTTTTGCTGCTATATTGTTCCCACTGCTGTTTGCTTCACGTATATAGTCTGTATTTGTTTGATGCCGCTGTTGCTCTTCTCCTCTATAAGATTGAAAATACTGCTTAGTGCATCAGTCAACCATCATATATGCAGCATTCAAGAATGGTATATTTCTTCTTTTAGATGGTGTGAAATTTGTTGAAGTTTCAGTGATTTTTGGTCTTTTCATGCTAGCATTCTTTAAATTCCAGAGAAATGCAACTTCTTTCCTTTTTAGTTTTTTTTTTTTAATAGTTCTCTTCCTTTTTCAGGTGTTGCAGTTTTGTTACATAGAACTTATAAATATTTTGACTCTCATATCACTCTGTGCAGGATAACTATAGTTTTTTTGTTTTCTTAACTATGGATTAGCATTATCTTCGTGGTGCATCTCTCACCGGAAGAAAGCCAAGCAAATAATCGAAACATGGGAGAAGTTGTTCAATAGTTCTTCAGATGAAAGGAAAGTGTCTTTTTTATATCTTGCAAATGATATTTTACAGAACAGTAGACGCAAAGGAAGCGAGTTTGTAAATGAGTTCTGGAAGGTCCTTCCTGGAGCACTGAAATGTGTACATGACAGTGGCGGAGACCAGGGGAAGAAAGTTGTTTTGAGATTGGTTAGTATACCTATCTACTTCTCTTTTCTCAAACCCGGATAACATGTTTGTCACAATTACGCTCCGCTGATATATAATTGTAAATTCCTATATTGAGAGTTATAAAAGACTCTTATCGAAAGGCTCAATATACAAATTAAATGGATTTTCTGGTAAAGAAACATCAAACAAATTCACTGAAGGATAATATAGTCACTTCAAGTAATATAACTTTCTGAACTTCGGCCACACTTCTTTCATGTCTGCCCATCAGGAATTGACAATAATCATGAAGCATTCCTCAGCTTCAGAGAAGTTCTAGTGTAGTTGGGAAAACTCTTTTGAGTCTGGGGAATTTGGAATCTTCTTTCATAAGATACCAACTCCAACTCCAACTGCAATGAGCTTGACTGAATATGTTACTGATAAGCCAGACAACTTTTGAACTTGACAAGCCCTCTAGTGTCATGCCTCGGTCCCGCATGACCGAAAAGTCGCCACTAGGCGTGATACCGTACAAGCCTACGTTGCATTTGTACAATGCAATGAACGCGCACATTGAACAAAACAGTCACAATAGAGATTGATACAACGAAATTTAAGCAGAAAATCAAATGACAACAGAGATATGTGAAAATAATTATTTTTATTCATGAACTTGCAGCAGATACAAAGGCTCTTAATAGCCAACTGAAAATGTCAAACTTGGCCCACAACTTCTGAAACTGAAATGAAATATTTTGTTTCATACATCATATCCCTTTATTGAAAAAATAAAATAAAATAACCTTTTCAAGAGAAATCTTCAAACTAGAAATGAAATGGACGTCACGAGAGCTTCGATTTGGATGGATGAGCTTCTAGTGCATCTGAACGTCCAAAATATTTTCGATGCCTAGGGTCAATACATTGTGAATGCTGGGTTGTATTAACCCGACCCACCCAAATCAACACGGTAATATGAAAGCATACCAAATTGTTAAGTGATATTTCTACTTTTTTCGGATCTATTAACAATTCATAACAATAACATAAAAACATTACTTTAGAGTGGTTCTTACCCACGACCTACTCCACGACGACTGTCCTTTCCTACAAAACAAGGGTTAGAATACTGTATGATTTTTTTAATTTTATGTCCTTGCAAAACTACAGTTAGACTACATTTATCAAGGCATCACAAGTCCGTCTCTGCATCAAACAATTAGGCATGAAAGACAATTGTTATTAGCATGCGACCTAACTATATGATTACAAGCCCAATCAAACAACCCCTGATCGCGGGGACGTACGGGCGCGAGGGTCTTCCCATCTCTCCTAGACCGACATAATTCTGGTGCCTTGGAAATCGTTCGAGAGATTAAACTTTGTGCACAAGTTGTCCATGACCAATGCATGCTATGCACATATAACTATCATTTAAATAATATCGTGCAACATCTATATGCCGAGTAACTCAATTATCTCTTTCTTTTATTCTGACGACCATGTCGTGTTCTTCCTTCTTTTTCCATAATACTTTCTCAAAGCATTCTTTCATTTACAATATATGGATCAAAATATAACTCTTATGTTAAGCACACTTTCCATAGCAACAAGTGAAGCATCTATCGTTCATTTCTACTAGCAGTATAATATTCCATATTTCCAATTAACAAGTTAACAATAATACAATTACTCTTTTCGTTAAGGCATCATTGATCGTAGTGACATAAAAAAGGATGTGAAAATGAATTCTTTTGTTAAGGAGTGGAGATAAAGGAAAGACGGATCAAAGTCACTCACCGATTAGAGAAATGCCGAGAGAAAGAGGAACTCCTACGCAACGGTCAAGCCTTGCCTATGTGTCCCTCTGAAATTGCAGCAACAAAGATTCAACACGCATCTTTATATCTTCCTCTTTCTCTCAGATTTCAACGTGAATGCAAAAATCAACGAAATCAAGCATGGAAAGCATCCAACGGAAAGCCAGCAACGAAATCTATCAATGAAAGCCAATAGCGAAAAGCGTCCAACAAAAAACAAAACAATAAAAGAATGGGAAGAGACTCTTATATATAATTTATTCTACCATGCACGATTCACTATATTTTGGACTCAATTCCAACCTTTCAAAGGCGCGCCTAACTTTCCAACAAAAGTCGATCTATTTATTGGAGAGGGTTTCAATTCATTTGTCCTGATCAATCGATATCGAAAGAAATTTCCCACAACGATTTAATTCCGACTGGCTATTCAAACCCTAAGTCAACACAGTGCCTCCTGTTAGGAGCGGAACACTACATCTATTATGTTCACTACTGGCTTATCCATTAAAAGCCCTCTTTCATTTGACCTAGTACTTCAGTTCTACTAGAGAAAAACATTTTATGCGTCATTAATAAACCATTATAGCATTGGGGATTAGGGTTTTATAGCTTTCAAACTAAGTTTTGGTGGACTTTATGATGTTTTTTTTGAGAAATAGAGGACGCAGTTGGATGATAGATCTCGGCAGTGTATAGAATTTGTACCAAACTGACATTTATGGAGTTCCAGATTTTTCCATAAACAACCGAAAACTTAACTTATTGGCCTTGGCTGAAATGAGCAATTATGTAAGTTTTTTTGTTCGTCTTAGTCATATTGACGCCGAAAGAGACAATTTTAGTTGTGTATCACTGTAAAAATAAAACAATGTTAAAGTCATGATACCTTACAAACCACCTTCTGTGCTGCGAACTAAGCCTCTCGGGTCATTGCGTAGTCTATTTTTCATGAAGTTAGGGATTATAATGATAGATTGAAATGGAAAGACTACATTGAGGAATATAACATGGTAGTCAAAGGCGCGCCTCGCAGAAAGGCGTAGCAGTTGCGCCTCGCCCCTCACTAGGCGAGGCCCCTTTCTCTGGGCGCATCCATGACGCTTCTAAGACGCCTTTCAGCAAGGCGCAACCAAGAAAAGGCGCGCCTAGGTGTGCCTTATTTTTTTATTATATACAAAAATTTTTTGAGGCATGAAAATAATCCTTACCTCATACAAGTGGGAGGGAGAGTCATTTTCACGGTTGTCAAAGTTGGTTACAGTTGAACTAGAAAAACTAAAATTTACTAAAACGTGGT
Organism: Iris pallida; assembly: GCA_029216955.1. Taxonomy (NCBI): domain Eukaryota; kingdom Viridiplantae; phylum Streptophyta; class Magnoliopsida; order Asparagales; family Iridaceae; genus Iris; species Iris pallida. The sequence goes on along the minus strand of JANAVB010042020.1, from coordinate 1,206,805 downwards.
AGGGAGATTACAAACTCTTGTTAGTTCAGTTGATTACTACTGCTATTACTGATCTGTTAGTTCAATTGGTTATGTTTGAACATATTTTTGTTGGTTTTAATATGTTAGTTGGTTTTATTTCTTATTACTAATTTATTTATTTAAGTATGTATACTTTTATTATTTATTATTTTTGTGCCTCGCTTTGCTCGGCCTTGCGCCTCGGACGATATGGACCCTTTGCACCTCAAGTGCGCCTTGCACCTTTGACTACCTTGGAATATAACTTTATAAATTGGTCAAGTTCATGTCAGGTTTAATGATGGAACCTTTTATTACTATAAAATTCACTTTATTACTCTTTAATTACAACTTGTATCTTTATATTGATCATACCCTAGCTGAATCTGTCTCCATTCTTTAATAACTGCTGATATCCAAATCAAATATCGCTTCATGATTTATTTTAATCCCGAAAAGCCACATTATTGTTATATCTTCCGATGCTTACGTTACTCAACAATTGCGGAATATTAATTTTAGGGAGACATAATATACTTTAGGCAACTTGATGTTACTGATTGTAATTGATGAACTTGTTGGTTCAAATCTTGAAGACTATTGGTGTTTTTTATTACTAATTAGGTTGGCATTTGGGATGAGAGGAAAGTTTTTGGTTCTCGTGGGCGTGGTCTTAAGGATGTATTCTTGGTCAAGAGCCTCCTCATTTGTTGGACAACAATGAAAAGAGTTCAAATCCGATAAAAGTAGTACGAAAAGATGCTCAAACAATAAGATTTGTGAGTGTTAAGTTCCACATCAAATTTATTCCGTACTAGTCCTTTCTAATTTCGTCTCCTTGTGTATCATATAAGACGTCTATGTTCTTTTTATCATAGTATTAAATCTTTTCAATTTACCTAAGTTTGTTAATGTTTCTTATGATTTGTTGGTCAACAATTAGAAACTGCCTGTTGGAGGGATGCCTGAAAAAATAGTAACTGCATATCAGTATTTACTTGAGGAGCATTTCAATGAGGATTCTGCCTTAAACAAATGCAAGGCTGCTTTTCATCTGGTCCGGAAGATGGAAAAAGAATTTGACGATGCCTGTTCCCATGGTAAGAGCAATTCTCTTTGTCAATGTTACAATGTCTTTTGTTGTCTATGATACTTTTGGAGGTATAAACTTAAGAAGTTTTCATTGTCTCTCTTGCCACTATGGTCACTTGACATATGCCTTGACAGTTCACTGATATGTTTCCTTTATGCCATGTTGAACATGCCTAGTATAAATACTGAATAATCCCACTGCTATGAATGTGAAGGCAATATAAGTTTTAAAATATTTTTAGGTTTCTAGTTGCCTAAGAATGCTACTTGACGTATAAGTTTTTAATCTTTTTATGCCATGTTAACTTCGCTCGTGCTTTTGGTGCTTAATCCCAAGTTTGTCACTTCCCCACCTCGTGGCATATTGCATCTTTCCTACTCTTCTCCCAATGTTAATGATCAAGAATGCCTATTGCATTTGCGACCACCTTGGGGCATGTTAAGTGAACAAGGGTGCATGTGTTGTCAACAGTACAGGGCAAGTATGCAAGGGCAAGTTAGAGCAGTATCAGAATCAATGCAAACATGTTCCTGAACCAGCACTAAATAAGTGCAGGGTTGCATGTTATAGGCTAGTAAGTAGAGAGGGTAGCTACTAGCTAGTGGTTCTAAACAATCTTATATTAATCAATTCCATTATGTCTTCTCGTGATTAATCAGATTAAGCAGGCTTCCACTGGTTCATGTTTCTCATGCAAGTGAGAGAGATTCAGATATTGGTTGGTGGCTTTGTCCGTTGGAGTTGGAAGACAAGATACAATGAGTTTGGGCATACACATAATGGAAAGGAAGTAGAAAAAAAAGACTACTGTTCCTCTCAAATTCTCCATATCTGCATTAAATTATTAGGAATATGTATAATTTGTATTTGGCCTGGGTCTGATCCAAATAAAAAAAATGGGTTACGTCATGTTACATTTAAGTCGATGCACGTCAAAGCACTTAAGACGACCCAAGGCGGGTTGAGACACACCGAGATCGTTAAAGTTATGGTCTCTCATTCCATGGTGGGTGCCTTGGGATCTCACCGCCAAAACACTAGGCACCGGGCATCTGAAACACCTAGGTGGAGACCTAAGGCGGCAAGGGGGATGCCTTGTAAAACTGCATGTTACAAGTTACAAGAGTTGCCTTGCATAAATTCAAGAGCTTTAAAGAAACACGAGTTTAATCTTTTGTTCACCAGTTGCATTACAAAAGGAGGACCAAGTTGTGCACTAAGGTTATAAATTATAAATGTTACTTAGCCATAGTCTGCTACTCTGCTGTTGATGGAATACTTCATTTCCTCATGATAACTATGATATCCTAGTATGGCGTTCCTTGAAACTTTACTGCACAAGAGCGACTGGCTAGAAATTCTCATGACGCTTGTAGGATTCTAATGTGACAGTGCTTGCAACTCTAGGTGATAAGTGCGAAGGGGCAAGTATCCAAAAGTGCTAATACCCACAAGTGTACTCCAGGCAACTTCATCCAGGGTCTCACCATATGATCGCCAAGACTGCCATCCGAGATATGGAGCGGGGGAGAGTATGACATTAGATGACCCTGTGGACTATCTCAATCTTTCAGATTATGAGATTATGCCACAGCAATGCTCCATTGGATATACATGGGCAAAGTTTAATGTCTATGCGAGGTCTAAGGGAACATTGATAGGGGTAGGTTCTCTACCAGTGAAATACAAAGTAAATCCACATGCGGTGCTTAACTTTTGGGTCTAAAGGTGACACAATACAGTAGTAAACCAAAATTATCTTTATGGTGATCCTTGCTAATATTCATGTCTGGTTGGAGCAGAACATTACAGAACTAGCTACAGCGAGGAAGAAAACTATCAGTTTTCAACATAACACGTCTTCGACAATATCCAAGTAGACATGGATCTTGATATTAGGAAAATGTTGGTTAGTATAATTCATACGATGCTATATTTGAGGATTATCAATTGAGTTACAGAAGATAAATGAGGACCCTTGTTTTTTTGTTTGTTCACATGGAGATCTCAAAAGGGTTAAAATAAGATTTAGTGAGAACAATACTACTATTCCAATTTGGATAAGTCATTATATGTGTACTTCTGGTCTGTAGCCCATGAACTTTTCTTTACATTAATAGTTTCAAGAGAGGATGGAGGAACAAAGTAGTGAAATTGCTTTTTACGAATTGATGGGCTCTAACTAGGATCAAGCATCAATATTTCGGTTTTTGAATGAGTAGTTGATATGATTGACAAGGAAGTCATTATATCAGTAATTCTGCAAGTTGTAGTGGTCTGTTGCCCATGAACTTCTCTTTCCATTAATAGTTTCAAGAGAGTGGAGGAACAAAGTAGTGAAATTGCTTTTTACGGATTGATGGGATCCAACTAGGATCAAGCATCAATATTTCGGTTTTTGAATGAGTAGTTAATATGATTAACAAGGAGGCTTAACATTGTTAGAGACTCATGTATTGTCCCACCGGTTGGACAACAAGACTGCTGTTGCTGTCGATTATGAGGTATATGTAACTCAAGTATTCATACATGAGATCTATTCCATTCATTCTATTCCTTCACTGGTTCCATCATGGTATCAGAGCTCATAATTTTCTAATTTCTCCCATATCATAATTTTCTAATTTCCCATCCCTAAACCATAATTTCCAACCCCATTTCCAAATCCCACTATCCAAAACCCTGATTCTGATTACAAATTCATCAAGAACTCACAAAGTTCGTCAAAACTACTAAAAAAATCTATTAAATCCAATTTCAAACCCTAACTTTAGTAGTACTGGCCTAAATCGTCGATTCGAGCAGCCGGCCACCGGAATTACTCGTCAGAGTCGTCTACCTGGCCAGTTGAGCTTCGATCGATTATGTTTTGCTCTGACTTTGATTCAATGGTCACTTAGGTCTTCTACTCATCGTCAAAACCCTAGATTTCTTCTCGAGTCTTCTTCTTCGAGGACGAGGTCAAGATCGAGAGCTCCTATCATCATCAAACATCACCGAGCATTCTCAGATCTAATTCCAGCCATGACGATTCTCCTTGATGCTTCGGTTTTCAGCTTTGGATCGATGTACTTCGACAAGTTCGAGCTCGTCTCCTTATCAACTTCATTTCTTGACTTCGAGTTCCTGTTCTTCTTTGTGCTTTAGTCTTTTTGGTGAGCACACAAAACCTATCTTAATTTTTTTTTTGTACTGCGGGGAAGAGAAGAGAAGAGACCTTTGTTTTTTTGTCTCTTCTCTTGGTCGGTTTTATTTTTATCTGCTCATACTGTAGAGGACACGTTGCATGATCCTGATGGTCCTACTGTTTTTGGATCTTGTTGTGTGTCGTCCTATTACAGGATCAACGTTCACCCACTTGCACCTACATTTTATAGGCCCAGATGTCAGCCTTTTAGCATATCTGAACCATTAATATGTGTTTGGGGCACGTGGCATAATCAAATGGGTTCTATGATTTTCTATATTGATCTAGACTATTTGTTTCTCTGCAGCTGCACTAAGTGTGCACCCTCAGTCTATTAGTGCACCCTAGCTCGTTTGTTAGTGATAGCATGTTTTGGTTGATTGCTTGAGATTTTGTTATCAATTTTTATCCACGAGCTTCTACGAATGCGTCTTTGCATACCAGGTTTGATATATACCCTCAGTGACACTGTTATTTCATAGACAACTTTTATAGGATTTTATAGTAAGTTTTTTTTGCTAGTAGACCCTCGTTTGCACGTCAGGGTTCGTCATATGCTGTTATCGACTCTTTCTTCGTTATTGGTTGCCCTGGCTATGATGCTCGATTCTCGTTTGCACATTAGGGTCGGTCTTATCATGTTATTAGCTCTTTGTCTAGTGATTCTTCTGACTCTTGTCCGAAGTGGTATGCTTAGCTCAAAAGATACATAAAGCATTCTACCCGGGAGTGTCAGGCCTTTGCCCAATGCAACGCTCACGAGGCTGCATTTGGTAGGCCTTATGTACGATCTCCACATCGTTAGGCTGCAATGGCTAATACGACTACTTCTGAAACCTCATATGTTGCTGAAAAATTTCTTCGGCAGCCTCTCAGTACACACCAATTACATTTCAATACTTTGAGTATGTTTGAGCTGTCTGGTCTTTCGTTTGCTTCTGCTAACTCTTACCTTTACTGCAATTGACTGACCTCATGTACGTCCACAACATCGCCAAGCAGTTATGGTCGACACGATTGCTTCTGACAGCTTGTCCATTGCTGACAGTTCTTCCTCGATAGCTCCAGAGTAAACACCGGTCACATCTATAAGTTTTAGTCGCTTCTAAGTCTGTTTTAGTTGTTTGACCATTTGACTATTATATCTATTAGTTCCACTTTTGCCTCCCTCGTAGGTATATCTTTTACCTCTGGATTTTGAATTATAGTAGTTAGTACTTCATATCGTTTGACTAGTGAGGCCTTTAGACTTACCAATATTATGTTCAGTGCTAATGAAACTCTCTTATCTATTGTTGGTCGTGGTCACTTAACTAACTTACCACAGTTTACCATACATGATGTTTATCATATTTCCTGCTTGACCATCTTTTGTCGGTTTTCCAGTTAACCGACATGTCTTACACTGTTTTGTTTACTGCTACTACATGTACTATATACGGAACACACACGGGGATGGTCGTTGGGGACATGTCATAGACATGATGCTCTTCATTACATGGATCCTTTTACATGAAATCGTAATCCGGCCCGAACTTCATTCGGGTTCGAAATGTGTACCCGATATCCGACTAAGTGAATTGGAGTTCAAATTTTTAGTATACAAATCATGTTACTTTTGAAAGTTATATTTTAAAAATAATTAAACAATGCTTTCTGAGTTATTCGAACACAATCTCTCTTAGAACAACAAACCAACACCTTGCCACTAGGCCATTATACATACATAAAGCTAACTTGTATATATTTGGTAAACGTGAACCGATTCGATTTTTGTTTGGGTTTCAAAATTTGTACCTCTACCTGACCCAAAAGTCATTTGGGTTTTAAATCTTGCATCCGAACCCGAGTTTTCATTCAAAAATTTGTTCACATTATCGAGTTATCGGTTACCATGGAGAGGCCTATTCTCAACACAACTATAAATACCATGGTCCTATTGCCAGATGTTTTCGCATCTCTTGTCCTTTTATTTTTTTTGGAGAGTGTTCCCTACTATGCTTTACCACGCCCTCTAGTTTCTTTACCACCATCCACATCCGAGGAGCTTGTTTTCCTTCATATTAAGACCACATCACCACCTACTCCACCTATATCGTCCGCATGTCCTAATCATTGTATAAGCTAAAAAATGAATGTACGCCACTCACAAGAAGGCCAGCATCAAGTGGCACCTAGACGCTGACTTGCGCGAGACTCAAGTTGCGCCCACATCAAGGTCGCGGGTCCTACGCGGCAAGCTTCCTCGAGAAGCTGTAATGGTTGCCATCATTATGATAGCACAATAGTCGAAGAATATCTCTTCGAATTCCGAGCAACGCGGCGCTCGAGAAGATTTTGTCAATATTAAATGCTGACAGCTAGCTCGCGCCAGCTATCGAAGGGCGCGAGAAATTTTCACAGCACAGAAGACTGAGTCAGAGGCGCCAGTTATCAAGTTGCGCCGGCGCAACCTGGCTAGTTGGCGCCACCTGATTAATTTTTTGTCCAGAAGTTAGATGACGTGGCACGTATACCACTAATTTCGAAGAACGTGTTCACTACACTGCCCACGACCATGTGCATCTCACTGACAGGATGCCACGCGTCACCAGCAGTTAAAGTAACCGTTCGCGCAACTGGATAGAAGGCGCGCAACACAGAGTGCGCGCAACTCAGAAAACAGTTATTTCAGAACTCTAATCAGTTCTAAAGGATCACTAATGATCATAATCTACTGACAAAGTGCTGCTACATTCTCTAGAGGCTTGTGTCTTCAATATCACATCGTCCAAGGGATAAAGTGATCGTCTTCTGATTAGATTTCTATAGTTGTACTTTTCCAGAAATTATTGTACTCTTGTACTTTCTTTCTTTTTTGTTGTGTAGAAATCAAACTTTATTTTTGCAAATAAAATGGCGACTCTGCTGGGGACGACTTTCTCCTCTGACGAGAAAGTACAACTCAATGTGATACTGCGTCGATCGGCAAGACGCAGAATATCTTGGTCGTGCAAGTTGACCAAACAGCCTACGAAGCCATGATTAGTATTGGGGGTGCTAGGCGCGCCACTGTGGCTGCCAAGAACAAGGCGCGCCCGTATGGACTCCTAATTCCTCAACAACACCGATCATTGCTTCTGCGCAACCTGCGCCTGTTGCCTCTCTGGCACAAAACAAAGGGGAATGCCCTTTGGCTACTCCCTCTTCTTCTCTACTTCTGAACTCGGAGAACAGCCTATCTAGTAAGCAATGTTGTAAAAATCGCTAGGCGGAGTCGGTGCGCCGGAGGGCCGACTAGCGCCTAGGCGCCGATTTTTTTTCTTATGTATATATTGCCTAGGGGAGGAGAGGAGAGAGACAGCAGAGCAGCCACTCCTCTCCCCCCCCCCTCCGCTCCCTCTCCTCTCCTCCTCCTCCCCTCTCCTCTCCTCCTCCCCTCCCACCACCTCCCCTCTCCTCTCCTCCTCCTCCTCCTCTCTCCTCCGCTCCCCTCCCTCCTCCCCACCACCACCACCACCACCACCACCACCACCACCACCAGAAGCAGCAGCCACCACCACCACCAGCAGAAGCAGCAGCCGCCGTCGCCACCATCGGCGACTACGAGACGGCGCGACGACGGCGACGACGGCGACAGTATATAATTTTTTTCAATTTTTTTTGTTTTTTTTTTTTTTGAATTTTTAAAAAAAATGGCCGCCTAAGGGCCGCCTAGGCCGCCTAGGGCCGCCTAGACCGAAACCGTCTAGGACCGCCGCCTAGGGGGTTTTCGGTGCGGCGGACGCCTAGCGCCTAGGCGCCGCCTAGGCCGATTTTTAGAACACTGCTAGTAAGGCTACTAATCAGAACAAAGGAAAGCGCTTTGGCCTTTTCTCATTTTGCGCAAGCTGCGCCTATTCCTGCCCTGGCGCAAAAAAGGGAAAACACTTTTTAGCTAATCCCGCTTCCTCCCCAAGTTTGAAACTTGTTGGGAATACATCTATTTCTGTCCTGGCGCAGAACAAAGGAAAGCGCCCTTTGGCCTTTTCTCATTCTTCTTCGGTCCTTGACTCGACAAATCTCTGGCAAGAGAGTAAGTTCTATTCAGAATGAACTTTCTGCTGCCTAGTTGCGCCATGCCAAGCGCACAGGAATAGGGTGCGCAGCACAAAAAGGCATTCTACCTACTCCCAAGAATTCAAGTCAGGATTTGCCAACCCTGCATCTCAAGATCCAAACAAGGCAAGCTGTTGGTGTCTCAAACAGACACATAAGTGGCGCACCTATCTGACTTGCGCGCCTATCTCAACAGGCGCCAATCAGGATCAATTTCAGCAAGGCATAAACAGCCTGCACCCGCAGCCAACTAGCGCTAGAGGATAACTTCTGAAGCCAAGAATCCTCTTACCTATGCCAATCAGCTCAGCACTCCTTGTACACTCAGGGTACAGAACATCTCAAGAACCAATCATGTTCCCAATGTCATCAAGGAATATATCCCTCCGACTTCTTCTCGTCCTGTCATTGTAACCGATCTCCGTGAACTTCTTGCACAGAAGCGGAAGATCGTAAGGCCGTCTCTACTTGTAGCTCCACAACAAGAACATCACTGTAATTATCACCACGAGGTAGTCATCAAATGTTGCTGCCAGTCAGCTAAGCGGTCTGTCTTCGATCGTTTGAACTATGCTCAGACTTCTGAACCAGTGACATGGACAAAGATGAATTGTTGTACGCTTCGGTCAACATGACATCCCGAAGCACTGGGGGTGAAAACGTTCGAGACGCAACGCATCCGCAACCCCAGTCAACAATACTTGGATCGGATCTGTGATTCCGGTGAAGGGGTCTACCGGCACACCAGATCAAGAAGCCGAGATACAATCGGTCAAAGGAATCTTTTTTTTGACCAAGAATCAATCGGTCAAAGGGATCTTCTTGACTTGACCAAGATTCCTTCAGTCAAAAGAACCTTCCTATCCTTGTCCTGGGGGTAGTTCCTTGTATGACTTGGATGCCGACAGTGAAAGTTCTGAGCGGACCATCTTTTTTACTAATTCCTCTTCAGTGGCCAGAGAAGTGACAACATATTCACTAATGAGGAACAAGACGTATCTAGCTCTAACAGTCAAGAGCAGAGAATTGTTGCCTTGGAGGCCAGTTTGAAGAGCATGGCTGAAATGATGACAGGCATGCATGCTGTGATCATGGCACAACACATGGTTCCACCGGTTGCGAATCTGATTCCAACCCAAGAACCTGTAACGACATCTGCTCCCGTCAACATTAGTTTAGGGGTACAGTCTCCTCATACTGCTTCAGTACCAGTTCAGGCTACTCCAAGTCAGTCTGGTGCTGGGGGTGGTACTTATCATGCAGTCCCTTCTCCTAACACACTAAATCAGTCCACTGCTCCACAACCAGTGGAGATGCTAACGAAGCCGTAAAACTTTTGCGTACTCAGTTTGAAGCCTTCAAACAGAAAGACGGTCTAGAGAAGCTTGTGATTAAACAATCTTATCCCGTAGAGTGGAAAGAAGTTCAGTTTCCACCCAAATACAAACCTCCTACCATTATGCTGTTTGATGGCAGTACATCTCCAAGCCAATACCTCAACCACTTTGAGGTAATACTGATCAACTTCAGCCGAACGATGCTCTACTCACTAGAGTATTCGTAGGATGCTTAGCTGGTGCAGCTTACGACTGACCGCAGTTTGTCAGACGGTTGCATAACCTCATTTTCTGGATTCAAACAAATGTTCCTGGAATGATTTTATGAGAGAACAAATGACATGACTATGTCAACCCTCATCAAAATCAAACAACGGCATAATGAAACTACTGAACGTTTCATTGAACGATTCCGTCGTGAGGCACTCAAAATGCCTCTAGAAACTCCAGATGCTCTGACTATAGACACATGCAAATCAAACTTGTTGCCTATAATCAGCATGTGGACTGGCTCTACACAGTTTCAGGATTGACCTTCCTTCATAGTAAATGCCAAGACAACAGAAGAAAGTACCGACAAGTTCAAACAATTAGGCATTCAGATGCCTAATCTTGACAGATGAACATGCTGCATGCAACATCGGTGGCCGTCAGAATAACCCCAAAGGCAAAGAGACTTTGGCTATCAATGTTAAAGGCAAAGAAGCTCAGCCGTCAACATAGGTCAGTCAACACCTACTCCAACAGCACCACCACAGAGGGCACCACGTCCTAAAGAAGAATACTCCTTCGACGAGGATGATGTCATGAGCATCTTCGATTGCTTGATCAAGAACAATAAACTTCAGCTGCCGGACGCAAAGTGGCCAGAGGAAATAGGTAAAACTGATCATCCTAAATATTGTGTGTATCACAGGTTTATTGGACTCGAGCATGCTATGTGCTCAAAGGGAAGATCCAAGAGGATCAAATCCGGCGCAATCACTCTTCAGCAGGACGAGAAGACCGTAACTGCTAACGTCGTCTCTCTACAATTTGGCGATTTTTCTGCTCAACTTGTGCAGGATGGAGCCATACCCATCCCAAAAGCTACTCTGGAGATTGTCAATCTCCCACCTGCACGAACTGATGGTCTTGTTCCTCTGTCAATCGATAGGTGGAGATTATGTGGATCCATCCTGATTTGGCGCCTGACTTTTAAGCTCATTCATCCACAAAGTCCAAGAAAGCAGCCAAATACAAGTCATGCACATGACTTCATTGGGTGAACACTGTCTTCCACCTTTAACTGCTACCTTCACCTCGACGACAGATTCTTCTTCTCTTCTTCTGAGATAACGCTGCCAAAGTTATAGGCCAATTACCAACTAGCCTTCCATCTATATAGTCAACAATCCCGCGAACTCATGACGAAGATGGGATATATCTACAAAAGGCTCCCGGCCTGAATCATGGAAAATGATCTCTTGTACCTCTTTCTCTATGCCTTTCACACAACCAATTTCGTATTGGTTTGGATTTCTGGACAGACTCTTCATCTTGCCAAAGGAAGCCTTCCAAAAGTAAGATCCGGACAAAGAGTTGCAATATGGTGTCCTTCGAACCTGTATTCGAAGAAGAAGCCTTAACTGGGACCAGATCTAGGAAACTTTACCTGAGAGACTATTCAGAAGGTCAAGAGCCATGCTCCAGCTCCGGAGGCTCCTCCCGCATCATCTTCTCCTGCTGTTAATGTTCCATCGGCTTCATCGTCTCCGGTGGAACCAACTCCCAAACCGACGGCGGCCGACAAAGGAAAACAGCCTGCCGCTTCGATAAAGTATTAAAGAAGACCCCACCTCTTGGACTTGAGAAGCCTTATAACTTTGATATACGGCTCAACTGGCTAATACTCCAACAAGGTTATCAATCTTTGAACTCTTGCGTCTCTCAAGGAAAACTCGGGAAAATTGAGTGAAACTTTGATGCAAGCCGACACTTGTCTAACACTCCTTAAGAAACCAGAGGAGGAGCCTGTGACCTGCTTTCATTGTCATAGTGTGATGGAGCTGATGCCCAACATCACCTTTACACAAGATGATATGCTGCTGGAAGACAATCGACAGACCGACCTCTCTATTTTACGGGATATGTCGATACAATGAAGGTTGACCGCATCCTGATCGATCCTGGGTCTGCACTCAGTATCATGCCAAAGGCTCTACTAGATACTCTGAAGATCCCTGTGCATAATCTTTCCACAACTATTACGACAATCCTGCGATTTAATTCCGGTAGAAGTGAACCCCTGAGGAAGATTTGTCTGAAAGTACAAATCGGCAATCTCCGTACAAAGGTCACTTTTATGTGATCGACAATCATGGCTCCTATAATGCCTTGCTGGGAAGACCATTTCTGCATGAGCATACTATCGTGCCATCAACTCTTCATCAATGCGTCAAGTATGTGGACGTCAATGGAGAGGTCCAAAAGGAGGTGGCTGATCTTAACCCCTTCCGGGGTATCGAAGCATATTGTACTGATTTCCGAATGTACAAGGAGGAATTCATGAAAGTTGTACTGGCCATGGATACTGAAGAAGATCAGAGGGACACCCCAGATGATGTTCTTGTGATTCCAGTCAAAGGACGCACTTCTCGTCCTTCGTCCTCTCAGACGTTGACCATTCATCTTTCTTCTCATGCTAAAATCCTCCTGCTGAAAAGACGGAACAGAGGGAGCTCACCTTTTCTGAGCCTCTTGTTATCGACTTTCGTCGTAACATGCCTCCTTCTCCTTCTCCTCCTCTGGTTATCAACCTTACCAAGCTTTCTGCAAAGGCCAAGAACCCTGTTGTAAATGATGATATACAAATCAATAAAGTAGCATCTCCTTTGTAGTATACTAATGTCTTTTATTATACTCGATGTTACTTAGAAATGCTAGATAACTTCGAACCACTTACAATAGGAGCAGTTCAACTTCTCCAAGACGAAGTATTGCTCGAACCAGTGCAAGACTCCTTAATTCATTCCAGGAAGAAAGATGAACTTCCTATACTTTTTAGTAAGGGAGCAGAGCAGAAGACTACGCCCGATAGCGAGGAGGAAAATGACAATAACGGGAGGCTCCAACTACGTCGTTATAGTCAACAGTCAAAAGATGTCATTCAAAAGATAGGCTACAATTTTGAAGCTGGTCTCAATGGCAGCAGGGGAAGGCGAACTCCTATTCGTATCCCTGCTCCAAAAGGAAAGTCACTGCAATACTACGACAAAATGAAGCGTGGATTGGGTTATACCTCGCCGATTCCGACCCCAGAAGCCTCCGAATCCGATAAAGAGGAGTGATCTAACTCTTCTGATTCTGTTTCATAGGATTCTGATACCAGTATAAGACATGTCCATCGGGTGACGCTATCTTCTAATATGGTGTCTGCTGAATTCTCATAAGACGACGATGACTTTATTGAAGCTCCTGAAGCATATCCTTGGGCACAAAGGATGAACACTCAATGGGAACTTCGTTTTGAGCAACGAGAACCACCTACTGAAGATCAACTAATTCAGATTGATGTTAGAGAAGAAGGCTCGCCAAGACCTATCTACATCAGCAAAAGCCTCCCAGAAGCAGACAAGCAAGAATTAATTCAGCTTATTCGGGAATACATTGACGTCTTCGTCTGGAGTTATGAAGATATGCTGGGACTGGATCCTCAGATTGCTACCCACAGGCTCAACATCTTGCCTAATGCAAGGCCCAAACAACAACAATGTCGATTCCGACCTGACATGATAGATGCCATAGAAACTGAAGTTAAGAAGCTTATCACATGTGGTTTTGTCAGAGAAGAACAACATCCTGACTGGGTGGCCAATGTTGTCACAATTATGAAAAAACATGGAAGGTTCGAGTCTGTATTGACTTTAGAGACCTCAATGATGCTTGTCCCAAAGATGAGTTTCCTCTTTCGACCACTGATGTGATGATCGACAATACTTGCAGATTCGAACGAATGTCTTTTATGGATGGATTCTCAGGATACAATCAAATCAAGATACATCCAGAAGATGAGAAACATACATCTTTCCGTATTCCTCTGGGAGTCTATTGCTACACTGTCATGCCATTCGGTCTTAAAAACGCTGGTGCAACTTATCAGCGGGCTATGAGTACTGTCTTCCGTGATCATTTGCGGATGACCGTCGAATGCTATGTCGACGATATTGTTGTCAAAAGTCGTCTAAAGGAAGACCACATTCAAGACTTAAGAACTATCTTCGATCTAATGCGCCAGCAATAACTCAAGATGAATCCCACCAAGTCATTTCTGGGAGTCTCTAGTGGCAAATTTTTCGGATTCGTTATTACCTCTAAGGGTATACACGTTGACCCCGAGAAGATCAAAGCCATTCAAAAGATGCGTCCTCCACGCAACCTAAAAGAGCTACGAGGATTCCAGGGACGGCTTGCGTACATCAGGAGATTCATTTCAAATCTTTCTGGACGCCGTAGACCGTTCACTCAATTGATGAAGAAAGGTGTGTCTTTCATTTGGACTGAAGAATGCCAGCAAGCATTTGAAGACATAAAACGGTACTTGATGAACCCTCCAGTCCTGGTACCTCCAGTCTCAGGAATACCCTTCCTAATGTATGTTCGAGCAATGGATCATTCATTGGGTGCGTTACTAGTCCAGAAGAACAAAGAAGGTCATGAACAAGCTATCTATTCTCTCGTCGCACAATGATCGGGGCTGAACATCTATATAGGCCAGTGGAAAAAGAATGTCTAGATTTGATGTTTGCTGTTCAAAGATAAGACATTACATTACATGTTATCTCAAGAGTTAACCCTTTCCGAGTCTTGATGAAGAAGCTCGGGACACTCAATTCCAGACTTGCTACATGGGCTATACTATTAACAAAATACGATATGGTTTATGTTCCTCAAAAGTCTGTTAAGGGTCAAGTCCTAGCCGACTTTTTGGCTGCTCATCCAATTTCGGAGACATCTAAACTCTACGATGAGATTCCTGATGAAACTTTAGAATCTAATATGATTTCAGAGGAAATTCTTTCCTGGCGTCTATTCTTTGATGGTGCATCTAGAATCGGACCCAAAGACACCATTGTCGCTGGAGTCGGAATTGTCCTCGTATCACCAGATGGATTGGCTATCCAAAGAGCTTATTCTTTAGATGAGCCATGCTCCAACAATGTGGTTGAATACAACGCTCTACTCATCGGTCTTCAATTAGCTAAACAATTGGATATTGAATATCTGGAAGTATATGGAGACTCTAAGCTGATCGTCAATCAGTTAGAGGTACGTATGAAGTTCGGCACCAGGACCTCGTTCTATATCATGAAGCAGCAGTCAAACTGGCTACATCGTTCAAGGGCTTCTTCATTGAACATGTACGTCGAGCTTGCAATACAGAAGCTAATGCACTTGCTAATCTGGCAGCGGTATTAGCAATCCCAGTGAGAAGGCAACAAATGATTGTCATCACTAACAGAGAGTTATTTTGTATCGAGAATAACTTAAATATTGAGTTCATCAATTCAACTGAAATCAACGTCATTAGTGAGGACTGAGAGAGCTCCTTTCATCGACTTCGTGGTACATGACATCTTACCTGAATATCCTAAGGAGCTACAACAATCCGTAGGCGATCACTCCGGTTTTATTACAATTACACCTCCAAGATCCTCTATCGGCGAACATTGATGGTCTACTCTTAAGCTGTCTTGCGGGAGATGAAGCGAAACAAATACTACGTGAAGCTCACGATGGTGTATGTGGTGCACATCAGCCTGGTCCTAAGCTACAATCGTATCCGACGTATGGGCTACTACTACTGGCCACTATGGTATCAGATGCCATTGAATATGCAAGGAAATGCCAAGCTTGTCAAATTCATGTAGATTTCATCAACCAACCTTCGGAGTTCCTTCACTTGACTGCCGCATCATGGCCTTTTGAAGCTTGGGACATGGATGTCATTGGTCTTATTAACCTACCGTCATCTAGAGGACATCGATTTATACTAGCTATAACCGACTACTTCTCGAAGTGGGCAGAAACTATACCTTTAGCCGAAGTCAGACCACAGCGTCATCAACTTCATCAAACATCATGTGATATACAGATTTGGCGTTCCTCGGCGAATTAATCATGACAATGGGCCCCAATTCATCAGTCAAAGTTTACTCGATTTTGTGATAACAACAGAATCGATAATGTTGCTTCTACGACCTACAATCCTGCAGCTAATGGTTTAGCAGAAGCATTCAATAAAACCATCATCAAGCTTCTCAAGAAGTTTGTTTCTACCAATAAAAGGAATTGGAGCGAAAAACGTGGAGAATGTCTATGGGCTTATCGTACTACTATACGCACTCCAACCGGTTGTACACCTTTCTCCTTGGTGTATGGGTGCGAAGCTGTCATACCATTGGAAATTCAAATCCCATCTCTAAGGCTTGCAATTGCCAATGAACTCACAACAGAAAACATGATCGTCTTCGGCTTCAGGAGCTTGAAGCGCTTGACAAGAAGCGGCTATTAGCTCAACAACATATGAGCTATATTAAGCCCG
>JANAVB010042020.1:1064619-1190515 GCA_029216955.1 Iris pallida | reverse complement strand
GGTTTAAACTAAAGAAAAAAATAATAATTAAAAAAATTTTTTAAATTAATTAATTGATGATTTACAAATCAGCCACCTATATTAGTGGAGATATGTTGATTTATCTCTAACCATAACTATGGGTTTTGTTTTCGGTCTGACAATCCAACCGAAGCCTCCGCCTTTTTTTTTTTTCCTCCCTTCAGAATCAGATGTTCCTCCCCCCATGGCGACACTCCCCCGCCACTAAACCCTAAAACCCCAAAATCCATTTCCTCCACCTCTCCAATCCGTAACCCTAAATAACCAGTTTCGACCCCCAGTTTCTTCTTCCCATTTGGGGATTTTGGGAACGATTTCTCGGCGATTTAGATGCAGGTATGTGGTTCTTTTTTGCTCGATTTGTTGAGCTTCTCTCGAAAATTGATGTCGGGATCGTCAAATTAGATCAATAGAGTCCCTCGGTCCATGATTTCGATTTATTTCTAAAATTAGATGATTTGTTGGGCTAAATTTTTGTGCCTTTAGAATTTCTGTGCTTGGGCTTTTTTTCCCCCAATGTTGGATATCATAGAAATAGTTACATCGTACTTTACTAAAAAGTAGGATTGGTTCTATTGGGAACAAAAGGAAGGAACTTAAGGAATGTGGTGACTATGTTGAGAGAGCTAATCAATGTACATGCTCATGCTCTGTTACTCGCTCGAAATATTCTTCTTTTTCTCTTTCATTGTTACATGGTCGTAGTTGAACGCTATATGTTATGACTTATGATTTGGTTCACCTAAGAGCAGATAGTTGTATGTGTATGTTTTGTTTGTGTAGTAGGGAACTATTTGTACTGAATCCCACGACTTGCTAATATATGCTTCATTTTGACGACTGGAGGATTTTATTGTCTTTTCTATTTCCATTTTGCTATATATATAGATCACCCAAGTCGCCACTTTGATTATCTGGTCGGGACCCTCCGTGCTTAGGTTGCGGGATCCACAACACGGTTCCTAGGGGTAGTGTAACTATGTTCTATGAAACAACTTCTTTTTGTTCAAGATGCGGACTTTTCTTCCACCATATTATTGGTTGTTAAAGGTGGCCTTCTAGGTGCCTAGGTAACACGCATTTCATCGGCCGGATACCAAGGGTTGTCACTTGACCGTCTTGATCCGTGGTGATTGAAACGTGTTTCGACCTAGGCCCATTTATGACGAAGTTAGAAACTGGCTCAAACCTAATAACTTTAAGCGATCATTATATACGTATGTTACTAAAAGTGAAAGTAATTGTTGCCTTTCTCCCGATTACCATACGCTGATGGTCACTGTGGTTCCGTCTCTGATCCCAATGCATACTGCCAGCATGTAAGTATCTCTCTCCTTTTGTTTTTTTCCTCTGCCGTAGGCAATGGTTTCCGATGTTGGCACTTGATATCTGTCACTTTGATGACTGGCGGGCGATCTCTCCGATAGTCTCTCCCCCTCTTTGTGTTTTGACATTCTTTACGTGACAAAGAATAGAGTGAATTATGGGAAGTTGACTTTTCAAATCTATGTAAACATTTATTTATTTCATATAAACAAAAGTTCATGCTATCTTAATTTATGGTTATTGAATTATCAATGAAATTTATTTTTCACAAACGAAACAATCCACTTTGGATTCTATGGTTGTGAGACATCACAACAAACCTCATTTTCCAGACCTCTACTAGTAGCTTATCCTATTTGCAAGCTATGCCATAAAATTTAAGTTGATAACTTCATAATTTAACATTAGTGTCATGCAAATTATCATACAGTTTAAGAGGACAAAGTTAACTTTCTTATCATACATTCTTCCAATCAATTCCTTACGACAACACGAACGATCCCAAGGATTATATCATGCACATGTCAATGTTACCTCGAGAAAGATTCAATCTAAATCCAAGCCAAATTACATCCACAGATCACACAATAATCAATCATCTTCCGAACTCACGATTCGAATCACAATCTAATTCACACACACAAACAATATCATCTATCACCTCCACTTGGAGTATAATCAAATAAGACAATTCAATAATAAGCAATCTATCCAAATAATTCCAAATGCCATTTCGTTCTTCCAATCGCAAGCATTCACTCAAAATTTCCAAGATCCAACATCAAATCCAAACCTCTCTCTTAATCTCGCTGCCCAACTCTATTCTAACACTTCTACCCAGGTAACTATTCTAAGGTCAATTCTACTCATCCCATTACTCAACATAGGGACGTCTGCCTAACCATTAGCTAGCTCACAAAGCCCACCCAAATATCTGATAGATCATCATCGCACTAAACCATTACATAACTCATCTCTAAATATACTGCACTCAACCCAAATCCTAGGGTCAAATCTTACCTAGCAATCTATGACATTCTACCCAAACTAGGGCAAGCTCTCACTCAACATATGAAATCCGACATAGACCATCACACTAACATCATCATCATCAAGATCTAAGGGATCAAAGTCTATCGAAGCCTCTCTCTTGGTAAATCCATCCAACAATTATCGTCGATTATATTATGATCGATGATATCAATCCAAACTACTCTCATATTCCAAATCCTCGACCCGTTTCGATAAGTTCCACCCGATTCAAATCCAAAATCTCAATCACCAATCCCAAGTCAAAATCTAAATTATCGATCACAAGTCAAAATTCTCAATCTCAAATCCCCAAGTCACAATCTCAATCCTGAATCATACGCAGTAAAATTCCTATCCATTAATTACAAGTCATAAATCTTTCATTTCCAATCCAACTCATACTCCATCTCTATGCATCTAAATCACTTGCATAATCAAACATCTTACAATCAATTTATAGGTCCAACAGTTCACGGAATCACCAATCTTTTAAATCTTACACATCTGTTCCAACCAAAATCATATATCGACTTCAAATTCTCGTAGACAATCAAGTTCATCACTTCGAATCGATTACATCAATCATAAAGAATTCCATTATTCATCGAGCTGAGTTTATCTCATATCCATTCATGTCATACCAGGTTCGCTTGTCCAAGTCATCCGAACATTCATACTATCATTCAATTCATCAAAGTCCATACAACTACATCCATGAAGACCATTTTTAATGATTCATCGGTTACACGATCATCGACTATCCAGCCACAATATCCTCGAGTCAATGTCTATCGACTACCTCAATCTCATCAAACATATGCATCAAGAAAACATCCATTCACCAACTCAAATCTGTCTCAACCAATGCTATCT
This sequence comes from Iris pallida, assembly GCA_029216955.1. Taxonomy (NCBI): domain Eukaryota; kingdom Viridiplantae; phylum Streptophyta; class Magnoliopsida; order Asparagales; family Iridaceae; genus Iris; species Iris pallida. The sequence continues at coordinate 1,187,263 of JANAVB010042020.1, read as the reverse complement.
TCCAAACTCGATACAAGATCAACTCATCCGTACTCAAGATCAAATCGCCATAGGCTATCACATACCATCGAGCAACACAATTCTTCAATCCTCAAATTCACATATCCTCGTACGAACTTTCAAATCGCACCACTGAGTCCTCGTACTCGATTCAAAATTCGATTCGATCGATTTAAACCACAAATCAATATATTATCCATAATGATTTCGAAACAAAGTCATCCATTTCACAAATTAAACTCGATTCCATATTATCTCAATTTGCCAACATCATTCTCGATCACCCGAATCAATAAAACGAGATTTCCAAAAATCATATCGACTAGGCAAAATTCTAAGCTGAGACTTCATATCACCCCATCCATGGCTGATAGACAGACTTATCGATACCCATAACATCAAATCCAACAAATATCGCTAGGGCTACCCCATACACTACTCAGAGATATAGGCCACTTTGCACCAAATCAATCTATCCTCAATATTCTGAATCAACATCCCTGTCGGACAATCTATATCACGATGATCCCAATGATCACAAATATAACATCAATTTCAAGCCACTCGGCAAACACTGAAATTCAATTGAATGCATTCCACTGAATAACTCAATTCCATTCCTGAAATCCAAGCACACTTCTTTCAATACTCACATAAAAAATACTCAAATCTGACTGCAACATCTCTACTGATAACATGTTGCTCATCCAATAAAAAACCAAATCCAACTTACCTTCATCCCAAATATCGCCTTACGACCTGCTCAAACCAAATATTTTGCCACGCTCAACTCAAACAATATGATGCTACTCTTTAAAGCTATCCCTGGTCAACAAAATACCCATATGAGATTCATAACATATATAGACTTATTTTATGGAACATCCAGCAGAACACCATGCGAGAGTCAAAAACTTTCGATTAAACAACTCAGAGTTGAAGGGAATCAGCGAGGGTCCAAGGACGTAAAGCTGTGTTCTGATACCAGTATGTCACGTCTCGATCCCGAAGGACCGAAATTCGCCACTGGACGTGATGCAATAGAAGCTAAATTGTACTTGTACATAGTGTTAAGTGTTATATTAGAGTTATGAGTTAATGGACTTTAGTCCCACATTGCTTAGAATAATAGGAGAGGAGGCTAGCCTCTCCTATATATGTGTAATCTCTCCCTCAATAATAATCATCCTATTATTTACTCCTACATGGTATCAGAGCCAAAACCCTAGCCTCTCCACAAAAAAAAACCCTAGCCGTCTTCCCCTCCCCCCCGGCCCGCTCCTGTCCGCTCCTCCCCCCCCCGCGCTGCTGCTCAGCACCCCCCCCCCCCCCCCCCGTCCGCTCCTGTCAGCCTCCCCCTCCCCCCCGTCCGCTCCGGTCAGCCCCCCGGCCTCCTGTCAGCCCCCCCCTCCCTATGACTCCAAACCCTAACCCTAACCTAACCCTAACCATCTCCTTCCATCAGCCGCCACCCTCTCCCTCCCAACCCTATTTTAGTCAAAAAAAAAATTCATTGTTGGGATACTCAGAGGGGAAACATTTGCATGAACCTCTGCCCATCAATGCTGAAAATTTAACAAAGAGCACATATATAGTTTGTTGTGCATGAATCTTTGTTTCTTTCCTTGATCTTCACACCAGGATCTATCAGGGGTTACCATGGGTTATCTCTCTGACCTGACTTGTGATCCACACTCTCTGCTTTCTATGCGCGTATCACGGTTCTGACTCCGTTTTTAGCGCATTGGCAGAGTTGTGTTTATCAAGTGGAAAGAACACATCGACAGTCGAATCTCTGACAAATGGAAGACTCTACGGCGAACAACAGTGCCACAGATACTAGTGTCGGCAACACACTAGCGGGCACTAGCACAACGATTTTCTCCATTCGACTTGTCGATCGACGGTTGGAAGGGCCAGAGGGCTACTCGACATGGAGAAAGAAGGTCGAGAAGACACTTCGGGGAATGCGGTTGTCCAAACATTTGACTGACAATCCTCCAGCAGACGATGATCCCATCTTTGAGCAATGGGAGACAGTTGACAGTCGATTGTTTACACAGTTGATGAACTCCATGGAACCATCAGTGGAAGACATGGTTTAAAATACGGACTCCGTGAAGGAGTTAAGGGAAATGTTGGCGGCGGCGTTTGATGGTAAACGCGATTTGTCTCCTATATATGACTCGGTCGTTGGTGTGTACCGAGCAAATCAAGGAGACAAATCTCATAAAGAGCATTTCCGGGCCTTCAAGGCTATGACGGATGAGATCGACCGCGTACTACCTCTTACGTCGGATATTAATGAAGCACGGGCTCAACGTGAGCAGCTTCATGTCATGGCTTATCTCGCATCTTTCCGTCCTGATGCGGACTCTGCTCGTTCTCAGATTATTACTGGATCTGATGTACCATCCCTGTTGAAAGCACACTATCGTGTCCTTCGGGCTGCCAAAGTCGTTGAGACAACTCCGGGTGATACTCCTGCTGATCGTTCTGCTCTAGGGGTCGCTCGTACAGGATTTCGTGGTGGTCGTGGCAGCCGACGGGGTGGCCGTAATGCTGGTCGTGATGGAGGACGAGGCAATGGCGGTCGTGATAGAGGAAAACCGCGCACATGCTTTAACTGTGGTCAGCTTGACCATTTCTATTGGCAATGCACTAAATCACCTGCTGCTAATATCACCACTGACGTCCCTGATGATGGTGTCCGATCTATTCAGATGACTTCGGACTCCTATACAGAGTTCCTTGATTTTCAGGCTCAACGTCGTGGTGAAGCATCCACGTCTGGTTCCACAGCTGGATACTCAGCCGCGTGCATAGTGAAACCCAAGCAATGAGTAATTGACTCTGGTGCATCCTCTCACATGACTGGTGACGCAGGTATGATACATAATTATGTACCTGTACGTCGTGCTTCTGGCATTACTGTTGCCAATGGAGGTTTCCTGACTGTTCGAGGCCGTGGAAGTGCCAATCTTGCTTCCGGACTGTCACTCAATTCTGTACTGCTTACTCCTGGGAATCCGTTCAGTTTAATTTCTATTAGTCAAATTACTCGTGAACTACATTGCTCGGTAACCTTTTTTCCTGATGGTTGTATTTTTCAGGACCTGAAAACTGGAAAGACTATTGGTAAGGGGCATATGGCTGGAGACTTGTACCTGTTTGACGCAACTCCTTCCGTTGTCTGTGCCAGCAAGACACTCGATCTTGTTGAGTTACATTGTCGGTTAGGCCATCCATCGTCCCAAGCTCTCCAGAAAATGTACCCATCTTTAGATATTTCCTCTTCCTTTCATTGCGAGCCATGTAGTTTAGCTAAACATCATCGGGTTCCTTATCCGGTAAGTCCAAATAAAATTGTTTCTGCTCCTTTTGAGTTGGTGCATTATGATATATGGGGACCCTGTCCAATTGAATCTGTCATGGGCTTTAAGTACTTTGTTACTTTTGTCGATGATTACTCACGTGTCACCTTTATTTATTTGATGAAAAATCGCTCTGAATTATTTAACATCTGGTGCACCTTTCATGCCGAAATAAAAACACAATTTGGTCTTCCCATCAAAATTTTTTGGAGTGACAATGGCCGTGAGTATTTATCATGTGATCTAGATAAACATCTGGTCCTCCATGGCATCATCCACCAAACTTCTTGTGCGTACACACCACAACAAAATGGTGTAGCCGAACGCAAGAATCGCCATTTATTGGAAACTACACGTGCTCTTATGTTTCATGCACGTACTCCCAAGCGATTTTGGTCGGATGTGGTTCTTACTGCTTGTTATCTTATTGACCGCATGCCATCGTCAGTTTTCAATGGTAACACTCCTTTTTATAGACTTTTTCCTGGACGAGAGCCATTTCCTCTGCCTCTTCGAATATTTGGCTGCTTATGCTATGTTCGGGATATTCGACCAAACCTTTCTAAATTAGATCCTAAGGCAATACAATGTATTTTTCTTGGGTATCCTAAAGATCAGAAAGGGTATCGGTGTTTCTCCCCTGTCTTAAAGCACTATTTTTTCACTCGGGATGTTACCTTTGTAGAAACTGAATTTTCACCACTCCCACAATCAAAGGGTCCGGCTTCTCTGGTCTATCCCGAAGATGATTTTTTGTTATTTCCTCCTCAAACACAACAGTCCCCCGTACGGGTGCCCTCCCTTATCGAGCCAGTCTTCCAGTCAGATGGTCCACATACACCGATTCAGCCATTGCCAACATCACCCACAGATTCATCCTCCTCTGGTTCGATCAGCAGTTCCGACTCAAATGAGTTGCCTCCTCCAGTTCCGCCAGCCGCTCCGGTGGTCCCACCTCCAGAACGTCCTCGTCGTGTCTGTCGTGATCATCCCTTATATGTTGACAGCTACAAAGGTCTTACCAGTCACACTCAGTCTCTGGTGGCTACTATTGATGGGATTCAGATTCCCAAGACCGCTGAGGAGGGTCTCCGACATCCTGGTTGGCGTGCTGCTATGAACGAGGAGATGAAAGCTCTCCAGGAGAATCATACCTGGGACTTAGTCGACTTACTTACTGGTAAACAGGCAGTCGGCTGCAAATGGGTGTTCACGATTAAGGTCAAACCGGATGGCACCCTTGATCGACTGAAGGCTCGGCTGGTGGCCAAAGGATACTCTCAAACCTATGGTGAGGATTACTTCGAGACATTCTCTCCTGTGGCCAAAATGACATCCGTTCGTGTCCTCATGACCTTGGCCATCCGATATGATTGGCCGTTACTCCAGCTTGATATAAAGAATGCTTTTCTCCACGGAGATCTTGATGAAGAAGTATATATGATGCAACCTCCCGGGTTCATTGCAAGGGAGGGTAAAGTGTGTCATCTGAGGAAGGCTCTCTATGGTCTGAAACAAACGCCTCGTGCATGGTTTGGTCGATTTACGCATGTTGTTACTCAATTTGGCATGTGTCAATCGAAGAAGGACCATTCAATCTTCTATCGACACACATCTGCTGGAAGAATACTCCTTGGAGTCTACGTTGATGATATTGTAATCACGGGAGATGACAGCCAGGGTATTGCAAGCCTCAAGAAGTTTCTTGGAGAATAATTTTAAACCAAGGATATGGAATCCTTGAGCTATTTCTTGGACATTGAGGTCACACGGGGTAAGCGGGACATTGTAATGTCTCAAAGAAAGTATGTGCTGGACATACTAAATGATGCAGGCATGATACAAGCAAAGGGAGCAACCTCACCTATGGATCCAGGGGCGAAGTTACTTCCAGACGAAGGGGTCATGATGACCAATCCAGATCAGTATCGTCGAGTAGTTGGAAAATTCAACTACTTGGCGGTTATGACACGTCTGGACATTTCTTTTGCAGTGAGTGTTGCAAGTAGATTTATGGTTTCTCCAATAATTCTACACTGGCATGCAGTTCTCAGAATTCTGTGTTATCTAGTAAAGAATCCAGGAAAAGAAATTCGAATGGAGAATAGTGGACACACTCGCATTGAGTGTTTTACTGATGCTGACTGGGGAACAAGTCTGACAGATAGACGGTCTACATCTGGCTACTCAGTATTTATTGGTAGAAATCTAGTGTCGTGGAAGAGCAAGAAACAAAGTGTGATAGCACGCTCGAGCTCAGAAGCAGAATATCGAGCTATTGCTCATGGTACGTCAGAGATATTATATATGAAGCATCTCCTACAAGAACTGGAAGAAGATGCAGGGTCTCAAGTGGCAGATCTATGGTGTGATAACCAGTCTGCTATTCACATTGCCACCAATCCAGTATTTCATGAACGGACGAAGCATATTGAAATTGACATTCATTTTGTTCGTGATGAATATAAGAAAGGAGTGATAAAGTTTCAACATGTGAGGACCGGCGACCAGATAGCTGATATATTCACAAAGTCTCTTATGGGTCCTCGGGTTCAATTTTTATGTAACAAGCTGGGCATGATTGACATCTATGCTCCAGCTTGAGGGAGGGTGTTAAATGTTATATTAGAGTTATGAGTTAATGAGCTTTAGTCCCACATTGCTTAGAATAATAGGAGAGGAGGCTAGCCTCTCCTATATATATGTAATCTCTCCCTCAATAATAATCATCCTATTATTTACTCCTACACATAGCAAACACCAAAACGGCCGATACAACATCCAAGGTACAAAGTTATTACAACGGAAATGCTAAGTAGAAAAGTTGAATCGACACAAGATATACAGAATGAATCTCTTTTTTGATAATATTGTAGCGGAATTACAGCGGTTCGAAGCCAAAGAATGACTAGATTACAAACACTCTCACTCTCAATACAATGAAATATGTTGCAAGGCTTACAACTCAAGAAACCATACAGTACATGATGTTCCATATATTATGTATTTCTATATACAAAAGAAATGATCTTCATGCCGAACTGCTACAAGCTGCCAACCGAGCTCCAACACCTCAACACATCCAAGTAAACTCCACACCTGAAAAGATCTGGTGGGAGATTAGCAGTACATAAGCACTGGTGAGTGGCCTCTCGTCGACACCACTAAACCAACACGTTGAATTAGTGAGTGCAAGTGGCATTGTGGTCTTTCTAATCTTGTCTTAGGATCAGTTACATGACATAGTATATATGTGTCCAAAATCGTAAATGTGTCGCACAACATAGTTGATTTTACCAATTTTCCTGCTCAATACAACAATATTATTTTTCATAAAGCATAAAAGTCAATACAATGATATGAATTCATAACGCATTAAAGAATGTGTTACAACGCATGTTCCTGCATAAGACACTCGTTAGTCATCATAAAAATATAATCGTGTCAAGTGCCCTGATCTCGTGCCAATATAGTAGGACTGCAAGTAGATAACGTTAGCATGCAATCTAACTGTGAAGGTCACTGGTGACACGCCATCTTGGACTATATTCTAGTAAGATGGTGACACTTCGCGTGCGAGACGCTATCTCTATCGAAAGTCCTGAAATATCCGTATTGCGACACGCCCTTTAGTTTAGATCACACACCTATTGAAGGTCTCGCAATACCCGTGCTAGTACGTCAACACCATTCTCCCTAATTCAATTGATTCGAGTGCCCGTATTGCGACACGCCCTTTAGTTCAGATCACACACCTACTGAAGGTCTCGCAATACACATGCTAGTACGTCAACACCATTCTCCCTAGGCCAATCGATTACAGTGTCCCGACAACCGTTCGAGGAACAAAATCTTGTGCACAAGTTGTTCATGACCATGCGAATGCGTGAATGGTTAAACTATAGGCAAATTATGGTACAAAAACTGAGATAACTATAAAAATACATCATTTTCTTTCTACTATCATAATTCCTCGAGCCATTGCTCGACTTAAACTTTCCAGTTCAGGGATTACCATATCTACGCAACTTCTAGTCTAGGGATATACTACCTTCGTGATCCAACGGTCCCAAACCTTTCCCTATTACTATTATTGAACCACATCATTCTACTTTCACAACAACATAATCACAGTACTATATATATATTCTACATGATATGAAACAACAGAACTATATCTCACATGATACAAAACTACAATAGTACAACATCTGCGTAGCACCAATATCAAAATTTAGATTATCGCATTAAGTTAACATTCAATGTTCTATACAACAAGTTGATAACACACTAGTTACTTTCTGTATTTTGGTTCGTCTCTTTTATTGTTAGCATGCAATAATACTCATAACATAAGAAACATTCATGCAATAGCCAGTTCATTAGGTGTGAAGATAAAGAAGCGATGGATTATCGAAACCACCCACTTGAAGAAAAGCCGATCCGTCTCAACCGAGCAGGTCACTGGAACAAATCCTCTGACTGAACTCAAGTCCAAACTGCCGATTTAGCCAACGAACAAACTCAATGCACCATGTGGAGCGGGACATTACACTTAGTGCTCGAATGTATGGTATACATGTATCCATGCTTCGTAGCCGAGAAGAAACGATCTGGAAGAGACTATGTTAACTAATTAATGAGAACAAATGCAGAACATTTCTGATTGAGTTGAGATGTACAATTGATAAATTGATGCTTTTATATGATTTAATTACTTGTTGGTCAATGTTTAGTACCTGTCAAGATCGATTCTTATTGTAGTTTGGTAGGAAGCTTGTGGTATCCCTAATTTCATGAATTGACAAACTTGTTTTCTTTTTGTTTAATTTTTGTGACTCCTTCAAATTGAAAAGGCTGACTCATCTGAGATTCTAAATGTGAGAAAAGCTCACACATGTGCTATTGTTTCAATAATTTTTGACTTTATTTTAGTAGATAATCATGAACATGTTTGATTTTCTTGTCATTTTTTGGTCGTTTAGCCTTTATATCTGGCATTTGCATCTGAAGGTAGAAAATACACATATTTAACCAAAGGAATGTGGAAAAAACCTTGTACAGAAGAGAACTAGAATGGGCGTCCCACAGCCCCACTACCGCAAGGTTCCCACTAAATATATGGCTTGGGATTCAGTGGCAGACGAAAAAAATATTTTCAGGGGCAAAAATACAAAAACTTAAAATTTAGGGGACATCATACAATATAAAAAATAAAAATGTGGCTAGCAAGGTTTGAACTCATGATCTCTTGATAAAAAACTCACGACTTAACCAAATGAGCCAACCAAATTGTCTAATTTATTTGAAACAAAGTTAAATATATCATAATCAGAAGAGTATATAGTATATACAGGAGTATGACTATGTATAAGGTCCAAGGAAACCGAAAATTCAGGGGGAGCGGCCGCTCCTTGGCCTAGGGTGGATCTCCCCTGTCGGGGATGGTCAAGATGTGCGGTCTTAGCCCCATTTGTGGATAAACTGTTTTTGAGACTCGAACTAACATCTTCGAGGATGTAAATGCCATATTTTACCATTGTGACAAGAGACCCACATAAGTATCTTGAAACATGAAAGGCTTATAACTGATTTATTGAGTAACACTTCAAATGTGGAAATAAAAACTGGTATATTTGATTTGGCAGCTTAATTTAAACTGATCAATTTAGAGAGAGGGTTCGAATCATGTAAAGGCAAACCAGAATTCTATTATTCACTGGAATGGATACCAGATGGTCTATCGAAACCGAAAGACTTTGTTTCTTGCATGTTACTAGTTGACCTCTTAATGCTGTTTAAGTTAAGTGGTAGTTGTCTTGAGCAGATACCCACTATGTGATGGTAGGTAGGTGCATAGTTTGTAGGCAATCGAGGACTGCTATCTTAAGCTAATATTATTGCAAAAGGTGCATGTCATGAGTTTTGGCTCACCGAAATTTCCAACCCTTGAAACTTAGGACACAATTCTTCTTCTTCAACTTCCCTGATGCAATATATTTAGATTGTTACGCTTGTAGCTTGTTAAATATATTTTTTATCATAGGCAATGTTGTAAATTCTAAATTGAAGAGACAACAGATTATTTATCCAGTTATTTTGTTAGTGACTAGGTTATGTGCTGGATATTCAGTATTTGGCAAGAATTATGCACACCTCTGCATATGCAATGGTCTATGGTGTACTCTTTTTTCTCAATATTTAGGATACTATCGGAAGGTTTCGGACCCAGTTAATGATTTCAATTTATACTACAATATAATTTTGATCAATGGCCATTATAGATGTTGTAGTATACTGTTTGGTAGCTTTAGATTCCTTTTGTTATTACATATCATTTCACAAGATGATATGACTTCTTTTTTATTTTCTGTTTTTCTTGCACTTCTATGCTAACTTTATTTTGGAACTCTTTAGACAGGATTTACGTATTTACATAAGCACTGATTAGTTGGAAAGGCAAAATGAGTAGTTCTTTCAACAGCGAGACATTAGCTGAGAAGCTTTCTAAGCTCAATAATTCTCAACAAAGCATTGAATGTATCCTTTTAAGTTTTCCTAATTGTGTATTGTCTCTTTGGATTTTCTTTTCTCCTCATTTTAAAGCTCCAGTTACTTTTTTGCCTGCATTCTTTGCCAATTCATATTTTCTATAATTTCAATATTCCTATATACGTGTTGGGCTTCATTAATCCACTGATTTGAAAGCAATTGCCTCCAGGTGGTTGTTACTAGAGTTTTATTGAATTGACTATAAGTTTTTTCCCCCCTTTAGGGCTACAACTTCCAGCAGTCTGAGTGCATGTGACAAGTATGTTTTCAACTATTTGAGTTATTACATTAGTTGTTAATTGCTGGTTCCCGAGTAGACAATGTAGGTAAAACAATGGTTGTATTCTAGAAGTACACATGAGATTTCGCTGTTGACCCTAATTCTGATAAATTCCTTAGTGGATCCAATAAAGAGTGGGCAAGGCATGTTAACTTCGTTGCTTTCGTTTTTTTTTGACATTCGATTTATAGTTGCTGGTACATGAGTGAAGAAGGTAGGAAAACCAAGATTGTGTGGGCTTATCATATTGTTTTTAGCATGTCCGATCCACTCCAACTGATACATCCGATACCGAAATTGTGGATCTCTTTTGGTCAATTCAGCAAGGAAAGAATTAGGAAAGAGAAAAATGAGGAAGGTAATGAAATGTATTACCATTTGTCGATATTGTATAGTATAAATTCACAACGTTCATACATTTTAGTATTATTCAATTCAAAGCTATATATTGTGGGCAATGTCGGGGTAGTTTGTCTAATAGCAAGTAAAATGTGGGTGAATAGTTCAGCAATATTGAATATTATTCCAATCACAACTAATGAAAACAATGAATGTTAGATAAGATATGCCTAAATGTGTCAAGTATTTTTCTAGTTTTGAAACTTCTTGTTTTTGTCTTTTTGAAGCCAAAAACTCCGAAACTCCAACCAAAACTGATGAAACTTCAGAAACCACTGATACAATGCTCATAAGAAGGCTCCAAATGTACAGTGAACCTTGATTTGAAAGAGACATGAAATTTCCCGTTTGACCCTAATCCTGATCAAACCTTAGCAGGACTATGCCTCTTTTCAAATCACCAATAGAAATATAATAAAGTTAAAACTTTAATCATTCAGTCATAACTGGACTTGATCCTTGTGCTAAATTATTAATCCCTGATTCTCTTAAGCAAGAGATAAAAATAAAACAGATATATTGAAGAAACCGCACTACTGTCAAACTCAAAAAAACTTATTTTGTATGCTTAATCTGAGATGTAATAAAAACCAACTTCATTACTCGGAAAACAGTTAACAATATTTGGAACTAATGCTCTTTTAATTATTGAGCTGTCTTCTTTTCTTGAATGCAGTAAATGAGAAATGGGACATCTAGACAGACATAAAATCTCCTTTTGTATTTATTAGTTTCTAGGTTTGCTGAGTTGTGATAGTAATATATATAATAGTTGACGATTTTGTGTAGAATTTTCCACAATGCCTATATGTTGGTATAGTTATATTTTATGAAGGATTTTTGCATTCCTTTGAGAGAGTACATTTATCTCTTTGTGTGTCCTTTCTCTTCTTAAGTGATGAGATGGAAATATGGAGTAGCTTACGACTATGACCAAGAAATTGCATTACTTAGGATGAGTCATTCATCATAGGTGAATGCTCTAAATTTAAGGACTGTTTCAAGTGAAGTGCTTCTGGAGTATCACATGCCCATGAATAATTGTGATTTTGAGAAAAAGTTGAAACTTTACAGCTGTAATATTAGAAAGTTATGCAATCACGTACCATTCTAAAAAAATCAGTACCTTGAGATTGTTATGCTAATATTTGAGATCTACAATTACAATAGTAGGATAAGACTTAATAATGGAAGCCAGATAAGTAGATGTAGCTTCACTTGACTATGATCATCTGGAATGGCCTGAACCTTATCACCAAGAAGTGTCCTACTACGTAAGAGAAGGAGCTCTATAATTTAATGGCCAAAGTCTCCAAAAACACAATATTCCTCTCCTTATAATGCCTTTACGTTTCGTTGAAGATTTCCCAAATTTGGGGAAAATAGAACATAAAAATGATTGTTAGTTAAGATTTTTGTTCAACTAATTATTTTCACCTGATATTAACGTAATTGACTGCTGTCATGCTTTAATTTTGTACTTGATCTACATATACACTCATGCGTATGGGTTAGCACAGGCACACCAACTATTGGACAGATTTCTGCACTTGTATGTGCTCCAATAAACTTGTATCTAGATAGCTTAGGTTTGACATGGAACAGAGATCTGCAGGTGCACAAGAGAGTTATCAAACCGTAGTTGTGAAGCTGTTGTATTATGGGAAAACAAAGTGAATCTTGATAGTAAAGGAGGATGTGATAGTCGGTGCAAGGTAATCAAAGGCGCAAGGGTCCATATCACCGGAGGCGCAAGGCGCACTCGAGACGCAAATGGTTCATATTGTCCGAGGCGCAAGGGGCACTTAAGGCGCGTGTCCGAGCGAAGCGATGCGCAAAAATAAAAAATAATAAACATATACATAAATAATAAATAAAATAGTAATGTAAAAAATAAAACCAAATAACACATTAAAACCAACAAAAATATGTTAAAACTTAACCAAGTGAACTAGCAGAAGAGGAGTAGTAGTAGCAGTCAACAAAACTAACAAGAATTTGTATTATCCCTATCATGACTTTAGTAAATTTTAGTTTTTCCAGTTCAATTAATGCCAATTTTGGCAACTGTGGAAAGGGTTACCTCTCTCCCACTTGTATGAGGTAAGGGCTATCTCTATGCTTTAAATATAAAAAAAATAAGGCGCCTCTAGGTGCGCCTTCATTGGTTGCGCCTTGTTGAAAGACGTGCGTTGGATTCGCTTGGAGAAAGGTGCCTTGCCTAGTGAGGTGTGAGACACATCGTCCGAGGTGCGCCTTTGACTACCATGAGTCGGTGTGCAACAAAGGAGATAACCTATGGTGCATAAAAGAGGAAAAATAATCCTTTTACTCTACCCCAAGGATATGGGAAGGCATTGTTGTTTTGTAGTAATGATCAGGTGTTTGGTTCTATGATTGGTAAGCAAGACAGGATAAAAAAAAGATGCTCCACTTATCTTGTTGTGGAAATTAGGTTTCTTATGTTCTAAAATCCTAGAGTGCTTTACATGTGATTGTAAGCCAATTTGCCTAAACTTGCTTTTTGCTGCTATATTGTTCCCACTGCTGTTTGCTTCACGTATATAGTCTGTATTTGTTTGATGCCGCTGTTGCTCTTATCCTCTATAAGATTGAAAATACTGCTTAGTGCATCAGTCAACCATCATATATGCAGCATTCAAGAATGGTATATTTCTTCTTTTAGATGGTGTGAAATTTGTTGAAGTTTCAGTGATTTTTGGTCTTTTCATGCTAGCATTCTTTAAATTCCAGAGAAATGCAACTTCTTTCCTTTTTAGTTTTTTTTTTTTAATAGTTCTCTTCCTTTTTCAGGTGTTGCAGTTTTGTTACATAGAACTTATAAATATTTTGACTCTCATATCACTCTGTGCAGGATAACTATAGTTCTTTTTTGTTTTCTTAACTATGGATTAGCATTATCTTCGTGGTGCATCTCTCACCGGAAGAAAGCCAAGCAAATAATCGAAACATGGGAGAAGTTGTTCAATAGTTCTTCAGATGAAAGGAAAGTGTCTTTTTTATATCTTGCAAATGATATTTTACAGAACAGTAGACGCAAAGGAAGCGAGTTTGTAAATGAGTTCTGGAAGGTCCTTCCTGGAGCACTGAAATGTGTACATGACAGTGGCGGAGACCAGGGGAAGAAAGTTGTTTTGAGATTGGTTAGTATACCTATCTACTTCTCTTTTCTCAAACCCGGATAACATGTTTGTCACAATTACGCTCCGCTGATATATAATTGTAAATTCCTATATTGAGAGTTATAAAAAGACTCTTATCGAAAGGCTCAATATACAAATTAAATGGATTTTCTGGTAAAGAAACATCAAACAAATTCACTGAAGGATAATATAGTCACTTCAAGTAATATAACTTTCTGAACTTCGGCCACACTTCTTTCATGTCTGCCCATCAGGAATTGACAATAATCATGAAGCATTCCTCAGCTTCAGAGAAGTTCTAGTGTAGTTGGGAAAACTCTTTTGAGTCTGGGGAATTTGGAATCTTCTTTCATAAGATACCAACTCCAACTCCAACTGCAATGAGCTTGACTGAATATGTTACTGATAAGCCAGACAACTTTTGAACTTGACAAGCCCTCTAGTGTCATGCCTCGGTCCCGCATGACCGAAAAGTCGCCACTAGGCGTGATACCGTACAAGCCTACGTTGCATTTGTACAATGCAATGAACGCGCACATTGAACAAAACAGTCACAATAGAGATTGATACAACGAAATTTAAGCAGAAAATCAAATGACAACAGAGATATGTGAAAATAATTATTTTTATTCATGAACTTGCAGCAGATACAAAGGCTCTTAATAGCCAACTGAAAATGTCAAACTTGGCCCACAACTTCTGAAACTGAAATGAAATATTTTGTTTCATACATCATATCCCTTTATTGAAAAAATAAAATAAAATAACCTTTTCAAGAGAAATCTTCAAACTAGAAATGAAATGGACGTCACGAGAGCTTCGATTTGGATGGATGAGCTTCTAGTGCATCTGAACGTCCAAAATATTTTCGATGCCTAGGGTCAATACATTGTGAATGCTGGGTTGTATTAACCCGACCCACCCAAATCAACACGGTAATAATATGAAAGCATACCAAATTGTTAAGTGATATTTCTACTTTTTTCGGATCTATTAACAATTCATAACAATAACATAAAAACATTACTTTAGAGTGGTTCTTACCCACGACCTACTCCACGACGACTGTCCTTTCCTACAAAACAAGGGTTAGAATACTGTATGATTTTTTTAATTTTATGTCCTTGCAAAACTACAGTTAGACTACATTTATCAAGGCATCACAAGTCCGTCTCTGCATCAAACAATTAGGCATGAAAGACAATTGTTATTAGCATGCGACCTAACTATATGATTACAAGCCCAATCAAACAACCCCTGATCGCGGGGACGTACGGGCGCGAGGGTCTTCCCATCTCTCCTAGACCGACATAATTCTGGTGCCTTGGAAATCGTTCGAGAGATTAAACTTTGTGCACAAGTTGTCCATGACCAATGCATGCTATGCAACATATAACTATCATTTAAATAATATCGTGCA
The DNA here is from genome assembly GCA_029216955.1 of Iris pallida. NCBI lineage: Eukaryota > Viridiplantae > Streptophyta > Magnoliopsida > Asparagales > Iridaceae > Iris > Iris pallida. Next base: position 1,172,074 of record JANAVB010042020.1, on the reverse strand, counting down.
ACATCTATATGCCGAGTAACTCAATTATCTCTTTCTTTTATTCTGACGACCATGTCGTGTTCTTCCTTCTTTTTCCATAATACTTTCTCAAAGCATTCTTTCATTTACAATATATGGATCAAAATATAACTCTTATGTTAAGCACACTTTCCATAGCAACAAGTGAAGCATCTATCGTTCATTTCTACTAGCAGTATAATATTCCATATTTCCAATTAACAAGTTAACAATAATACAATTACTCTTTTCGTTAAGGCATCATTGATCGTAGTGACATAAAAAAGGATGTGAAAATGAATTCTTTTGTTAAGGAGTGGAGATAAAGGAAAGACGGATCAAAGTCACTCACCGATTAGAGAAATGCCGAGAGAAAGAGGAACTCCTACGCAACGGTCAAGCCTTGCCTATGTGTCCCTCTGAAATTGCAGCAACAAAGATTCAACACGCATCTTTATATCTTCCTCTTTCTCTCAGATTTCAACGTGAATGCAAAAATCAACGAAATCAAGCATGGAAAGCATCCAACGGAAAGCCAGCAACGAAATCTATCAATGAAAGCCAATAGCGAAAAGCGTCCAACAAAAAACAAAACAATAAAAAGAATGGGAAGAGACTCTTATATATAATTTATTCTACCATGCACGATTCACTATATTTTGGACTCAATTCCAACCTTTCAAAGGCGCGCCTAACTTTCCAACAAAAGTCGATCTATTTATTGGAGAGGGTTTCAATTCATTTGTCCTGATCAATCGATATCGAAAGAAATTTCCCACAACGATTTAATTCCGACTGGCTATTCAAACCCTAAGTCAACACAGTGCCTCCTGTTAGGAGCGGAACACTACATCTATTATGTTCACTACTGGCTTATCCATTAAAAGCCCTCTTTCATTTGACCTAGTACTTCAGTTCTACTAGAGAAAAAACATTTTATGCGTCATTAATAAACCATTATAGCATTGGGGATTAGGGTTTTATAGCTTTCAAACTAAGTTTTGGTGGACTTTATGATGTTTTTTTTGAGAAATAGAGGACGCAGTTGGATGATAGATCTCGGCAGTGTATAGAATTTGTACCAAACTGACATTTATGGAGTTCCAGATTTTTCCATAAACAACCGAAAACTTAACTTATTGGCCTTGGCTGAAATGAGCAATTATGTAAGTTTTTTTGTTCGTCTTAGTCATATTGACGCCGAAAGAGACAATTTTAGTTGTGTATCACTGTAAAAATAAAACAATGTTAAAGTCATGATACCTTACAAACCACCTTCTGTGCTGCGAACTAAGCCTCTCGGGTCATTGCGTAGTCTATTTTTCATGAAGTTAGGGATTATAATGATAGATTGAAATGGAAAGACTACATTGAGGAATATAACATGGTAGTCAAAGGCGCGCCTCGCAGAAAGGCGTAGCAGTTGCGCCTCGCCCCTCACTAGGCGAGGCCCCTTTCTCTGGGCGCATCCATGACGCTTCTAAGACGCGCCTTTCAGCAAGGCGCAACCAAGAAAAGGCGCGCCTAGGTGTGCCTTATGGTTTTTTATATATATACAAAAATTTTTTGAGGCATGAAAATAATCCTTACCTCATACAAGTGGGAGGGAGAGTCATTTTCACGGTTGTCAAAGTTGGTTACAGTTGAACTAGAAAAACTAAAATTTACTAAAACGTGGTAGGGAGATTACAAACTCTTGTTAGTTCAGTTGATTACTACTGCTATTACTGATCTGTTAGTTCAATTGGTTATGTTTGAACATATTTTTGTTGGTTTTAATATGTTAGTTGGTTTTATTTCTTATATTACTAATTTATTTATTTAAGTATGTATACTTTTATTATTTATTATTTTTGTGCCTCGCTTTGCTCGGCCTTGCGCCTCGGACGATATGGACCCTTTGCACCTCAAGTGCGCCTTGCACCTTTGACTACCTTGGAATATAACTTTATAAATTGGTCAAGTTCATGTCAGGTTTAATGATGGAACCTTTTATTACTATAAAATTCACTTTATTACTCTTTAATTACAACTTGTATCTTTTATATTGATCATACCCTAGCTGAATCTGTCTCCATTCTTTAATAACTGCTGATATCCAAATCAAATATCGCTTCATGATTTATTTTAATCCCGAAAAGCCACATTATTGTTATATCTTCCGATGCTTACGTTACTCAACAATTGCGGAATATTAATTTTAGGGAGACATAATATACTTTAGGCAACTTGATGTTACTGATTGTAATTGATGAACTTGTTGGTTCAAATCTTGAAGACTATTGGTGTTTTTTTATTACTAATTAGGTTGGCATTTGGGATGAGAGGAAAGTTTTTGGTTCTCGTGGGCGTGGTCTTAAGGATGATATTCTTGGTCAAGAGCCTCCTCATTTGTTGGACAACAATGAAAAGAGTTCAAATCCGATAAAAGTAGTACGAAAAGATGCTCAAACAATAAGATTTGTGAGTGTTAAGTTCCACATCAAATTTATTCCGTACTAGTCCTTTCTAATTTCGTCTCCTTGTGTATCATATAAGACGTCTATGTTCTTTTTATCATAGTATTAAATCTTTTCAATTTACCTAAGTTTGTTAATGTTTCTTATGATTTGTTGGTCAACAATTAGAAACTGCCTGTTGGAGGGATGCCTGAAAAAATAGTAACTGCATATCAGTATTTACTTGAGGAGCATTTCAATGAGGATTCTGCCTTAAACAAATGCAAGGCTGCTTTTCATCTGGTCCGGAAGATGGAAAAAGAATTTGACGATGCCTGTTCCCATGGTAAGAGCAATTCTCTTTGTCAATGTTACAATGTCTTTTGTTGTCTATGATACTTTTGGAGGTATAAACTTAAGAAGTTTTCATTGTCTCTCTTGCCACTATGGTCACTTGACATATGCCTTGACAGTTCACTGATATGTTTCCTTTATGCCATGTTGAACATGCCTAGTATAAATACTGAATAATTCCCACTGCTATGAATGTGAAGGCAATATAAGTTTTAAAATATTTTTAGGTTTCTAGTTGCCTAAGAATGCTACTTGACGTATAAGTTTTATAATCTTTTTATGCCATGTTAACTTCGCTCGTGCTTTTGGTGCTTAATCCCAAGTTTGTCACTTCCCCACCTCGTGGCATATTGCATCTTTCCTACTCTTCTCCCAATGTTAATGATCAAGAATGCCTATTGCATTTGCGACCACCTTGGGGCATGTTAAGTGAACAAGGGTGCATGTGTTGTCAACAGTACAGGGCAAGTATGCAAGGGCAAGTTAGAGCAGTATCAGAATCAATGCAAACATGTTCCTGAACCAGCACTAAATAAGTGCAGGGTTGCATGTTATAGGCTAGTATAAGTAGAGAGGGTAGCTACTAGCTAGTGGTTCTAAACAATCTTATATTAATCAATTCCATTATGTCTTCTCGTGATTAATCAGATTAAGCAGGCTTCCACTGGTTCATGTTTCTCATGCAAGTGAGAGAGATTCAGATATTGGTTGGTGGCTTTGTCCGTTGGAGTTGGAAGACAAGATACAATGAGTTTGGGCATACACATAATGGAAAGGAAGTAGAAAAAGGAAAGACTACTGTTCCTCTCAAATTCTCCATATCTGCATTAAATTATTAGGAATATGTATAATTTGTATTTGGCCTGGGTCTGATCCAAATAAAAAAAATGGGTTACGTCATGTTACATTTAAGTCGATGCACGTCAAAGCACTTAAGACGACCCAAGGCGGGTTGAGACACACCGAGATCGTTAAAGTTATGTGTCTCTCATTCCATGGTGGGTGCCTTGGGATCTCACCGCCAAAACACTAGGCACCGGGCATCTGAAACACCTAGGTGGAGACCTAAGGCGGCAAGGGGGATGCCTTGTAAAACACTGCATGTTACAAGTTACAAGAGTTGCCTTGCATAAATTCAAGAGCTTTAAAGAAACACGAGTTTAATCTTTTGTTCACCAGTTGCATTACAAAAGGAGGACCAAGTTGTGCACTAAGGTTATAAATTATAAATGTTACTTAGCCATAGTCTGCTACTCTGCTGTTGATGGAGATACTTCATTTCCTCATGATAACTATGATATCCTAGTATGGCGTTCCTTGAAACTTTACTGCACAAGAGCGACTGGCTAGAAATTCTCATGACGCTTGTAGGATTCTAATGTGACAGTGCTTGCAACTCTAGGTGATAAGTGCGAAGGGGCAAGTATCCAAAAGTGCTAATACCCACAAGTGTACTCCAGGCAACTTCATCCAGGGTCTCACCATATGATCGCCAAGACTGCCATCCGAGATATGGAGCGGGGGAGAGTATGACATTAGATGACCCTGTGGACTATCTCAATCTTTCAGATTATGAGATTATGCCACAGCAATGCTCCATTGGATATACATGGGCAAAGTTTAATGTCTATGCGAGGTCTAAGGGAACATTGATAGGGGTAGGTTCTCTACCAGTGAAATACAAAGTAAATCCACATGCGGTGCTTAACTTTTGGGTCTAAAGGTGACACAATACAGTAGTAAACCAAAATTATCTTTATGGTGATCCTTGCTAATATTCATGTCTGGTTGGAGCAGAACATTACAGAACTAGCTACAGCGAGGAAGAAAACTATCAGTTTTCAACATAACACGTCTTCGACAATATCCAAGTAGACATGGATCTTGATATTAGGAAAATGTTGGTTAGTATAATTCATACGATGCTATATTTGAGGATTATCAATTGAGTTACAGAAGATAAATGAGGACCCTTGTTTTTTCTGTTTGTTCACATGGAGATCTCAAAAGGGTTAAAATAAGATTTAGTGAGAACAATACTACTATTCCAATTTGGATAAGTCATTATATGTGTACTTCTGGTCTGTAGCCCATGAACTTTTCTTTACATTAATAGTTTCAAGAGAGGATGGAGGAACAAAGTAGTGAAATTGCTTTTTACGAATTGATGGGCTCTAACTAGGATCAAGCATCAATATTTCGGTTTTTGAATGAGTAGTTGATATGATTGACAAGGAAGTCATTATATCAGTAATTCTGCAAGTTGTAGTGGTCTGTTGCCCATGAACTTCTCTTTCCATTAATAGTTTCAAGAGAGGATGGAGGAACAAAGTAGTGAAATTGCTTTTTACGGATTGATGGGATCCAACTAGGATCAAGCATCAATATTTCGGTTTTTGAATGAGTAGTTAATATGATTAACAAGGAGGCTTAACATTGTTAGAGACTCATGTATTGTCCCACCGGTTGGACAACAAGACTGCTGTTGCTGTCGATTATGAGGTATATGTAACTCAAGTATTCATACATGAGATCTATTCCATTCATTCTATTCCTTCACTGGTTCCATCATGGTATCAGAGCTCATAATTTTCTAATTTCTCCCATATCATAATTTTCTAATTTCCCATCCCTAAACCATAATTTCCAACCCCATTTCCAAATCCCACTATCCAAAACCCTGATTCTGATTACAAATTCATCAAGAACTCACAAAGTTCGTCAAAACTACTAAAAAAATCTATTAAATCCAATTTCAAACCCTAAATTTAGTAGTACTGGCCTAAATCGTCGATTCGAGCAGCCGGCCACCGGAATTACTCGTCAGAGTCGTCTACGCTGGCCAGTTGAGCTTCGATCGATTATGTTTTGCTCTGACTTTGATTCAATGGTCACTTAGGTCTTCTACTCATCGTCAAAACCCTAGATTTCTTCTCGAGTCTTCTTCTTCGAGGACGAGGTCAAGATCGAGAGCTCCTATCATCATCAAACATCACCGAGCATTCTCAGATCTAATTCCAGCCATGACGATTCTCCTTGATGCTTCGGTTTTCAGCTTTGGATCGATGTACTTCGACAAGTTCGAGCTCGTCTCCTTATCAACTTCATTTCTTGACTTCGAGTTCCTGTTCTTCTTTGTGCTTTAGTCTTTTTGGTGAGCACACAAAACCTATCTTAATTTTTTTTTTGTACTGCGGGGAAGAGAAGAGAAGAGACCTTTGTTTTTTTGTCTCTTCTCTTGGTCGGTTTTATTTTTATCTGCTCATACTGTAGAGGACACGTTGCATGATCCTGATGGTCCTACTGTTTTTGGATCTTGTTGTGTGTCGTCCTATTACAGGATCAACGTTCACCCACTTGCACCTACATTTTATAGGCCCAGATGTCAGCCTTTTAGCATATCTGAACCATTAATATGTGTTTGGGGCACGTGGCATAATCAAATGGGTTCTATGATTTTCTATATTGATCTAGACTATTTGTTTCTCTGCAGCTGCACTAAGTGTGCACCCTCAGTCTATTAGTGCACCCTAGCTCGTTTGTTAGTGATAGCATGTTTTGGTTGATTGCTTGAGATTTTGTTATCAATTTTTATCCACGAGCTTCTACGAATGCGTCTTTGCATACCAGGTTTGATATATACCCTCAGTGACACTGTTATTTCATAGACAACTTTTATAGGATTTTATAGTAAGTTTTTTTTGCTAGTAGACCCTCGTTTGCACGTCAGGGTTCGTCATATGCTGTTATCGACTCTTTCTTCGTTATTGGTTGCCCTGGCTATGATGCTCGATTCTCGTTTGCACATTAGGGTCGGTCTTATCATGTTATTAGCTCTTTGTCTAGTGATTCTTCTGACTCTTGTCCGAAGTGGTATGCTTAGCTCAAAAGATACATAAAGCATTCTACCCGGGAGTGTCAGGCCTTTGCCCAATGCAACGCTCACGAGGCTGCATTTGGTAGGCCTTATGTACGATCTCCACATCGTTAGGCTGCAATGGCTAATACGACTACTTCTGAAACCTCATATGTTGGTGAAAAATTTCTTCGGCAGCCTCTCAGTACACACCAATTACATTTCAATACTTTGAGTATGTTTGAGCTGTCTGGTCTTTCGTTTGCTTCTGCTAACTCTTACCTTTACTGCAATTGACTGACCTCATGTACGTCCACAACATCGCCAAGCAGTTATGGTCGACACGATTGCTTCTGACAGCTTGTCCATTGCTGACAGTTCTTCCTCGATAGCTCCAGAGTAAACACCGGTCACATCTATAAGTTTTAGTCGCTTCTAAGTCTGTTTTAGTTGTTTGACCATTTGACTATTATATCTATTAGTTCCACTTTTGCCTCCCTCGTAGGTATATCTTTTACCTCTGGATTTTGAATTATAGTAGTTAGTACTTCATATCGTTTGACTAGTGAGGCCTTTAGACTTACCAATATTATGTTCAGTGCTAATGAAACTCTCTTATCTATTGTTGGTCGTGGTCACTTAACTAACTTACCACAGTTTACCATACATGATGTTTATCATATTTCCTGCTTGACCATCTTTTGTCGGTTTTCCAGTTAACCGACATGTCTTACACTGTTTTGTTTACTGCTACTACATGTACTATATACGGAACACACACGGGGATGGTCGTTGGGGACATGTCATAGACATGATGCTCTTCATTACATGGATCCTTTTACATGAAATCGTAATCCGGCCCGAACTTCATTCGGGTTCGAAATGTGTACCCGATATCCGACTAAGTGAATTGGAGTTCAAATTTTTAGTATACAAATCATGTTACTTTTGAAAGTTATATTTTAAAAATAATTAAACAATGCTTTCTGAGTTATTCGAACACAATCTCTCTTAGAACAACAAACCAACACCTTGCCACTAGGCCATTATACATACATAAAGCTAACTTGTATATATTTGGTAAACGTGAACCGATTCGATTTTTGTTTGGGTTTCAAAATTTGTACCTGTACCTGACCCAAAAGTCATTTGGGTTTTAAATCTTGCATCCGAACCCGAGTTTTCATTCAAAAATTTGTTCACATTATCGAGTTATCGGTTACCATGGAGAGGCCTATTCTCAACACAACAACTATAAATACCATGGTCCTATTGCCAGATGTTTTCGCATCTCTTGTCCTTTTATTTTTTTTGGAGAGTGTTCCCTACTATGCTTTACCACGCCCTCTAGTTTCTTTACCACCATCCACATCCGAGGAGCTTGTTTTCCTTCATATTAAGACCACATCACCACCTACTCCACCTATATCGTCCGCATGTCCTAATCATTGTATAAGCTAAAAAATGAATGTACGCCACTCACAAGAAGGCGCCAGCATCAAGTGGCACCTAGACGCTGACTTGCGCGAGACTCAAGTTGCGCCCACATCAAGGTGCGCGGGTCCTACGCGGCAAGCTTCCTCGAGAAGCTGTAACGGTTGCCATCATTATTGATAGCACAATAGTCGAAGAATATCTCTTCGAATCCCGAGCAATGCGACGCTCGAGAAGATTTTGTCAATATTAAATGCTGACAGCTAGCTCGCGCCAGCTATCGAAGGGCGCGAGAAATTTTCACAGCACAGAAGACTGAGTCAGAGGCGCCAGTTATCAAGTTGCGCCGGCGCAACCTGGCTAGTTGGCGCCACCTGATTAATTTTTTGTCCAGAAGTTAGATGACGTGGCACGTATACCACTAATTTCGAAGAACGTGTTCACTACACTGCCCACGACCATGTGCATCTCACTGACAGGATGCCACGCGTCACCAGCAGTTAAAGTAACCGTTCGCGCAACTGGATAGAAGGCGCGCAACACAGAGTGCGCGCAACTCAGAAAACAGTTATTTCAGAACTCTAATCAGTTCTAAAGGATCACTAATGATCATAATCTACTGACAAAGTGCTGCTACATTCTCTAGAGGCTTGTGTCTTCAATATCACATCGTCCAAGGGATAAAGCGATCGTCTTCTGAATAGATTTCTATAGTTGTACTTTTCCAGAAATTATTGTACTCTTGTACTTTCTTTCTTTTTTAGTTTGTAGAAATCAAACCTTTATTTTTGCAAATAAAATGGCGACTCTGCTGGGGACGACTTTCTCCTCTGACGAGAAAGTGACAACTCAATGTGATACCGCGTCGATCGGCAAGACGCAGAATATCTTGGTCGTGCAAGTTGACCAAACAGCCTACGAAGCCATGATTAGTGTTGGGGGTGCTAGGCGCGCCACTGTGGCTGCCAAGAACAAGGCGCGCGCCGTATGGACTCCTAATTCCTCAACAACACCGATCATTGCTTCTGCGCAACCTGCGCCTGTTGCCTCTCTGGCACAAAACAAAGGGGAATGCCCTTTGGCTACTCCCTCTTCTTCTCTAGTTCTGAACTCGGAGAACAGCCTATCTAGTAAGCAATGTTGTAAAAATCGCTAGGCGGAGTCGGTGCGCCGGAGGGCCGACTAGCGCCTAGGCGCCGATTTTTTTTCTTATGTATATATATGTGCCTAGGGGAGGAGAGGAGAGAGACAGCAGACAGCAGCCACTCCTCTCCCCTCCCCTCCGCTCCCCTCTCCTCTCCTCCTCCTCCCCTCTCCTCTCCTCCTCCCCTCCCACCACCTCCCCTCTCCTCTCCTCCTCCTCCTCCTCTCCTCCTCCGCTCCCCTCTCCTCCTCCCCTCCCACCACCACCACCACCACCACCACCACCACCACCACCAGAAGCAGCAGCCACCACCACCACCAGCAGAAGCAGCAGCCGCCGTCGCCACCATCGGCGACTACGACGACGGCGGCGACGACGGCGGCGAGGACGGCGACGACGGCGACAGGTAAGTATATAATTTTGTTTCAATTTTTTTTGTTTTTTGTTTTTTTGAATTTTTAAAAAAAATTGGCCGCCTAAGGGCCGCCTAGGGGCCGCCTAGGGCCGCCTAGACCGAAACCGTCTAGGACCGCCGCCTAGGGGGTTTTCGGTGCGGCGGGCGGCCGCCTAGCGCCTAGGCGCCGCCTAGGCCGATTTTTAGAACACTGCTAGTAAGGCTACTAATCAGAACAAAGGAAAGCGCCCTTTGGCCTTTTCTCATTTTGCGCAAGCTGCGCCTATTCCTGCCCTGGCGCAAAATAAGGGAAAACACTTTTTAGCTAATCCCGCTTCCTCCCCAAGTTTGAAACTTGTTGGGAATACATCTATTTCTGTCCTGGCGCAGAACAAAGGAAAGCGCCCTTTGGCCTTTTCTCATTCTTCTTCGGTCCTTGACTCGACAAATCTCTGGCAAGAGAGTAAGTTCTATTCAGAATGAACTTTCTGCTGCCTAGTTGCGCCATGCCAAGCGCACAGGAATAGGGTGCGCAGCACAAAAAGGCATTCTACCTACTCCCAAGAATTCAAGTCAGGATTTGCCAACCCTGTGCATCTCAAGATCCAAACAAGGCAAGCTGTTGGTGTCTCAAACAGACACATAAGTGGCGCACATATCTGACTTGCGCGCCTATCTCAACAGGCGCCAATCAGGATCAATTTCAGCAAGGCATAAACAGCCTGCACCCGCAGCCAACTTGCGCTAGAGGATAACTTCTGAAGCCAAGAATCCTCTTACCTATGCCAATCAGCTCAGCACTTCCTTGTACACTCAGGGTACAGAACATCTCAAGAACCAGAATCATGTTCCCAATGTCATCAAGGAATATATCCCTCCGACTTCTTCTCGTCCTGTCATTGTAACCGATCTCCGTGAACTTCTTGCACAGAAGCGGAAGATCGTAAGGCCGTCTCATCTACTTGTAGCTCCACAACAAGAACATCACTGTAATTATCACCACGAGGTAGTCATCAAATGTTGCTGCCAGTCAGCTAAGCGGTCTGTCTTCGATCGTTTGAACTATGCTCAGACTTCTGAACCAGTGACAATGGACAAAGATGAATTGTTGTACGCTTCGGTCAACATGACATCCCGAAGCACTGGGGGTGGAAAACGTTCGAGACGCAACGCATCTCGCAACCCCAGTCAACAATACTTGGATCGGATCTGTGATTCCGGTGAAGGGGTCTACCGGCACACCAGATCAAGAAGCCGAGATACAATCGGTCAAAGGAATCTTTTTTTTGACCAAGAATCAATCGGTCAAAGGGATCTTCTTGACTTTGACCAAGATTCCTTCAGTCAAAAGAACCTTCCTATCCCTTGTCCTGGGGGTAGTTCCTTGTATGACTTGGATGCCGACAGTGAAAGTTCTGAGCGGACCATCTTTTTTACTAATTCCTCTTCAGTGGCCAGAGAAGTGACAACATATGTCACTAATGAGGAACAAGACGTATCTAGCTCTAACAGTCAAGAGCAGAGAATTGTTGCCTTGGAGGCCAGTTTGAAGAGCATGGCTGAAATGATGACAGGCATGCATGCTGTGATCATGGCACAACACATGGTTCCACCGGTTGCGAATCTGATTCCAACCCAAGAACCTGTAACGACATCTGCTCCCGTCAACATTAGTTTAGGGGTACAGTCTCCTCATACTGCTTCAGTACCAGTTCAGGCTACTCCAAGTCAGTCTGGTGCTGGGGGTGGTACTTATCATGCAGTCCCTTCTCCTAACACACTAAATCAGTCCACTGCTCCACAACCAGTGGAAGATGCTAACGAAGCCGTAAAACTTTTGCGTACTCAGTTTGAAGCCTTCAAACAGAAAGACGGTCTAGAGAAGCTTGTGATTAAACAATCTTATCCCGTAGAGTGGAAAGAAGTTCAGTTTCCACCCAAATACAAACCTCCTACCATTATGCTGTTTGATGGCAGTACATCTCCAAGCCAATACCTCAACCACTTTGAGGTAATAACTGATCAACTTCAGCCGAACGATGCTCTACTCACTAGAGTATTCGTAGGATGCTTAGCTGGTGCAGCTTACGACTGGTACCGCAGTTTGTCAGACGGTTGCATAACCTCATTTTCTGGATTCAAACAAATGTTCCTGGAATGATTTTATGAGAGAACAAATGACATGACTATGTCAACCCTCATCAAAATCAAACAACGGCATAATGAAACTACTGAACGTTTCATTGAACGATTCCGTCGTGAGGCACTCAAAATGCCTCTAGAAACTCCAGATGCTCTGACTATAGACACATGCAAATCAAACTTGTTGCCTATAATCAGCATGTGGACTGGCTCTACACAGTTTCAGGATTGACCTTCCTTCATAGTAAATGCCAAGACAACAGAAGAAAGTACCGACAAGTTCAAACAATTAGGCATTCAGATGCCTAATCTTGACAGATGAACATGCTGCATGCAACATCGGTGGCCGTCAGAATAACCCCAAAGGCAAAGAGACTTTGGCTATCAATGTTAAAGGCAAAGAAGCTCAGCCGTCAACATAGGTCAGTCAACACCTACTCCAACAGCACCACCACAGAGGGCACCACGTCCTAAAGAAGAATACTCCTTCGACGAGGATGATGTCATGAGCATCTTCGATTGCTTGATCAAGAACAATAAACTTCAGCTGCCGGACGCAAAGTGGCCAGAGGAAATAGGTAAAACTGATCATCCTAAATATTGTGTGTATCACAGGTTTATTGGACACCGGACTCGAGCATGCTATGTGCTCAAAGGGAAGATCCAAGAGGATCAAATCCGGCGCAATCACTCTTCAGCAGGACGAGAAGACCGTAACTGCTAACGTCGTCTCTCTACAATTTGGCGATTTTTCTGCTCAACTTGTGCAGGATGGAGCCATACCCATCCCAAAAGCTACTCTGGAGATTGTCAATCTCCCACCTGCACGAACTGATGGTCTTGTTCCTCTGTCAATCGATAAGGTGGAGATTATGTGGATCCATCCTGATTTGGCGCCTGACTTTTAAGCTCATTCATCCACAAAGTCCAAGAAAGCAGCCAAATACAAGTCATGCACATGACTTCATTGGGTGAACACTGTCTTCCACCTTTAACTGCTACCTTCACCTCGACGACAGATTCTTCTTCTTCTTCTTCTGAGATAACGCTGCCAAAGTTATAGGCCAATTACCAACTAGCCTTCCATCTATATAGTCAACAATCCCGCGAACTCATGACGAAGATGGGATATAATCTACAAAAGGCTCCCGGCCTGAATCATGGAAAATGATCTCTTGTACCTCTTTCTCTATGCCTTTCACACAACCAATTTCGTATTGGTTTGGATTTCTGGACAGACTCTTCATCTTGCCAAAGGAAGCCTTCCAAAAGTAAGATCCGGACAAAGAGTTGCAATATGGTGTCCTTCGAACCTGTATTCGAAGAAGAAGCCTTAACTGGGACCAGATCTAGGAAACTTTACCTGAGAGACTATTCAGAAGGTCAAGAGAGCCATGCTCCAGCTCCGGAGGCTCCTCCCGCATCATCTTCTCCTGCTGTTAATGTTCCATCGGCTTCATCGTCTCCGGTGGAACCAACTCCCAAACCGACGGCGGCCGACAAAGGAAAACAGCCTGCCCGCTTCGATAAAGTATTAAAGAAGACCCCACCTCTTGGACTTGAGAAGCCTTATAACTTTGATATACGGCTCAACTGGCTAATACTCCAACAAGGTTATCAATCTTTGAACTCTTGCGTCTCTCAAGGAAAACTCGGGAAACATTGAGTGAAACTTTGATGCAAGCCGACACTTGTCTAACACTCCTTAAGAAACCAGAGGAGGAGCCTGTGACCTGCTTTCATTGTCATAGTGTGATGGAGCTGATGCCCAACATCACCTTTACACAAGATGATATGCTGCTGGAAGACAATCGACAGACCGACCTCTCTATTTTACGGGATATGTCGATACAATGAAGGTTGACCGCATCCTGATCGATCCTGGGTCTGCACTCAGTATCATGCCAAAGGCTCTACTAGATACTCTGAAGATCCCTGTGCATAATCTTTCCACAACTATTACGACAATCCTGCGATTTAATTCCGGTAGAAGTGAACCCCTGAGGAAGATTTGTCTGAAAGTACAAATCGGCAATCTCCGTACAAAGGTCACTTTTTATGTGATCGACAATCATGGCTCCTATAATGCCTTGCTGGGAAGACCATTTCTGCATGAGCATACTATCGTGCCATCAACTCTTCATCAATGCGTCAAGTATGTGGACGTCAATGGAGAGGTCCAAAAGGAGGTGGCTGATCTTAACCCCTTCCGGGGTATCGAAGCATATTGTACTGATTTCCGAATGTACAAGGAGGAATTCATGAAAGTTGTACTGGCCATGGATACTGAAGAAGATCAGAGGGACACCCCAGATGATGTTCTTGTGATTCCAGTCAAAGGACGCACTTCTCGTCCTTCGTCCTCTCAGACGTTGACCATTCATCTTTCTTCTCATGCTAAAATCCTCCTGCTGAAAAGACGGAACAGAGGGAGCTCACCTTTTCTGAGCCTCTTGTTATCGACTTTCGTCGTAACATGCCTCCTTCTCCTTCTCCTCCTCTGGTTATCAACCTTACCAAGCTTTCTGCAAAGGCCAAGAACCCTGTTGTAAATGATGATATACAAATCAATAAAGTAGCATCTCCTTTGTAGTATACTAATGTCTTTTATTATACTCGATGTTACTTAGAAATGCTAGATAACTTCGAACCACTTACAATAGGAGCAGTTCAACTTCTCCAAGACGAAGTATTGCTCGAACCAGTGCAAGACTCCTTAATTCATTCCAGGAAGAAAGATGAACTTCCTATACTTTTTAGTAAGGGAGCAGAGCAGAAGACTACGCCCGATAGCGAGGAGGAAAATGACAATAACGGGAGGCTCCAACTACGTCGTTATAGTCAACAGTCAAAAGATGTCATTCAAAAGATAGGCTACAATTTTGAAGCTGGTCTCAATGGCAGCAGGGGAAGGCGAACTCCTATTCGTATCCCTGCTCCAAAAGGAAAGTCACTGCAATACTACGACAAAATGAAGCGTGGATTGGGTTATACCTCGCCGATTCCGACCCCAGAAGCCTCCGAATCCGATAAAGAGGAGTGATCTAACTCTTCTGATTCTGTTTCATAGGATTCTGATACCAGTATAAGACATGTCCATCGGGTGACGCTATCTTCTAATATGGTGTCTGCTGAATTCTCATAAGACGACGATGACTTTATTGAAGCTCCTGAAGCATATCCTTGGGCACAAAGGATGAACACTCAATGGGAACTTCGTTTTGAGCAACGAGAACCACCTACTGAAGATCAACTAATTCAGATTGATGTTAGAGAAGAAGGCTCGCCAAGACCTATCTACATCAGCAAAAGCCTCCCAGAAGCAGACAAGCAAGAATTAATTCAGCTTATTCGGGAATACATTGACGTCTTCGTCTGGAGTTATGAAGATATGCTGGGACTGGATCCTCAGATTGCTACCCACAGGCTCAACATCTTGCCTAATGCAAGGCCCAAACAACAACAATGTCGATTCCGACCTGACATGATAGATGCCATAGAAACTGAAGTTAAGAAGCTTATCACATGTGGTTTTGTCAGAGAAGAACAACATCCTGACTGGGTGGCCAATGTTGTCACAATTATGAAAAAAACATGGAAGGTTCGAGTCTGTATTGACTTTAGAGACCTCAATGATGCTTGTCCCAAAGATGAGTTTCCTCTTTCGACCACTGATGTGATGATCGACAATACTTGCAGATTCGAACGAATGTCTTTTATGGATGGATTCTCAGGATACAATCAAATCAAGATACATCCAGAAGATGAGAAACATACATCTTTCCGTATTCCTCTGGGAGTCTATTGCTACACTGTCATGCCATTCGGTCTTAAAAACGCTGGTGCAACTTATCAGCGGGCTATGAGTACTGTCTTCCGTGATCATTTGCGGATGACCGTCGAATGCTATGTCGACGATATTGTTGTCAAAAGTCGTCTAAAGGAAGACCACATTCAAGACTTAAGAACTATCTTCGATCTAATGCGCCAGCAATAACTCAAGATGAATCCCACCAAGTCATTTCTGGGAGTCTCTAGTGGCAAATTTTTCGGATTCGTTATTACCTCTAAGGGTATACACGTTGACCCCGAGAAGATCAAAGCCATTCAAAAGATGCGTCCTCCACGCAACCTAAAAGAGCTACGAGGATTCCAGGGACGGCTTGCGTACATCAGGAGATTCATTTCAAATCTTTCTGGACGCCGTAGACCGTTCACTCAATTGATGAAGAAAGGTGTGTCTTTCATTTGGACTGAAGAATGCCAGCAAGCATTTGAAGACATAAAACGGTACTTGATGAACCCTCCAGTCCTGGTACCTCCAGTCTCAGGAATACCCTTCCTAATGTATGTTCGAGCAATGGATCATTCATTGGGTGCGTTACTAGTCCAGAAGAACAAAGAAGGTCATGAACAAGCTATCTATTATCTCAGTCGCACAATGATCGGGGCTGAACATCTATATAGGCCAGTGGAAAAAGAATGTCTAGATTTGATGTTTGCTGTTCAAAAGATAAGACATTACATTACATGTTATCTCAAGAGTTAACCCTTTCCGAGTCTTGATGAAGAAGCTCGGGACACTCAATTCCAGACTTGCTACATGGGCTATACTATTAACAAAATACGATATGGTTTATGTTCCTCAAAAGTCTGTTAAGGGTCAAGTCCTAGCCGACTTTTTGGCTGCTCATCCAATTTCGGAGACATCTAAACTCTACGATGAGATTCCTGATGAAACTTTAGAATCTAATATGATTTCAGAGGAAATTCTTTCCTGGCGTCTATTCTTTGATGGTGCATCTAGAATCGGACCCAAAGACACCATTGTCGCTGGAGTCGGAATTGTCCTCGTATCACCAGATGGATTGGCTATCCAAAGAGCTTATTCTTTAGATGAGCCATGCTCCAACAATGTGGTTGAATACAACGCTCTACTCATCGGTCTTCAATTAGCTAAACAATTGGATATTGAATATCTGGAAGTATATGGAGACTCTAAGCTGATCGTCAATCAGGTTAGAGGTACGTATGAAGTTCGGCACCAGGACCTCGTTCTATATCATGAAGCAGCAGTCAAACTGGCTACATCGTTCAAGGGCTTCTTCATTGAACATGTACGTCGAGCTTGCAATACAGAAGCTAATGCACTTGCTAATCTGGCAGCGGTATTAGCAATCCCAGTGAGAAGGCAACAAATGATTGTCATCACTAACAGAGAGTTATTTTGTATCGAGAATAACTTAAATATTGAGTTCATCAATTCAACTGAAATCAACGTCATTAGTGAGGACTGGAGAGCTCCTTTCATCGACTTCGTGGTACATGACATCTTACCTGAATATCCTAAGGAAGCTACAACAATCCGTAGGCGATCACTCCGGTTTTATTACAATTACACCTCCAAGATCCTCTATCGGCGAACATTTGATGGTCTACTCTTAAGCTGTCTTGCGGGAGATGAAGCGAAACAAATACTACGTGAAGCTCACGATGGTGTATGTGGTGCACATCAGCCTGGTCCTAAGCTACAAGATCGTATCCGACGTATGGGCTACTACTGGCCCACTATGGTATCAGATGCCATTGAATATGCAAGGAAATGCCAAGCTTGTCAAATTCATGTAGATTTCATCAACCAACCTTCGGAGTTCCTTCACTTGACTGCCGCATCATGGCCTTTTGAAGCTTGGGACATGGATGTCATTGGTCTTATTAACCTACCGTCATCTAGAGGACATCGATTTATACTAGCTATAACCGACTACTTCTCGAAGTGGGCAGAAACTATACCTTTAGCCGAAGTCAAGACCAGCAGCGTCATCAACTTCATCAAACATCATGTGATATACAGATTTGGCGTTCCTCGGCGAATTAATCATGACAATGGGCCCCAATTCATCAGTCAAAAGTTTACTCGATTTTGTGATAACAACAGAATCGATAATGTTGCTTCTACGACCTACAATCCTGCAGCTAATGGTTTAGCAGAAGCATTCAATAAAACCATCATCAAGCTTCTCAAGAAGTTTGTTTCTACCAATAAAAGGAATTGGAGCGAAAAACGTGGAGAATGTCTATGGGCTTATCGTACTACTATACGCACTCCAACCGGTTGTACACCTTTCTCCTTGGTGTATGGGTGCGAAGCTGTCATACCATTGGAAATTCAAATCCCATCTCTAAGGCTTGCAATTGCCAATGAACTCACAACAGAAAACAATGATCGTCTTCGGCTTCAGGAGCTTGAAGCGCTTGACAAGAAGCGGCTATTAGCTCAACAACATATTGAGCTATATTAAGCCCGCATCTCAAAAGCTTTCAACCGTAAAGTCAAAGTACGAGCATTTTAAAAAGGAGAATTGGTCCTTACTGTCAGACGTCCTATGACTATGACACACATGAACAGAGACGAATTCGAAGCAAAGTGGGAAGGTCCCTATGTTCTAAGCAAGGTTTTCTCAAACGGAGCTTATCAACTGACCGGAATGGATGGCTGAGTCTCTATGATGCCTATCAATGGCAAATTCTTAAAGAAATACTATGTTTGAAGAATGTATAAGATATTCTCTGAATATTGTATATCCTTCAATTCTTCGATTTATTATCTTTTATTTACTCTTCCGTAGATAAAACCACAGATAATAAACTCTCAAAGAAAATTTCCAGTGGAATCTATGCAGATCATATCACATCATCACAAATGTTATCTTTTGGAATCCAGTTGTTTTAAAAGATATCCTATTTTTGAATCCCAGTTGATTCAAAGGTAGTCGATGGATATATGAATTCACGTCCACATTACCTCTGAATTCTATTATCTATATCAGCGACCTATCACGTCCATATTACCTCTGATAAAGTCGTCTTTTGAAGTTACAATATTCCAAGAATTATATTCTGTCATGTCTACATTACCTCTGAACAGATATAATGAGTATATTGTTATTTTCTAAAAGATATGTCATGTCCGATACCTCTGAACATACTTCCTATTCTTATCTATTACTTATGTCTATCACAGATATGCAATAAGTAATGAAACTGTAAAAAGGTCATTAAATTTTTATTTCAATGATGTTCAAAATATCAAAAGAGTACATTATGTGAAAGATAATAAAAAGACAAAGTTGTCATGAACAACTTCATTGTGGAGGCTGGGTACTGAGATCAACGATCAGTCTCTTCAGATTCTCAGCTCTCTGTTCTGTAGTCGAGCACCCTTTGCCTAGCTAGAGCTCTCCCAGACTCTGGATCAAATAGTTGCAGCGAATCAGCTCGGCATTCCAGTTCTGCACCTTCAGTTCGGATAAGTTCAACCCGTTGCCTCCTCAGATCATCTAGTTGACTTGCGGCAATTTGATGCATTTCTAATACTTCCTCTTCACGTCACCGAGCTGCTTTGAGTACTTCTTGGAGCCGAGCCATCTCGGTTTCTAAATCCCGGAGACGAGCTTGACATTCAGTCGCTTCTTTCTCCTTCTCTGCGATTTCAGTCTTATAACGCTCAACAGAAGTAGTCTCGACAATGCAAGATCCCAGCTCTGCAGAACGTCGTGAGAAAGCCACCACAGAACCTTCGAAGTCAGCTCGTCGTGCTGCAGACTCACGAGCCATCGTTTCGTATTCAACATCTACAAGCTTCTGGATATTTCCTCTTGTTAGATCTTTATAAGACTTGATAGATTCCTCAAGCTCATCCAAGATATGCTCCAAATAGTTAACTCTATCCAGATCGCCGATTTTGCGGATAGCTCCAATAATAAAAGAGGAAGGGCCCCTTATTGACTCATAAGGCTGGTCCTTTTCCAAGATCATCTGAACTAGAGGCCTCAGAGAGGTGAAGAAAGCATTGGTATAAGCTTCAACGACGATCATGTTCATCGCTGATATACCACGAGTAGCCAATTCTACCAGAATTCCTCCTTCTGTAGCAGCTGGAGGAATCACAGATTGTGCATTAGGAGATCTGAGCACTGGCATCATGGAGGAGCTTCCTTCTCCGGTCCGAGTCCCCATATCCAGAGGAGCTAGGGTTGAGCTAAAGCTGAAGGCGGTCGACGGAGCTACTGAAATTGTCTCCACAGGACGCTCCGCGATCAAGATACACAATCATTATAAATCATCAAAAGAGTTAAGGTAAATAAAAGTTAGAAATTTACCTGATCCCAACAATATGTATGGGGTCTCACGGGGCATGTCCAGATCTGAACGGAGTCTTGCCATAGTAGTCTCAGACACGACCGCTTGGCTGCTCCCAGCCTCCGAGCCGCCTGACAGGAAACGGCTGCTTCCGGCCCCCGACTCTGCTTGGCTGGTTGGGGCAATCGCTTCCGCTCCCTTGGTTCCAAAAACTTGTTCTTTAGGGGTTTGAGTCCCTTCAGCATCAGTTCTGGGATTTTTATCGATCCCGATGTCTTCAAGAGTTAATCCTTGATTTTCACTAACTTCTTGGTTATCATCAGAGTTGTCGTTTTCATTTTGATCGTCATCTTTTGGGCTTGGATGCCCTTCATCATCAACAGGGTGCTCTTCACCCTCACCAGTGATTTGGCCCTCTTTGGCTGCTAAGTCTTGCTCTTGCATGACTTCTACGAGAGATTGATCTGCTCCATCTTCGTTGAGATCAGAAGCAGCATCAACAGAGTCCTCTTCGATCAATTCATCACCAAAGTCGCAGCCTTCGAGAGCCGCTATTCTCTCTTTATCCTCCTGAGAGCGGATATGAGTTTGGGCTACAGAAGGAGCTGCAACATTGGGATTGGATTCTAGCAATACTTTCTCAAGAAGTATAGTTTCTGGGTCCGAGGGAGTCGGGGATGACATCATTATTCCTGCTGCAGCTAGTGCAGTCACAGGAATGGTCGTCTGCATGATCAGGTATTCTGAGGACTTTTCTGTAATGACGGGAGCCGGAGCGCTGGTTGCTGTAACCTCTGCAGATAAAAAAGAACAATGTCAATATTTTACTCAATCATGATTACATTAAAAGAGTATTAAAACTACCTTGTGGAGGTGGCAGATCTTGCGAAGGCAACGACACGTCAGGTCGACTCAAAGACTCTTTCGACATGGAAGGAGTGGGCGAAGCGTCAATTTCTTGACGGTCTGCTGGAGTCATCATTAATCTTAATCTCCTTTTAGTTTTACGCACAAGAGGTGTCTCAGGTTCCTCTTCAACATCATCAAGATCATCTGGCACATTAGGCTCCCTAGTAACCTCTTCACGGACGATTCTACTATCTCTTGGAACTGAAGAAGGAGTTGCCTCTCCTCCTCCAGGGGATGCTCCCGTCTGCATATGCTTTGTCTGGGACCGCATTGTCCTGGTAGTGGGTTGCTTACTAATGACCAATGTGGTCTTCTTCTTCGTCCCCGGAGCCTTAGAAGAAGAAGGGAGATCGTCAGGTTGTAATGGAGCAGACAATTCGCTAGCCTTTCTTTTCTTACTAAGTCTTTTTGCAGGAGACTTCTCCTTTCGTGTCTTTAGCGACACATCTAGTGGGTCGTTGACTTCGTAATAGAAGCCCACAAGAGAAGCCCCTAAAGGTTCATCAGCAGGATCATGATCCTCTTCATCTCTAAAGGATTGTGCAGTGTGAACCCCAGCTCTCGATCGTCTATCACTGGCAAAACTGTTGGCTAGGTTGAAATTTTCGGCGAAAGTGTTGGTCGAAGTATAAAAATTCGCGTATGTATATAACATACGCGGGCCCATTTGAGAAACGTTGGACATGGAGAACAAGGCCTTGGTGCCTCTTGTATTATAGTATCCCCAAGCTCTGGCACAATCTATTAGGTAACCCTTAGCCTGCAAACAGGTGGTGGCGTTACCCATATGCATCTGATCGTAGCCAAACTGTCGAGCAAACCGGCTTGGTAGATATGGTTCCAGAAAACACTCGTCCTCAAACCGGTACACCAGGTGGGATGGCCGGATTGTCTTCAACCATGCAAAATTAGCCGGAGACAGACGGAGAGATGCTGTTTCTAAATCCATGAGCTATGGGGAAAGATTTTCATATCCTGGAGGGGGAGGGACACATTGAAATCTCCATCCAGACTCTCGTTTCAAAGCTCTTATGCATTCTGAAAGTGCGTTTATATTCCATCGAGCATTGGAATAACGCCTGATAAAATCACCTCCAACTTCACCCATATCAGGGTCCATCAAGCTGGGGTAGCGCAGCAGCAACCTCCAAAATAAATAGGTGTAAGGTGTACGAGGAAATAATAGGATGATTATTATTGAGGGAGAGATTACATATATATAGGAGAGGCTAGCCTCCTCTCCTATTATTCTAAGCAATGTGGGACTAAAGTCCATTAACTCATAACTCTAATATAACACTTAACACCCTCCCTCAAGCTGGAGCATAGATGTCAATCATGCCCAGCTTGTTACATAAAAATTGAACCCGAGGACCCATAAGAGGCTTTGTGAATATATCAGCTATCTGGTCGCCGGTCCTCACATGTTGAAACTTTATCACTCCTTATATTCATCACGAACAAAATGAATATCAATTTCAATATGCTTCGTCCGTTCATGAAATACTGGGTTGGTGGCAATGTGAATAGCAGACTGGTTATCACACCATAGATCTGCCACTTGAGACCCTGCATCTTCTCCCAATTCTTGTAGGAGATGCTTCATATATAATATCTCTGACGTGCCATGAGCAATAGCTCGATATTCTGCTTCTGAGCTCGAGCGTGCTATCACACTTTGTTTATTGCTCTTCCATGACACTAGATTTCCACCAATAAATACTGAGTAGTCAGATGTAGACCGTCTATCTGTCAGGCTTGCTCCCCAGTCAGCATCAGTAAAACATTCAATGCGAGTGTGTCCATTATTCTCCATTCGAATTCCTTTTTCTGGATTCTTTACTAGATAACACAGAATTCTGAGAACTGCCTGCCAGTGTGGAATTCTTGGAGAAGCCATAAATCTACTTGCAACACTCACTGCAAAAGAAATATCCGGACGTGTCATAACCGCCAAGTAGTTGAGTTTTTCAACTACTCGACGATACTGATCTGGATTGGTCATCATGACCCCTTTGTCTGGAAGTAACTTCGCCCCTGGATCCATAGGTGAGGTTGCTCCTTTTGCTTGCATCATGCCTGCATCATTTAGTATGTCCAACACATACTTTCTTTGAAACATTACAATGTCCCGCTTACCCCATGTGACCTCAATGCCCAAGAAATAGCTCAAGGATCCCATATCCTTGGTTTGAAATTGTTCTCCAAGAAACTTCTTGAGGCTTGCAATACCCTGGCTGTCATCTCCCGTGATTACAATATCATCAACGTAGACTCCAAGGAGTATTCTTCCAGCAGATGTGTGTCGATAGAAGATTGAATGGTCCTTCTTCGATTGACACATGCCAAATTGAGTAACAACATGCGTAAATCGACCAAACCATGCACGAGGCGTTTGTTTCAGACCATAGAGAGCCTTCCTCAGATGACACACTTTACCCTCCCTTGCAACGAACCCGGGGGGTTGCATCATATTTACTTCTTCATCAAGATCTCCGTAGAGAAAAACATTCTTTATATCAAGCTGGAGTAACGGCCAATCATATCGGATGGCCAAGGTCATGAGGACACGAACGGATGTCATTTTGGCCACAGGAGAGAATGTCTCGAAGTAATCCTCACCATAGGTTTGAGAGTATCCTTTGGCCACCAGCCGAGCCTTCAGTCGATCAAGGGTGCCATCCGGTTTGACCTTAATCGTGAACATCCATTTGCAGCCGACTGCCTGTTTACCAGTAAGTAAGTCGACTAAGTCCCAGGTATGATTCTCCTGGAGAGCTTTCATCTCCTCGTTCATAGCAGCACGCCAACCAGGATGTCGGAGACCCTCCTCAGCGGTCTTGGGAATCTGAATCCCATCAATAGTAGCCACCAGAGACTGAGTGTGACTGGTAAGACCTTTGTAGCTGTCAACATATAAGGGATGATCACGACAGACACGACGAGGACGTTCTGGGGGTGGGACCACCGGAGCGGCTGGCGGAACTGGAGGAGGCAACTCATTTGAGTCGGAACTGCTGATCGAACCAGAGGAGGATGAATCTGTGGGTGATGTTGGCAATGGCTGAATCGGTGTATGTGGACCATCTGACTGGAAGACTGGCTCGGTAAGGGAGGGCACCCGTACGGAGGACTGTTGTGTTTGAGGAGGAAATAATAAAAAATCATCTTCGGGATAGACCAGAGAAGCCGGACCCTTTGATTGTGGGAGTGGTGGAAATTCAGTTTCTACAAAGGTAACATTCCGAGTGAAAAAATAGTGCTTTAAGACAGGGGAGAAACACCGATACCCTTTCTGAGTTTTTGTACCATAATTTGCCTATAGTTTAACCATTCACGCATTCGCATGGTCATGGACAACTTGTGCACAAGATTTTGTTCCTCGAACGGTTGTCGGGACACTGTAATCGATTGGCCTAGGGAGAATGGTGTTGACGTACTAGCATGTGTATTGCGAGACCTTCAGTAGGTGTGTGATCTGAACTAAAGGGCGTGTCGCAATACGGGCACTCGAATCAATTGAATTAGGGAGAATGGTGTTGACACTAGCACGGGTATTGCGAGACCTTCAATAGGTGTGTGATCTAAACTAAAGGGCGTGTCGCAATAAGGATATTTCAGGACTTTCGATAGAGATAGCGTCTCGCACGCGAAGTGTCACCATCTTACTAGAATATAGTCCAAGATGGCGTGTCACCAGTGACCTTCACAGTTAGATTGCATGCTAACGTTATCTACTTGCAGTCCTACTATATTGGCACGAGATCAGGGCACTTGACACGATTATATTTTTATGATGACTAACGAGTGTCTTATGCAGGAACATGCGTTGTAACACATTCTTTAATGCGTTATGAATTCATATCATTGTATTGACTTTTATGCTTTATGAAAAATAATATTGTTGTATTGAGCAGGAAAATTGGTAAAATCAACTATGTTGTGCGACACATTTACGATTTTGGACACATATATACTATGTCATGTAACTGATCCTAAGACAAGATTAGAAAGACCACAATGCCACTTGCACTCACTAATTCAACGTGTTGGTTTAGTGGTGTCGACGAGAGGCCACTCACCAGTGCTTATGTACTGCTAATCTCCCACCAGATCTTTTCAGGTGTGGAGTTTACTTGGATGTGTTGAGGTGTTGGAGCTCGGTTGGCAGCTTGTAGCAGTTCGGCATGAAGATCATTTCTTTTGTATATAGAAATACATAATATATGGAACATCATGTACTGTATGGTTTCTTGAGTTGTAAGCCTTGCAACATATTTCATTGTATTGAGAGTGAGAGTGTTTGTAATCTAGTCATTCTTTGGCTTCGAACCGCTGTAATTCCGCTACAATATTATCAAAAAAGAGATTCATTCTGTATATCTTGTGTCGATTCAACTTTTCTACTTAGCATTTCCGTTGTAATAACTTTGTACCTTGGATGTTGTATCGGCCGTTTTGGTGTTTGCTATGTGTAGGAGTAAATAATAGGATGATTATTATTGAGGGAGAGATTTCATATATATAGGAGAGGCTAGCCTCCTCTCCTATTATTCTAAGCAATGTGGGACTAAAGCTCATTAACTCATAACTCTAATATAACATTTAACACCCTCCCTCAAGCTGGAGCATAGATGTCAATCATGCCCAGCTTGTTACATAAAAATTGAACCCGAGGACCCATAAGAGACTTTGTGAATATATCAGCTATCTGGTCGCCGGTCCTTACATGTTGAAACTTTATCACTCCTTTCTTATATTTATCACGAACAAAATGAATGTCAATTTCAATATGCTTCGTCCGTTCATGAAATACTGGATTGGTGGCAATGTGAATAGCAGACTGGTTATCACACCATAGATCTGCCACTTGAGACCCTGCATCTTCTTCCAGT
Source organism: Iris pallida (assembly GCA_029216955.1). Classification (NCBI taxonomy): domain Eukaryota; kingdom Viridiplantae; phylum Streptophyta; class Magnoliopsida; order Asparagales; family Iridaceae; genus Iris; species Iris pallida. Next base: position 1,146,369 of record JANAVB010042020.1, on the reverse strand, counting down.
TCTTGTAGGAGATGCTTCATATATAATATCTCTGACGTACCATGAGCAATAGCTCGATATTCTGCTTCTGAGCTCGAGCGTGCTATCACACTTTGTTTCTTGCTCTTCCACGACACTAGATTTCCACCAATAAATACTGAGTAGCCAGATGTAGACCGTCTATCTGTCAGACTTGTTCCCCAGTCAGCATCAGTAAAACACTCAATGCGAGTGTGTCCACTATTCTCCATTCGAATTTCTTTTCCTGGATTCTTTACTAGATAACACAGAATTCTGAGAACTGCATGCCAGTGTAGAATTATTGGAGAAACCATAAATCTACTTGCAACACTCACTGCAAAAGAAATGTCCAGACGTGTCATAACCGCCAAGTAGTTGAATTTTCCAACTACTCGACGATACTGATCTGGATTGGTCATCATGACCCCTTCGTCTGGAAGTAACTTCGTCCCTGGATCCATAGGTGAGGTTGCTCCCTTTGCTTGTATCATGCCTGCATCATTTAGTATGTCCAGCACATACTTTCTTTGAGACATTACAATGTCCCGCTAACCCCGTGTGACCTCAATGTCCAAGAAATAGCTCAAGGATTCCATATCCTTGGTTTAAAATTATTCTCCAAGAAACTTCTTGAGGCTTGCAATACCCTGGCTGTCATCTCCCGTGATTACAATATCATCAACGTAGACTCCAAGGAGTATTCTTCCAGCAGATGTGTGTCGATAGAAGATTGAATGGTCCTTCTTCGATTGACACATGCCAAATTGAGTAACAACATGCGTAAATCGACCAAACCATGCACGAGGCGTTTGTTTCAGACCATAGAGAGCCTTCCTCAGATGACACACTTTACCCTCCCTTGCAACGAACCCGGGAGGTTGCATCATATATACTTCTTCATCAAGATCTCCGTGGAGAAAAGCATTCTTTATATCAAGCTGGAGTAACGGCCAATCATATCGGATGGCCAAGGTCATGAGGACACGAACGGATGTCGTTTTGGCCACAGGAGAGAATGTCTCGAAGTAATTCTCACCATAGGTTTGAGAGTATCCTTTGGCCACCAGCCGAGCCTTCAGTCGATCAAGGGTGCCATCCGGTTTGACCTTAATCGTGAACACCCATTTGCAGCCGACTGCCTGTTTACCAGTAAGTAAGTCGACTAAGTCCCAGGTATGATTCTCCTGGAGAGCTTTCATCTCCTCGTTCATAGCAGCACGCCAACCAGGATGTCGGAGACCCTCCTCAGCGGTCTTGGGAATCTGAATCCCATCAATAGTAGCCACCAGAGACTGAGTGTGACTGGTAAGACCTTTGTAGCTGTCAACATACAAGGGATGATCACGACATGCACGATGAGGACGTTCTGGAGGCGGGACCACCGGAGTTGCTAGCGGAACTGGTGGAGCTGCTGGTGGAACTGAAGGAGGCAACTCATTTGAGCCGGAACTGCTGATCGAACCAGAGGAGGATGACTCTGTGGGCGATGGTGGCAATGGCTGAATCGGTGTATGTGGACCATCTGACTGGGAGACTGGCTCGGTAAGGGAGGGCTCCCGTACGGGGGGCTGTTGTGTTTGAGGAGGAAATAACAAAAAATCATCCTCGGGATAGACCACAGGAGCCGGACCCTTTGATTGTGGGAGTGGTGGAAATTCAGTTTCTACAAAGGTAACATCCCGAGTGAAAAAATAGCGCTTTAAGCCAGGGGAGAAACACCGATACCCTTTCTGATCTTTAGGATACCCAAGAAAAATACATTGTATTGCCTTAGGATCTAATTTAGAAAGGGTTGGTCGGGTATCCCGAACATAGCATAAGCAGCCTAAGATTCGGAAAGGCAGAGGAAATGGCTCTCGTCCAGGAAAAAGTCTAGAAAAAGGAGTGTTACCATTGAAAACTGACGATGACATGCGGTTAATAAGATAACAAGCAGTAAGAACCGCATCCGACCAAAATTGCTTGGGAGTACGTGCATGAAACATAAGAGTACGTGTAGTTTCCAATAAATGGCGATTCTTGCGTTCGGCTACACCATTTTGTTGTGGTGTGTACGCATAAGAAGTTTGGTGGATGATGCCATGGAGGGTCAGATGTTTATCGAGATCACGTGATAAATACTCACGGCCATTGTCACTCCGAAATTTTTTGATGGGAAGACCAAATTGTGTTTTTATTTCGGCATGAAAGGTGCACCAGATGTTAAATAATTCGGAGCGATTTTTCATCAAATAAATAAAGGTGACACGTGAGTAATCATCGACAAAAGTAACAAAGTACTTAAAGCCCATGACAGATTCAATCGGACAGGGTTCCCATATATCAGAATTCACCAACTCAAAAGGAGCAGAAGCAATTTTATTTGGACTTACCGGATAAAGAACCCGATGATGTTTAGCTAAACTACATGGCTCGCAATGAAAGGAAGAGGGAATATCTAAAGATGGGTACATTTTTTGGAGAGCTTGGGACGATGGATGTCCTAACCGATAATGTAACTCAACAAGATCGAGTTTCTTGCTGGCGCAGACAACGGAAGGAGTTGCGTCAAACATGTACAAGCCTCCAGCCACATGTTTCTTACCGATAGTCTTTCCAGTTTTCAGGTCCTGAAAAACACAACCATCAGGAAAAAAGGTTACCGAGCAATGTAGTTCACGAGTAATTTAACTAATAGAAATTAAACTGAACGGGTTCCCAGGAGTAAGCAGTACAGAATTGAGTGACAGTCCGGAAGCAAGATTGGCACTTCCACGGCCTCGGACTGTCAGGAAACTTCTATTGGCAACTGTAATGCCAGAAGCACGACGTACATGTACATAATAATGTATCATATCTGCGTCACCAGTCATGTGAGGATGCACCAGAGTCAATTACCCATTGCTTGGGTTTCACTATGCACGCGGCTGAGTAGCCGGCTGTGGAACCAGACGTGGATGCTTCACCACGACGTTGAGCCTGGAAATCAAGGAACTCGGTATCGGAGTCCGAAGTCATCTGAATAGATTGGACACCATCATCAGGGGCGTCAGTGGTGATATTAGCAGCATGTGATTTAGTGCATTGCCAATAGAAATGGCCAAGCTGACCACAGTTAAAGCATGTGCATGGTTTTCCTCCATCACGACCGCCATTGCCTCGTCCTCCATCACGACCAGCATTACGGCTACCCCGTCGGCCGCCACGACCACCACAAAATCCTGTACGAGCGGCCCCGAGAGCAGAACGATCAGCAAGAGTATCACCCGGAGTTGTCTCAACGACTTTGGCAGCCCGAAGGACACGATAGTGTGCTTCCAACAGGGACGGTACATCAGATCCAGCAATAATCTGAGAACGAGCACAGTCCGCATCAGGACGGAGAGAGGCGAGATAAGCCATGACATGAAGCTGCTCACGTTGAGCCCGTGCTTCATTAATATCCGACGTAAGAGGTAGTACGCGGTCGATCTCATCCGTCATAGCCTTGAAGGCCCGGAAATGCTCTTTATGAGATTTGTCTCCTTGATTTGCTCGGTACACACCAACGACCGAGTCATATATACGAGACAAATCGTGTTTACCATCAAACCCCGCCGCCAACATTTTCCATAACTCCTTCACGGAGTCCGTATTTTGAACCATGTCTTCCACCGATGGTTCCATGGAGTTCATCAACTGTGTAAACAGTCGACTGTCATCTCTCCCATTGCTCAAAGATGGGATCATCGTCTGCTGGAGGGTTGTCAGTCAGATGTTTGGACAACCGCATTCCCCGAAGTGTCTTCTCGACCTTCTTTCTCCATGTCGAGTAGCCCTCTGGCCCTTCCAACCGTCGATCGACAAGTCGAATGGAGGAAATCGTTGTGCTAGTGCCCGCTAGTGTGTTGCCGACACTAGTATCTGTGGCACTGCTATTTGTCGTAGAGTCTCCCATTTGTCAGAGATTCGACTGTTGATGTGTTCTTTTCACTTGATAAACATAACAACTCTGCCAATGCGCTAAAAATGGAGCCAGAACCGTGATACGCGCATAGAAAGCAGAGAGTGTGGATCACAAGCCAGGTCAGAGAGATAACCCATGGTAACCCCTGATAGATCCTGGTGTGAAGATCAAGGAAAGAAACAAAGATTCATGCACAACAAACTATATGTGTGCTCTTTGTTAAATTTCCAGCATTGATGTGCAGAGGATCATGCAAATGTTTTTCCTCTGAGTATTCCAACAATGTTTTTTTTGGGACTAAACTAGGGTTGGGAGGGAGAGGGTGGCGGCTGATGCAAGGAGTTGGTTAGGGTTTGGAATCATCGGGGGGGGGGGGGGGGGGTTGACCGGAGCGGACGGGGGGGGTGGCTAACAGGAGCGGGGGTCGGGGGGTACTGTAGCAGCCGGGGAGGGGGGGTACTGTAGCAGCGCCGGGTGGGGGGGGGCTGACAGGAGCGGGGGGCGGGGGGGGGGGGGGGGTACTGTAGCAGCACCGGGGGGGGGGGGGGGGGGGGTTACTGTAGCAGCGGTGGGAGGGGAGGCGGCTAGGGTTTTTTTTTTGTGAAGAGGCTAGGGTTTTGGCTCTGATACCATGTAGGAGGAAATAATTGGATTATTTTTATTGAGGGAGTGATTACATATATATATATATATATATATATATAGGAGAGGCTAGCCTCCTCTCCTATTATTCTAAGCAATGTGGGACTAAAGTCCATTAACTCATAACTCTAATATAACACTTAACATAAGGCATTTCAGTACGAGGGAAGTCGTCCCGAGCATCCTTGTCATACACCATGGTATTAATAAAAGAACATCGCCGAAAGAAGATCCATCTTGTAGCCGAACACTAGACGCACGGCAGCGAATAGTACGCCTCGATGGAATCGGTCAACAGCACTGGCTCCAGGTACCACGAACTCCGTAGCCATAAGGAGTAAAAATCCGCCAACTTGGCTTCTCGAGACATGGGTCTGTAACCCTGCCTAAGATAACTTTTGATGGGAGCACCGGCAGTAGAGGGGTACCAATCCACAATCAAAATGTTATCAACATGCTTGGATTTTTCCATCAACTTCTCTCTGTCACTGCGACCGAGCGGTTTGAAGAAGCAAGGGTTACAAGCCTGACTCTCGACGATCTTATCTTCTTGGATATGGCCCAGAAATAAGTATGGCAGCCATTTGGTCGTGTAGTAAGTCCCTTTTGAAGCACTCTTGTAATAAAGGGAACAAACCATGTAGCGGCATAAAAGCTCTTCAAATACATCAACCATCTGAGGGTTCTCCGCTGACAGGATATTCAGCTCCTCGTCCGTGGGCACGAATTCTTCATATGGGTTCCTACCCATTGGCAAGTGTGAAAGATACTTCATCTCATGAAGCACGAAGCCAATTTCTCCGTGAGGAGTCATGAAGGTGCCGGTCCTATCATTGTATCTTTCTACCAGAGCCAAAAATCGTATGGGCATTTGGACGAAAGCCTTAGGCAGTAGCCCAGATCGGATCATAGAGTTCTAATTCGAGGAGTTTTTCCTTGAACTGATCCAAAACCCAAACTACAATGCTGTTCCAGCGCTTCATATCAGGGTTCACCAAGCCTGTTAAACACATGGTTTGATCTGGATACCTTCCTTCAGCCTTCGTAAATATGTTCGCAAAGATGAGTACCTTGACGGAAAGTAGCAGCGATGAATCTTCGGGAGGCACACAGCTTGGCTTCAAACCTCTCAGATGAGAGCTGTATTTCTTCGAAGTGCTATAAAATAAATCCTTGTTCTGGGGACCCAGTTTGTAGTATATTTTTCCAACTCTAGCTTGTTGAATTGGGGTCATATCCCATGCCATCCGATGGGGGTAACGGGAGGATTCATATCGTGACAGGGACATGTGCCTCGACATTTCTGTGAGATTCATAATTTTATTTTCGCATTGATAAATCCTGTCTTCTTTCTTCGCTTTAGGCTGGGACGTCTTCTTGATTGCATCCCCAAACAAGAAAGCTGGTTTCTTATGTACGATGTTGTCCAGACTTTCCAAAGGTTCACCGTTCATCAGGCATAACAAAGTGGTATTTTCTTGAGTTGCAAGTATGGCCAGTCTGGACTCAGGAGATCGTATTGAGGATACGATACATGAGGTAAGTCTTCTCGATACTCCGACACTCTGAAAGCCGAAGCTAATCTCTCGGCATCGGGGTCTTCTCTGAGATCGACTGCAAAAAAGAAAGGGGAATCAAAGATCAATTACAAAGTCTATGCAACAATCCCTAAAATTAAAGCAGTGTGCGCGATGCCATAGGTTGCGCGAGCTTCTAAAATATATTCTAGATTGCGCGCAGATCTATGTTGCGCGAGTTCACATAGTGCGTCTAGTGCCAATTAGGGGAGAGCATTCGGTCGGTTCGGGCTGAACCGAACCGTAAATAATAAAACCGAACATAAACCGAACCGCAAATTTAACAACCAAACCGAACCTAATTTTTCCAAAACCGAGACAGACCGAACCGAAATAATTCGGTTCGGTTATATGGGTTTATTCGGTTATTGGAAAAATGCAAGGAAGAAATGACAATGAACCAAATATTGACGCAAATGAAATTCCATTTCAGTGAAGAACTCACCAAAAATGCTCCTTGCACCTGTCCTAGGTCTGCTGGCTGATCCTCGCATAGCAGAATTAGCCAATCCTCTCGATGCGACCTAGCAATCTCACGGCGGCGGAGTCCGGTGACGAGGAGAGTCGATGACCGTCCGGTAGAGGAGGCCTCCCAACTCGTACTCCCGCCGCGCCACGCTTCCTCCTCCGCCTACGCCGGAGGCGACAGGAAGAGGGAGGGAGACGAACTCGTGAGAAGAGGAAGCGGGAAGAGCTCGAACTTTTTGACGACAAGATGAAGTTTTTGTTGAGAAAAGATGAAGTTTTGTTGAGAGGAGGAAGAGGGAAGAGGTGTGAGAAGAGGAAGAGGCGGCAGTAGATCTGTCGTGGGAATGAGAGAGCAAGAGGCGGCAGTAGATCTGTAAAAGTGGAGAGAGGTTAGATTTAGGGATTTTTTTTCTTTTATATAGAGGATAACTATCGGTTTTTGGTTCGGTTCGGGTTTGGAAATCCAAACCCGAAACCCGACCCGTATAACCGAATTATTGAAAGGATAAAACCGAAATCCGAACCGATTCATTAAAAACCGAACCGAACTCCAATTTCGGTCCGGTTCGGTTCGGTTTTCGGTTAAAAACCGACAATTGCTCACCCCTAGTGCCAATTCGAAGTGCGCATGTCCGAAGTGCGCGATCGCGCAAGTTCAGAAGGCGCAAGTTCGAAACTTGTACAACACAGTTCGTAAAAACAAACACTGTGTTTTGATGCAGCCAACACTCTAAAAAGAGGAGGCGCAAGTAATGAAGTGCGCGCCTGCACTCTAAAAAGAGGAGGTGCACGTTACAGAGTGCGCAGGTCAATCAGAGCTCTAAAAAGAGATGATCGACTCTGGCATGATGGGCTATTGTTCACTGGCGCCTAAGAGATGGTCGATTTGCTCTTCGAAGATCACCTTCGAGCGACGGGTTGGCTCTTTCAGCTCTCGACGACGGTGGTGCATAGCGAGGCGCCCTCATTGGTGATGTGCGCGACGAAGGTCCGGCGGGGGCCTTGCCCTTGTCAGCAATGGATTTTCTTGGCGCCATTTGATGGTTGGAGACGCTCGGGAAGAAGAAGACAAGAGAGTGAAGAGAGAATAACTTTTTAGTGAAAGTGCATTTTTTCTCTCTCCTCACAGATATTTATAGCCCAAAGTACTTTCTTGACTGTTGCGCAACTTGCGCTCAGAAGTCGGAGTCGGTTACACTGTTGACAGGCGCAACTCGTGTCGATCGTTTCTAATTCAAAGTATTTCAAATTTTGAAAATTTTTAAACTTTGAAAACTTTGAAGGAGGTCTTGTAGAAGCTCAAAAATGAATGGGCGCCACTCACAAGAAGGTGCCAACATCAAGTAGCGCCTAGATGCTGACTTGCGCGAGACTCAAGTTGCGCCCACATCAAGGTGCGCGGGTCCCATGTGGCAAGTTTCCTCGAGAAGCTGTAACGGTTGCCATCATTACTGACAGCACAATAGTCGAAGAATATCTCTTCGAATTCCGAGTAACGCGGCGTTCGAGAAGATTTTGTCAATATTAAATGCTGACAGCTAGCTCGCGCAAGCTATCGAAGGGCGCGAGAAATTTCTACAGCACAGAAGACTGAGTCAGAGGCGCCAATTATCAAGTTGCGTCGGCACAACCTGGCTAGTTGGCGCTACCTGATTACTTTTTTGTCCAGAAGCTAGATGACGTGGCGCGCACATTAATTTCGAATAACGTGTCTACTATGTCTACGACCACGCGCATCTCACTGACATGATGTCACGCGTCACCAGCAGTTAAAGTAACCGTTCGCGCAACTGGATAGAAGGCGCACAACACAGAGTGCGCGCAACTCAAAAAAAGTTTTTTCAGAACTCTATAAATAGTGTTTCAAATCAGTTCTAAAGGATCACTAATGATCATAATCTACTGACAAAGTATTGCTGCATTCTCCAGAGGCTTGTGTCTTCAATATCACATCGTGCAAGGGATAAAGTGATCGTCTTCTGATCAGATTCCTATAGTTGTACTTTTCCAGAAATCATTGTACTCTTGTACTTTCTTTCTTTCTTAGTTTGTAGAAATCAAACTTTTGTTTCTGCAAACAATTATGTTTACGAGCATCGTGATTGTCTCACTATTACTGTTGAGTGTCTATTGTACCACAAATACCCATTGTACTGCCTTTGCGTCGCACCACTCGACTGTACCACTCACCTGATCATTTAACTATTTACTACCTTGACTCTGCACTTCAGTCTTTCTTGCTGCTACTTCTAGTTATTGGGAGCCCCATACGTACTAGGAAGTTACTATTCCGGATCGGTAGCCAACCATGTCTGAGGAGTTACAAGCTTTGGAGCATACTCATACATGAGATCTTGTATCATTACTCACTGACACGTGTCCGATTAGCTGCAAGTGGGTATACGAGATCAAGACTTGGTGGTACCATTTATAGGTTGTAGGCCAGACTAGTTGTCTGTGGTTTTCTTCAACAGTGTGATGTTTATTATGATGAGAGCTTCTCTCCTGTGACGAAGATGACTATTGTTCGAGCTCTCCTACCTATTGCTTATGTCCGTGCATGATCTATATCTCAGATGAATGTGAAGAATGCATTTCATCACAACGATTTATCTTGAGGATGACTATATGGCCCTTTTTGGTTTACCTCATTCTGCTAGCCAGATTTGTCCTCTCTCCAAGGTCTTATACGGCCTCAAGTAGGCACCTCCAGCATGGTTCTCCAGATTTACTATTGTTATTCATGCTGCTAGATTTTCTACGAGTTCTTATGATCCTACTATTTTCACACTCTTTTGGGACACTACTGATGTTTATGTTGATTATATGATTATTATTGGTGGTGATTCTGCACACATTAGTCGAGCAACACTTGCATACATAGTTTGAGATAAGGATCTTGGTCATTTCTGCTACTTTTTTTGGTTTGGTAGTTGATCATTCTCCTAGCAGATATCTTTTATAATGATGGAGATAGTCTTTCAGATCCGTTTCGGTACATGTAGTTAGTTGGTAGGTTGATTTATTTCACTATCAATCGCCATGATATTTCTGATGTTGTACATGTCGTCACTCGTCAATGAGTTTGTTTTTGTGTCTCGCACTACATACTATGCCTCTTTGTTGCGGATTCTTCACTATATACGGGTCACCAACACTAGAACATTGTTCTTCTCGGCTACTTCGTCGGGTAAAGTGCAACAAAAAAAAACCTCGCAAGATTCATATTTTTTTGCAAAAAAAGACTCATAATTTAAAAAATCTCTCTAATTTTTAATTTGGTGCAATTTGTACCCAAATTGAATGACGGCATCAATGGACCGCCAATTTTCCGTCAACAAGGCTTATTTGGATTATTTACACATGAAAGAAAACAAACTAACAATATACAAATATGAAGTAGAGTGGGAACATAGTGTAACATGGAAAATAAAATGGAAAGAATGATAATATAAGGGGTGTTTGGACCTATATATAAAAGGATGGTGAGACAATTACAATCTTTAATGGTCATGTGCAGGAGTATTTTGGGTATTTCAAGCATTTTTCAGCCAAAATTTGATTCTAACGTTCAAATTGCAACAACTAGTGGACGGAGGGGATGATTTGATCAAAGTAGCAAAAATGTGAGGGTTTAATCGATCAAAAGATCTATTGGGTCTTTTTTTTTTTCTTTGAAAAGTGAGAATCTTGCGAGTTTTTTTTTGTACTTTACCCCTACTTCGTCCTTAAATCTCCATGCTTATTCTGGTGTTGATTGGCCTGGTGATGTTACTCATAGATCCACCATTGGGTTCTGTGTTTTTCATGGTGATTCTTTGATTTTGTGGATATCAAAGAAGCAGGATGTGGTTTCTAGATCTAGCGTTGAGACTAAGTATTGGACTATGATTACTAGTGTTGCTGAGATCACTCGACTTTGTTGGCTTATTACTGATGTAGACCTTACTGTTTCTGGTCCTACACCTCTGCATTGTAACAATATTAGTGTTGTTCAGATTGTCTGCATCCAAATATTTCATGAGAGGATGAAACACATAGAGGTTGATTGTCACTATGTGAGACAACAATATTTTCTGGGGCCGTTTCGTTACCGTATGTTACTTCTCAGATGTAGATTGTAGGCTTCTTCACGAAGATCTATAGAATTTAGTGGCATTCCTTCCTATTAGGCATCTTGGATTTTTTTTGGATGGGTGGTGGTTGGTTAGTCAATTAGGATTTTTAAACCGCATGGTGTGCTTTTAGAGTCCAATGTTACTCAATTGCGGATGAAAAGTGTGACTTAAAATCCATCCGGTAGTCAATTAAAATCTTAAAATCTCACATATTGTGGGTTAGGAGTTGCACATTCCATATTTTCATTAATATCATCAGTAATCAGCCGCACCTTTTTCCAGGTGGGATTCTAGATCCCTGTTCCCGTAACTCGTTGCTTTTCCTACCCCATAATCCCACATCTTCTTCCCCACCATGCATCCCGTTCTTTCATGTCGACATAATTTTCTGTTTGTCTCCCCTCCAATGCCTCCAACTACCCCGTGGCCATGGTCTTGGATCTCTCCAATGAGTCAGCCTCATCGACTCCTAAACTATTCTTCACCAAATCCTTCCGGATCATTTTCATGGTCTCCACCAAATCCTTCCGGATCACACTCCTTAAACCCTTCCAAACATGCCAGTCCTCCCTCTGTTATGCAATTCAATCTGTATCCGACTCAAAGCACATCCTAGACCTATTCTGCAATCACCAACCACACTGCCAGCTAATCCTTCAGTCTGACCTACCTTTGTGGACTAACCTCATCTAGCAGATACTCAAATCCTAAAATACCGGTCCGAAAACCCTCAAATATAATGACTTTCTCATATGCATGCTCCCAATTTACTCCATCGTTGAGCAGAAGACGTTCATGAAATTTTCCACTAAACCAAAAGTTTATTTTTTTGAAATACATGCCAGTCTCGTCGCTGCTTCCAGACTTGCACAGCTGTACAACTAATTGTAGCTGAGTTCATTCTTTGATATGCATTATTACGTCTTTCTACTCGCGAAGCGGCCATTAAAGTGTCTGTCAACATGTAGAATTGGAGCTTAGCATTATTAATTGAAAGATGGGGATGGTGTTGCATATCATACTACTAATTATAAGGCTTCTGTTCTGGACTAGTTGACATATGTAGGACAACTTCATATGAAGCACCAGCATCAATTGTCACTGTTGGCATTTGTCTCACCTCAACCTTTGAGTTCAGGGTGAGGATCTCTCCAAAAATAAACAGCAGAAATGTCCAGAAATTGTTTGATGAAATTTCCAATCAAGCATTAGTGATTACTGCATTTATTCTGTTGTTGTTATAGACTTGTTCTTATTAGTGAATGTGTTTTTTGGTCAGTGAGATGGTGAATATGAATGTAGTTGTACATCCTGTAATCTACCTGCTGGCTGGTTACTTTGTCCTTTTGTGATATTACTGTTTGCCTGCTTGGAGCAAAGCGAATATAACCTTTTCCCTTTCCTTATTCCTGATTATGTATTGCTTAATATATAGTGTTCTTGTTCAGGTACTCTCCAAGGATTACCTTTATTGGAGGAGCTTCAAGAGCAGGAAGCTACATTAAAGCAATGTGTTGACCAATTTGGGAGTATTGAAGCAACTAGAGCAGCCCTCGTCGCACAGCTGAAGGAAGCACTTGAAGAGCAGGTCCAATTTTGAATATATGTTGTGTTATATATATACATTTCTTAAAGCCTATTTTTATGTATGCTTGAATAATTATAAGTCCTCACTGTATTTTGTTACAATAGGAATCTAAGCTGGAGTTAATCCGCACTCAGATACAAGTAAGAATATCCGTCTTCTCTTATTATTACTTTTTTGAGGACTGAATTTTCAATTGAGTCCATATGCTCACTGGAGTTTCAATCTTGCAGTTGATAACACTTGTACGAACACACTTTCTTCCACGATCTCAAGGGAAAAAGACATTTTCTTGAGTTTATTTTCTCGTTAGTTTTCACCATTTAAATGCTAAGATTTCTGTTTTTCCATCTCTCTTGATTTTTTATTTATTGTTTGAGTTCCATATTTTTCTAAAATGTTTCGTATTTCAGTCTTTTAGCAGTTCTTGTGTCAAGACACAGAATGAACATAAACTCTAGTCCCAAAAAATAATAATATAGAGTCTACACAACCCTCCATGCTAATTTTTTTTATTATCGGGTTTGTAACTATTCGAGGCTTTTCACGGAGTCACCCAACTGAAATTTGTAGACTCTGCATGCTTATTGAAGTACGTCATAACTTTGAAATTTAAGCTGAATGTACGAAAATGTACTATTTGTGGTCACTGAACGATTTCCCTAAGTTTTTCTTGAAGGTTACAGGTCCTAGTCTTTTGGATTGCATACAACTTCATATTTGGACCTTGTAGTGCTTTTAAATTTGTCTCAGGCATAATTGGCTTAACAATCTGGACAGTATGATATCCTTTTAATTACAAGCCTCCGAGTTAAAGTCTGAAGCTGGCCCATATTAGAGCTCATCCTATATCTTAATCTACCAGATTTATTCCATCCAACCCCTTTTTGGGTCCATACCCAACTAATATAGCTGCGAATGAAGCTTATTTGTTTGGAAACAAGAACCCTGCGTTGTTTGTTTGGCCTTACCATGTGCATGATCCATACTAGTGCTAGGAGGGGAGAAGCAGTGTTATTAAAACTGCACCTGGGCGCAAAGCGCAACGAGATGCAGGCTTGCACCTCACTTCATCTAAAGCGTGCCTATTCATCTGAAGCGCCGCCAGGTGCACGCTTAGGTGCAACGACAAAGCGCACAGGTCTTATATTTTGAATTTTCTGGTAAAAAAGAAAGAAGTCCAAAGGGTTCAGGTCCACATCCAATCCGTTTAATAACTGAAAAAGTTACCAACCTAGCCCCAATTAGGTCTCTCTCAAAATAATTCGACACAAACCACCTACCTCACCAACCATTCTCATGGTCGGCCGCCTCAACTCCAGCCGACCACCTTCCTCTCCCTCCACCAATCTTTCTGCCTACTGCCGTAACTGCATCTGACAACCTTCCTCTTTCTCCCCTATCAACTTCGCTGCCGACCGCCTTCCTCTTCCTCCTTGTCTCCTACCACATTCCTCTTCCTTCACCACTAACCTCGTTGTGACTCCAACAGTATATTTGATGTCTCTTCGATGCAGTCAAACAGTCCTTCAGGACCCCTCTTCGACTACTACTTTCTTTACAATAGCCGGGGTCTCCTCAAATGTTCTTGTTTTATACTCCACATGTGCTTTTTCTCTCAGGTGTGCACCTCACATAGGACCCCTCTTCGACTACTACTTTCTTTACAATAGCCGGGGTCTCCTCAAATGTTCTTGTTTTATACTCCACATGTGCTTTTTCTCTCAGGTGTGCACCTCACATAGGACCCCTCTTCGACTACTACTTTCTTTACAATAGCCGGGGTCTCCTCAAATGTTCTTGTTTTATACTCCACATGTGCTTTTTCTCTCAGGTATGCACCTCACATATGTGCTTCGTGCCTAGGCTCAATATGACCTTCGTGTCTAGGAGCGGTTTTTGCCTATGACAACTATGGGGGAAGTAACAACTTTGTTAACATTTTATATACCTTAACTTTACAAAGTGTCATTTACTTCGTAATTACTTTTATGCTAAAATATGATCTGTCAGGGTCTATGTAATCTGTTAGTCAGGCCTCACCAATTGTCAAGTGCTTGTAGGTTAATGGTTCCATTTAGGTTAATTGCAGAGGTCTTAAGTTCAGTTACTAATTTGCCTCATAGGGTCTTTGATGTTTACGCTCGACTGGCCAGATGCAGACTTTCAGGTTCGAAGGAGAAGGGAGAGTTTCTCTATTGCTTTACATGTCCAAAGTCCTGGATTCATAGAGAAGCGGGTATGTAGAAAAAGGGAAATGGGTGCAGGTCTGAGGTGAAGGAGAGGGAGAAGATGATGTTGGTGGTGGGTGGTTGACGCTGGAGTAGGGAGAAGCTGGGACAACAACAACAAAGTCTTTATCCCAAATATCTGGGGTTAGCTATTTGAATCATCTTATTCCATTCGGCTATGTTATGGGTCATGTCCTCTGCAACGCTAGCAAGATCCATATCCTTCTTTAACACTTCAAACCATGTTAGTCTAGCCTACCTCTAGTCTTGTCGGCTCCATTAATTACTATTTTATCGCTCTTCCTTACAGGACATATATGGGTTTGCGTTGTACATGTTCAAACCAACCTAAGTTGATTTTTCTCGTCTTGTCCTCAATTAGTACCACCTCTAACTTTTTATGGATACACTCATTTCTTATCATATTCTTTAGTCTATTGCCACTTACCCATCTGAGCATTTTCATTTCTGCTACATGAATTTTTTGGACCTCTTGTTTCTTAATTGTCAAATACTCTAATCCATAAAACATGACTGGTCTAATAGTCGTCTTGTAGAATTTTTTTTTTCCGACTTTAGAGATGTAGTGGTCACAAAGTACTGCAGAAACACTTCCATTTCAACCATCAGATTTTAGTTCTATACATGATATCCTTCTCAACCTGTCCTTCTGTGGTGAAGCATGTGCGACAACAAAATTGGGAGACCCTATTGGTGTACCTTGTGTGACTAAAATCACACAAAGGAGAGAATCTCACAACACAATTAGAAACTTGTCACAAGACAAGTAAAGATTGTAAAATTGATTGCTGAAGGTGATATCCGAAGGAACGAAGGCAACACGTGGCACAGCTCCACCTTCTTCAAACCCTAGCAGCAAGTCTTTTTTTTTTTCTTCCTTTTTCAGGGAGAGCACTAAGTAGTTTCTTTCTGAAAAATCTTCAAGTTTCTCACCAAGTTACCTGATGGAATCTATTACTATCTTAGTTAAGGCAAATTTCTGATATAACTTCTTCACTTGATGCAAACAAAACTTTATACAGTTTTTAACTTTGGTGGTCAAGGGTTTCTTATAGAACTTAAACCCAAGTGTTGTGTGAGTAATTAATCCAAGTCTGAAGAGATGACGACTCCAGGGCTCTGGCTTCTCTTCTTGGCGTTATGTGAATTGGACATTGTTAATCTCCATGTCCAAATTGTTATTGATCAATTTCCTTAGGTATGAAGTAAAAGAGCATACTTATATATAGCAGATAACTAGTTAGTTATAAGGTAATTAATTGTTGTTGGATTTCAGTCTCTAATTAGAAAGAAAGCAAAGGAGTATTTTGTCTTGATCTTTGTTCATTCATTTGGTTTGGGCAAGGGATACATCCATCAAACCTAAGTTCATCATATCATTCTTAGAGGGACTGGAACAGCTTGTGATACTTTCTTCCCTTCTCCTACACTGAATTCTCATATTCTTAATCCATCCTTGTTCTCCTATGTTGTATATCCAAACCCATCACATGTATCTGGCATTGCTATGGCTTATTTTAAACTGAGGTATTACAAATGCTAACCATAGTTCGCGGTATTGGCTAATACCGATCCGATACGGTTTGACATGTTCTGATTCGATACCAACATCCGGGATATCTTTTCCAGTCAATTCGGCAAAGAAAATTGAACGAAAAAGACCCATCAACAATGTTGTAAAAGCATAATAAGGTTGTAAAAGCATGAATCGCAGGTAAACCAATTGGCAAGGTTGAGTACTATTTCATTCAATTTCAGACCTACTAAAAAACATAAGAAATACTTGAAGTTACGCCTAAATGTATAAAATATTTTTTTTCTAAAATTTTAATAATTATTTTCTTCCCATACTCCGATCCGAAACCGCCGATACTGTCGATCCCGATACTTATAGGAAGGGTCCAATACCGATTCCGATACCGATATTGCGAACATTGACACTAACCTTACTAAAGCATTCAAAGTGTGGCACTACCATGCTTGTGAAGAGGGAAGATCTGCGGCTGGTAATCAAATATTTGGCCATAAATTGAATGAGGGCAACATGCTCTTATTTCTAAACTCCTGCTTCCCGTTTGGGAACTAAAAAGTCTTGGAATTATCAACTCTTGTGATGTTATCAATTATTGTCTTAGAAGTATGAAGTCTTGTGATGTTATTAATTGTTTCGTAGAGTTCCCAAACCCAAGTTTGTAAATCATTGAACTAATTAATATTTAATTGTTTTTCTTTCGTCACAAAACTTTTTTTTGCGGATTTCAGAGGAAAAAAATCGTTAAGTGCTGCAAAACACATTTCTTTTTCATTGATAATTGTTAAAATATTATTGTACTGGTCTATTGGGCTTTAGTCCCAAATCGGGTAGAATAATAGAGAGAGGTTGACTCCTCTCCTACATATAATGTACTCTCGTATTTACTAATGAATTATCCAATTATTCCATCAAACATGGTCAGAGCCAAAATCCTAACCCTAGCCGCTACGCCCCTTTTCCTCTCCCTCTTTGCCTCTCTCCCACAGCCCCCGCGCTTGCTGCCACCTTGCTGCCCCTTCTACTCCGTCCTTGCAGTGCCCCCCGCTACCGTAGCCTCCCACCGCAGTGCCCCCTTTTGCCGCTACCTTACTATGATGCCAAACCCTAACCCTAGCCCACTTCCACTCCTAGAAACCCTAGCTCTCCAAACCCTAGTCGTTCCTAAACTAGCCACCATGTCCATCCCTTTCTACTTCAAAACCCTAACCCTAACCTAGCCGCCAAGAACGAAAAAAGAGAGGACAAATCTGAAATAGATAAGACCCATCTAAAAAAAATCGTTGGTGTTGACATCTTCAGAGGGTAGACTATGATAGTTTGCGTGAACCTCGACAACTTCATGAGTGACCAGAGAGCAAACTTGGTAGTTTGCGTGAATCTCTGTTCCTGGCCTGGTATTCACATCAGGATCTTACAGAGAGAAACATGGGTTGTATAAATCTCTGTCCTGGTTTGTGTGATCCATTTTCGAATCTCCCACGTCAAGATCTAACAGAGAACAACTTGGGTTGTGTGATTTTTTGTCCTTGATTATGTGATCATTCGAAATCTTTGCCAACATTGTGCGAGTCAGTTTTGGTAATGTTAATCGTGTATTGGCAAGGATGATGTGAATTTCGGGCCAAGACAATTATCAATAGTCGGATCGAGAACTTGAAAGATGACCAACACTGAGGTGAGTAGCAGTGCTGACAACACCAATGTCGGAAATACAGTGGCGGGGACACCGAGCACTGGTACGACGGTTTTATCGATTCGATTTGTTGATCGGCGACTGGAGGGACCGGATGGTTACTCAACATGACACAAGAAAGTCAAGAAGACGTTTTGGGGAATGTGGTCTTCAAAGCACCTGACTGACAACCCCCAAGCAGTGGATGGTCCCACATACGAGTAGTGAGAGACGGACGACAGTCGACTGTTTACGCAATTGATGAATTCGATGGAACCATCGGTTGAGGACATTAGTTCAGAACACGGATTCAGTGAAGGAGTTATGAGATGTCCTTGCGATTGTGTTTGGTGGAAAACGCAATTTGTCTCGTATATATGACTCGGTTGATAGTGTCTACCAAGCAGATCAAGATGACAAGTCACATAAGGACCATTTTCGTGCCTTTAATGCCCTAACTGATGAGGTGGATCGCATGCTACCATTGACGATTTATAGTAATGAGGTGAGGACACAATGCCACCAGCTCTATGTCATGGCATACCTCGTCTCACTTCGTTATGATGCAGACTCCCACGATATCTGATTATTGTTGGAGCAGAGGTTCCATCTCTGATGGTAGCTGACTTTCATCTCCTACGGGCACCAAAAGTCGTTGGGACTGTTACGAGTGACGCACATGCTGATTGATCTGTCTTGGGTGCTGCTCGTGGTGGATTCCGCGGTGGTAGTCATGGTGGTCAGAATGCTGGCTGATATGACGGACACAATGATGGTGGTCGTGATAGAGGCCGACCATACACATGTTTCAACTGTGGTCAACAAGGACACTTTCAGTTAGGGGGGTGAGCGTTGGTATAATCAGTCGGTATTTGGTCAAAATTTTTGGTACTTTTTTAAATCAGTATTTAAAAAATCAATACCAATATCATACCATTTAGAATCGATTTGTTCGGTTTCGGTTAAATCGGTATTCGGTCGGTTTTTGTTCGGTATCGATATTTTACCAATTAACATTTGATCAATCAACACACTTAATATTGTAGAACCTCTTAATCTATAATATTTTTTTTTTACTTTTTTAAAACCATTAAATTTTAAAGCCAAGCCTCTACCAACCAAACAATTAATCAAAGTTACTAGAACAATATGTAACAAGTCGCAAAAACCTAAAAATGAGCTTAAAAGATTAAACGCGGTCACTAAGTTTAATCTTTAGTATAAGTTTAAGTAACCAAAATTTACTTCAAAATTTTATGAGAACACAAAAACATAAGTTCAAAAGATCAAAAACTTAATTCTTAGCATTCTTAACATAACTTCAAGTCTACTAAAATCCATTCTAAGTTCTAAGAAACTGACCAAAACAAGGATAAAAATGAAAATGAGTAGCATAAAATTAATCACGAACAACATTCTAGAAAAAGTATATATATATATATATATATATATATATATATATATATATGATCGGTTCGGTATTTTCAGTATGGTATTACACTCAAACCGTTATCACTACCATTATACCATATTTTAGTCGGTTCGGCAATTCGGTATCGGTACATAATTTTGGTTCCGTTTTTCGGTATATTTTTAATCGGTATTTGATCAATTTTTCGGTATCGGTCGGTATTTGCTCACCCCTACTTTCAGT
The DNA here is from genome assembly GCA_029216955.1 of Iris pallida. NCBI lineage: Eukaryota > Viridiplantae > Streptophyta > Magnoliopsida > Asparagales > Iridaceae > Iris > Iris pallida. Next base: position 1,126,942 of record JANAVB010042020.1, on the reverse strand, counting down.
GGCAGCGTTCCAAAGTTCATGGCGCCAATGCTGTATCAGATGCTCATGATAATGACAGATTATCCGTACAGATGTCGACACATACCATTGTAGAATTTGCTGAATTCTAAGCTCAACAACGTGGGGGAGCATCAACATCTGGATCCACTGCCGAATACGCAGCTGTGTGTGTGATACGTCTGAAATAGTGGATGATTGGCTCTGGCACGTCTGATCATATGACAGGCAATGCAGATATATTGCATAGCTATGTATCTGTTGGTCATGCGACATATATTACTGTTGCAAATGTTAGTTCTTTGAAAGTGCATAAAAACGGAAGTACCAGTCTTTCCTCCAATCTGCCACTCACTTCTGTTTTACATACACCTGACAATCATATTAGTTTATTATCAATTAGCCGGATAACTCAAGACTTACACTGTTCCGCAACTTTCTTTCCTGATGGTTGTGTTTTTCAGGACATAGAAGTCGAAAAAGACTATTGGTAGAGAGCATATGACTAGAAGTTTATACCTGGTAGAGTTGAAATCTTTTCTTGCTTGTGCCAGTGTGTGTCGCAACCCGTTTGAATTACATTGTCGGCTTGATCATCCGTCTCTCCAAGCTCTTCAAAAATTGTGTCCATCGCTAGATTTTCGCGTTTCTCCTTATTGTAAGTCGTATATTCTAGCTAAACATCAACGAGCATCTTATCCAGTGAGTTTGGATAAATCTGTTTCAGCTCCGTTTGAATTAGTCTATTCTGACATATGGGGTCCATGTCTTGTTGAATTGGTAATGGGATTCGAATATTTTGTGTCTTTTGTTGATGATTTCTCATGCGCCACATATGTTTACCTTATCAGGAAATCGTTCCGAATTATTTGATATCTAGTATACTTTCTTTGCGGAAATAAAAATCCAATTCGGGGTTTCTATTAAATACTTTTAGAGTGACAATGGTCATGAGTACGTGTCTCGGGCGCTCTCTTCTCATCTTACTAAAAATGGAAATTTCTACCAAACTTCATGTCCTTGTACAACAGATAGGTGTGGCCGAACATAAGAATTATCTGTTGGAAAAAAACTCGAGCATTGATGTTTCATGCCGATACACCCAAGAAATTTTGGTCGGATACTGTCCTGACGACTTGTTATTTGATTAATGGTATGTTGTCTCGTGTCTTTGATGGAGCAACTCCTTTTTCTCGTTTACATCCCAATTGAATGCTCTTTCTATTGTCATGCCCCAATTTCGCAGAATCATTCGTCCTCGCTTTGATCTATGTGGAACCGTTCGTCCTCGCTTGGACGTAATGCCGTGCAAGTCTAAGTTGCGCTTGCACAAGGCCATAACTTGCACAACGACAAACTAGACTAAAACAACAACACAAATAGAACTTTAAATGCATAAAATCAAATTGTACACGGAGATTGGAACAAAAATAGCTTTTATTGATGAACTTGATAGGAAATACAAAGTACTTTTGTTTGCGACTTGAATGCCATTATTGGCTTACATCATTCTTTTCAAAAATAGTCACAATGTCCATACATCATATCCCTTTACTAAAACAAAGATAAAGACACCTTAAATGAAATTGCTAAACTGAAATTGAAAGCTTCGAGGCGGTCAAACAATCCTCTACTGGATTGGACAAGCTTCTACGCCTCTCAATATCCTCATGTCTCTTGCTATCTGAAATATTGTCTACAACGTGGGTCAATACTCAACATGTACTGGTGAGCGGCCGTGGCCGAGCTTACTTAAATCAAAACTAAGTAAATATGTGAAGCTAATATCTATTATTAGTGATTTTTCTACTTGTTTATGTTCTTTTTAAGCAATTTATAATAAGAAACATAAACAGTAAAAATCATCACTTATACAATAAATCTTACCCACGGTCGGCGATCCATCCCTGCACAAGATAAGGATTCGTAAATTTGTATATATAAAATAATACTTGCGCTCCATCTCTGCATAAAGTGTTAGGTTTACAACAAATCTTATTATATGCATGAACCTAACTACATTGTGGTCCACGGATCATTTCCCCTGATTAGCAGCTGTGACTCATGGTTCAGCTCTTCACCAATAGACACAATACCCCAAATTGTGAGATCGAACCCTGAATAACTCTGCGCAACGCAATATTCTGGCTCCAGCACAGTTGAGGAAGAAGCAGGATATATGGCCATAATAGTTGGATTTTTATTTTTCTTTTATTGCTATATTTGCTTATTCTGTTACGCATGCTTGTTGTTCTGTGGATGTTTATTATAAACTAAGCCAACATTAATAATGGACAACATGGACATAAATGAACTTGTAGAAAAATTCTTATTGTTAAATAACTAGGTGGAAGAGGGAGTTGACTTAGAATAAATTCCATGGTCTCCATTACTAGAATATAGGTTATGTAATTATATTCGAGTGTTGGCTTTAATGTCTTCCTCCATATCGGATAAGATTAGTTACGTATCACCAATACAGACTTCCTTTGGAAAAATTATAGAAAGTTATCTAGTATGTATTCACTTCTCCATCTGAAGCAACTCTACGAAATAATGATTTAGTATTAAGTAACGGTGTATACTTATATACAAATAATTGTATCCTTCCCGTCGGAATCACTGCTATTATTTGTAAGACCAAAGCAAGACCAACAGATTAATTTTATTTGTCATAAAGTTAGGTTGACCTGACAGTAAAATTAATAGGAAAAATCTCCTTAGACAAATATTGAATTGGTATACGTCCACACTATCGTGGCATACTAAATTCATGGTGTTTAAGGTGTTGGTAAATTTTTTATTATTGTTTTGAGGGAATCAATATTATTTAATTCAAAAAGTTTTTGTCCTACGTAATAGTTATGTGATTATCAGAATTTCGAAAAATGGGTTCTTTCAGTTCACTTATGGTGATTCGAGTAAAGAAAACAAACTTATCGGCCCTAATTGCATTTGACTGTAGACATAATTTGGATATTGTCTTAACTGCTGAAGAGTACAAATTTGTACTCAATGAGAAATGTCCACTTAAGTCTGATGCTAATTCTGATGAAGAGGCCAAAGAGGCTTATAAGAAGTAGATAAAGGCTGATGAGATGGCGTCGTGTTACATTCTGACATCTATGTCAAATGTGCAAGATTAGCATTAGGCCATGCCTAAAGCATATGACATGATGTATAACCTCAATGAACTCTTCGGACATCAGAGTAGGACAACTAGGCAGCTTGCTAAGAAGAGTTTGATGAATACGGCCATGGCTGATGGGTCGCCAGTAAGGGATATTGTTCTCAAGATAATGGGTCATTTGAATGAGATGGAGATCCTTGGAGCTGAAATCGATGGAAAAATCCAGGTCGATATCATTGTCGGGACTCTGCCTAAAAGTTTTGACTTGTTTTGCCTTAATTACAACATAAACAAAAGGTTGTATAGTTTGGCGGAATTTGCAAAAGAACTGCAGGATGCTGAAGCTCTCTTTAGGCAGAATGACCGTATTTATGTTACTGAAAAGGCTTCTACTTCTAAGCCGAAAGGCGGTAAGAAGAACAACATTCAGAAACAAGCAAATTTCAGCAAAGAAGGGCATGCGACCTCAAGGTGCTGTGAAAAAGCCGAAAGCCAAGTGTTTCAAGTACAAAGGGTCAGGACATTGGAAGAGTGATTGTCCACTTCTCAAACAAGGGAACAAAGATGGTATATCTCATTTACTAGTAGTTGAAACATGTTTAGCGATGTTATCTACCGGCACATTGTGTGTAGATACATGAGCCACTAATTCAGTCTGCAATTCATTGTAGGGTTCCAGGAAACCAGGCGACTTAGTGATGGAGAGAGATGCTTGTTTATGGGTGACGCTACAAAAGTTGCGGCTGTTGCAGTAGGAGATATTATTTTATCTTTTGGTAGAAATAAGTCTTTGACATTGAGATATTGTTTTTATGCACCTTCACTTAGAAGAAATTTGATTTTTGTTTCTATACTAGTTAATGATGGATATTTAGTTTATTTAATGACAATATTTTATTTGAAAAAATAAGCATTTTATCTCTTCTGGTGCATTAGTAGATAATTTGTATGTCATTAATCCTATTTCACCCACAATGTAACTTATGAAAGTGAATAATACGTCTTCTAACTTAAATAAGAGAAAAGAACCTTCTTGTATGAACCATACTTATCTTTGGACTTGCGATTAGGCCATATTAACCTAAGAAGAATTCAAAGACCGGTTACAGACGGACCTTTGAGTTCACTGGAAGTGGAGGCACTTCCAGTCTATGAATCCTGCTTGGAAGGTAAAATAACCAAAATGTCTTTTAAGACAAAGCGGTATAGGACCAAAGATGTGTTGGAATTGGTTCATTCTGATTTGTGTGGGCCTATGACTATCCAGTCTAGAGGTGGCTTTGAATATTTTATCACATTTATTGACGATTATTCAAGGTATGGATACATTTACTTGCTGTGCGGCAAGTCCGAGTGCTTTGAGAAATTCAAAGAGTACAAAGCTGAAATGGAGAAACGTCATGAAAACTGTATCAAGTCATTAATTCCAGGTCATGGTGGCGAGTACCTTTTTGGAGAGTTTAGGGATTACTTATCAGAGGTTGGAATTGCGTCCCAATTGACTGCACCTGGAACACCCCAACAGAATGGTGTAGTAGAAAGAAGAAATATGCCTCTTATAGAGATGGTTAGATCAATGATGAGTTATTCGGATTTGCTAGATTTGTTTTGGGGATATGTCTTAGAGACTGCAACTTATATTATGAACTTGGTACCTTCTAAGTTAGTACCTATTACTGCCACAGAGTTGTCGACCGGGCAGAAGCCTAGTTTGAAATATATTCGGATTTGGGGTAGTCCAGTACATGTGCTGAATGGAAAAGTAGATAAGTTGAAATCTCATACAGAAGTACGCTTGTTTGTAGGCGCTATCCAAGAGGAACAAAAGGAGGATTATTTTATAGTCCTAAGGATCAGAAGATCATTGTTAGCACCAATGCTCGATTCTTAGAGAAAGATTATGTGATAAGCCATAACCAATGAGTAGAGTTGTTCTAGAAGAATTGAGAGAGACATAATACTTCAATACCAACAGTATAAGAGGAGGAACCACAAGTAACTGCACTACGTGTCACAAATGTTAGACCACAACCTATAGTGGCTCCTCGTAGTGGGAGGGTTGAGATACAACCTGACAGATTTATGTTCTTGGGAGAGTCGTCATACTCGTCCCGGAGGAACAAGATTATGATCCCTGCACCTATAATGAAGCAATCTAAGATAAAGATGTAGAATCTTGGCAAAAAGCAATAATATTGGAAATAGAATCAATGGATTCTAATAAGGTCTAGGAGCTTGTAGAACCACTCACTGGTGTAAAAGTCATTGGATGTAAGTGGGTCTATAAGAGAAAGAGGAGCAGACGGTAAAGTTGAAACATTTAAAGTACGGCTTGTTGCAAAAGGTTTTACTCAGAAAGAGAGTATTACTTGTGAGGAAACCTTTTCCTAGTAGCTGTGCTCAAGTCTATCCAGATTCTTTTATCTATTGCAGTTCATCTCGATTATGAGATTTGGCAAATGGATGTCAAGACAACTTTTCTTAATGGAAGTCTTGAGGAAAACATATATATGAAGCAACTAGACGGGTTCATTGAAAAGGGCCAAGAACATCTTGTTTGTAAGCTCAAGAAGTCCATTTATGGACTTAAGTAAGCTTCCAGATCTTGGAACATCCATTTTGATCATGTGATAAAATTCTATGGATTTGATCCATGTTCGGATGAATCTTGTGTCTATAAAAAGTATGACAGAAACATGGTCGTATTCCTAGTACTTTACGTGGATGACATCTTGCTCATTGGAAACAATGTGAATGTATTATCTAATGTAAGGATATATTTATCCAAACAGTTTGATATGAAGGACTTGGGAGATGTCACATCCTTGGGATCAAAGTTTTACGAGATCGTAAGAAAATGATGTTGGACTATCTCAAGCTACCTATTTCGATACTGTACTGACTCGTTTTAGCATGCAAAATCCTAAGAAATGTTTCTTACCTTTTAGGTATAGAATAACTTTATCAAAGGAGCAGTGTCCGAGGACACCTAAAGATATAGAGGACATTAAGCGGTTCCCTATGCTTTGGTAGTATGAAGCTTAATGTATGAAATGCTCTCTACGAGGTCAGCCGTCTGTTTTGTCGTTGGCATGGTTAGCAGACATCAGTCTAACCTAGGACAACATCACTGGATTGCAGTAAAGCATATTCTGAAGTATCTGAAAAGGATTAAAAATTATATGCTAGTTTACCAGGCAGATAGTTTAGTGCCCTTGGGGTATACAACAGTATCGGATCCATGATGACATTTTACTGGGGGCACAATTATAAGAGGGTTCAGAGACAATGCCCCCGAAAATTGAACATATAGAAACAAAGTAAGAGTTTAAAATTGAACATACATGCCACTCCAAACAATCCCAAACAAAAGACTAATTCTTAATACAAAAGGTAGAAATTGTTCTATACTAGTTTTCATACAATAGAGTATTACATCTTAGTGATCTCACAATTGTTTTCTACGAATTTTCATATTTTGAAAGCTTTTAACTACAATATCATTTGCAATACTACTAAGTAACTCTATTTCTCTGAAACATATAAGACAATCATTTAAATATTGAATACAAATTCGATTTCATAAATCTGTCTTGAAAATATTCATTGCAGAGAAGCACCTTTCCACATTTGTTGTTGCTATAGGCAAAATCAATGCTAACTTCAAAAGTCGATACACCAAAGGGTAAGAACAATATTTCTTTGTTTTTACTAGCAATCTGGATAGATCACCAAGCCCGTTCAACTGACTAAATTTGTTATCTGTTCGCACATCCATAATGTCTCTAGTTGATATTTAAGAGTTATGCATTCAATGAGAGCCAATCTTGTCAACTTTGATGTATTAATATTACCAAAATCATTACTTGGATTCAAGCTAGCAACACAAAGAAGCAACTCATAATTGACCTCATTAAATCGATTATTAATCTCCAAAAGTTGCTTATCCATAATCGCATAAAAGCATTCCACATGATAAAGGCATTCCATATGATAATGGAATTCATTCGTAATGTTGCTTTTATGTCGAGGAGGGTAAGAATCAACATATTCGTGATTCATATCCAAATAGTCAATCTTGTTCTTATTGCAAAATGTGGTGATCTTACTTAGGAAAGATTCTCATCCATCGTCTCTTACCGCTTGCAATCGCCCCTTAGCCACTTTGACAAGTGCTATAGCATTCAAAATATTTCACCTTTTCTTTGCAAAGACAATGATAACTCATTTGTAATTCCCAATAAATTTAGCATCAGTTGCAAATCGAAGACAAAATCAAATGATTGCAAATACCTGCAAAGCCAGAAGATAGTCATATCCCTCCCGGAATAGCTACGGGGTCTATGGTAGGGTCCGGTACAATCTCCTATGGGCTCGTCATGTGGTCCATAGAAAGCGGGACACAATCATCGACAACATCTAAACTGTCGACGGATCCAGTCAGGATTGAAGCAAGTACAATTTACACAAATGTTAGCCATAACCAAATATCAACTATAAATACATGTGCTAGTCATGAAAAATAAAACTTCGAAGAATATAGGAATATGCAAGTAAATAAATAAGGAATAATGACAAGTAACTAGCTAAGAAATAATGACAAGTAAATGACTAAACATGGCATGACATAAGGAATTTAGAACACATTTATTCTAACTGATCGAAATACAGTTTTCTACATGTAGATGGCTAGGGGGTAAGATACGGCACAACGCACGTGTGATGTGCGTCTCTTATTAGGCACGAAAGACCATGAGATAGTTCTGAATAGTCCACATGTCTGTTAGGGTATTTCCTCGTCCGACTAGTACTCATGAAACCAAATCACGACACGGAATAGTCATAAAGTCAAAAGTCACAGAACATGATCACAGAGTAATAGGTTAGAGTAATAGGTGTAAGCTAATCGTGTACTACACAAGCATCTATAGCAAATATTAAGAAATGGACAACATAAGTGTAAAGTACTTGCCTTGATTGGTTGTAGTTGACGTGAGCGACACGAATGTGTCGACACGGAATAAATCAAAAGCTATAGTCGTATTTGGTCCAATATGATTCCTTAAATCAAAAGCTATAGTCGTATTTGGTCCAATATGATTCCGTTGAAGATCCATAACGTCTAATGATTCCAATAATTCCATGATAAGCCCAATATAGAAAGTAAAGGTCGCCGATTCGGTTCGAAGATCGAGATCAAGATAGAAGTCCGCATTCGCAAGAAAAATGAAATGTTTCGGTTAGTCATGATCGAAATTGAACAATCTAGCCTACAAAGGAATTTGGTTAAGAAATAATCTCATGGCTTATATATATATATATATATATATATATATATATATATATATATATATATATAGAATAAGTCGTATTTAGAACATATAAAAATATTATTAGTCAAAATAATATTTAGAAACTATATAGAATCTCAAAAGATTATTTAGTGATTGTTTGCAAAAACAAAAAGTTTTATTACAAACTTTAAAGAATCGTACACGAGTACAATGAATTTCGGGAAAGTACAACTGTAGGAGTCTGGTCTGATTGACGACCGCTTTGTCCCTTTGACGGGACGATTATGGATGGAAGCAAGCTTGTCACTATGTCTCGGAGCTTCTGTTGACGAGGAATCTTCTGTATGGCTCGGCCGTGTAGAAGTACCGACAGAATTTCGGCTTCGATTAACGGTTGAAGAACTTGCGCTTGAGGATTGATAATTGCAGAAGATGGAAGTGTGATGAGTGCTCGAACTATACCCTTCCTCTCTGTGTCTGTACATTGGGGGAGTGAGACTATTTATAGAGCAAAAGAATAACCACCTGGCAGTTATTCAAAGTAGGCACCTCCCTGTAGATGGGCGCCTATGCGGAATAGGCGCATGATCACGGGCGAGTGATGGACACGTTCTTCGAAAAGCTCGGAGTAGTGCGCTACGTTCAGTATGTATGGCAGCTTAACACGCCACGTGGATTTGCAGACGTCATCAGGAAAACTGGGTATTTGAGAAAATAGGCGCCTAGGAAAACTAAGCGCCTAATAGTAACAAGCGCCTAAGTAAACAGAGCTCCTCGAAGAGATAGGCGCCTAGATGAACAGGGAGTCTAGGAGAACAGAGCTCCTAAAAATAATGGGCGCCTGAAAGAGTTAGACGCCTAAGAGATAATGGGCGCCTAAGAACGTTAGGCGCCTAAGAGAGATATTTGAGCGCCTACAGTGATGAAAGCCCAGTAATTAACAATTTATGATTTAGGGCCCCAGGTCCAAGTTAAACTAACTAAATGAAATCCAAGTGATATGTAGGGCTCAAGGCCCAATTTATAAAACTAATAATAACATTTCTATTGGATTTAAACCCAACTAATTTAACAAAAAATATTTTGTAGGGCCAATGCCCAATTTAGTTTAAATAAAATGTTTACAATTCAATATGTAGGGCTCAAGCCCATTCAAATATGTAAAGCTAAAATAATCATTCTTCAACTAGAAATTTTTATTGTCTTAAAGCCCACCCCAAAAAAAAATCTTTATTAAAAGCCCATTAACATATCCAAAATCCAAAGAATTAAATTAAATCCATACTAAAACCTAACAAATATTCTAAGCCTATATGTTGTTCTTAAACAAAAATTGAAAAATAAAATAAAAGGAAAACTAAAGTATTTGCAAGAGAGAGAGAGAGTAGAGAGATCGAGAGTGAGGGATCGAGAGGGAAGATCGGTAGAGGTAGAGCTCACCGCTCGGTCAGCGCGGCGGAGTGCGACGACGCTGTTGCACGATGCGGTACGGGGAGTCAGGCTTGATCTAGCGATGCGGACTGGGCGCCGGCGGCAGGAGTGCGGAGGAGCCGTCGGAGGACTGGCCACGTGCTGGAGATCCGGTCGTCAGGGAGAGCGGGAGCGCGGGCTGGCTAGCTAGAGAGCTCGGCAATCGGCGGTAGAACACGGTCGCTGGGTCGAGGGCTTGGGGTCGTCTGTGAGTAAGGGCAATCGCTGGATCTGTGGCTTGGTGGAGGCAGGCTGGACTTGGTGGTGGAGTGGGGGGGGGGGGGGGCGGTATTGGTGCAGGCGGTGGTATTGGAGAAGAGTGGTGGCGATGGTACTGGGAGAGGCGCTGCGGTTGGTAGGATGGCTAGGCGGCCGACGAAGGCACTGTGGCCGGGCGGTCGGTGGTGGTGGATGTAGTGCCCCGTCCCGCTCAGTCAATCGGAGGAATAGGAACGTCGACGGCGTTCGGACTTAGCCTTACAACGGCGGTTCGAAGACATCGTTCGGTCGAGGCGACCGCCATCTCAGGTGGGGTAGTTTCGGTGAACTTGCCTCATCTTAGCCTTCACATAATAAATCGCATGTTTTCAACTCGCACAAGTAGGCTTGATAATAAAAGAGACGAATCCACATAGCTAAAGGGAATAATCCCGACAGGTCGAATTGAGTTAGAATATGGAAAGGTCCAACGGTCGGCTTAGAGTTGGTGCACGACGTGCTTTGAAAATGACACTCGATCCTTCGTCCCGTGGCTTAGGAGAAGGAAAGTTGGTTGAGTAGGCAAAGTTATGAACGTAGCCTAAGTCTTAGGCGTCGACCGCATGAATGCTTCATAAAGCATGCACGGTCATATCGTCCAAGGCTTGGCATAGCCTTGGCTTGCCCCATGAGTTAAGTTGCATTGCACGGCTTATGACATAAGTCTAGGCACCCAAATGACTTGGTCGATCAGAAGTCGAACGCATGCGTGGCACGTTTCCGCAATGCGAGGCTTGACGCAGCCTTTGCTCGTCGAGTCGTTGTGAGTTTAAGTCAGGCAAGTTATGTTAGGCTATCGGAGTAATAGCAAGCACGGTCCTACGAGTTCTACGGCTGGGTCTAGCCATGAAGTCCTACGGTCTCAAAGCTAGTTATATGGAGTATGAGTTGGACGACAATGTCGCACGGATCACAAGTCAGTTTAAGGCACGATGCACGGACATAGTGTTTAAGGCACGAGCCACGGTTGATTCAAGGTAAGTTATGGAAAAAGGGGGCTATCAAATAGTCATTCCCAAGTTGAGTAAAAAGGATATTGCATCAAGGGAGAAGGCTCGCGACCGTGGGTCGTCGAGGGGTCTCAAGGATAGAAGTCTTGAACTTGGTTTTTGGAAGAGATGGTAACACTGAAAGAAGGATGACTGTGTGAGACGTCAGTTTGAGTCGAGTCTTGCATGGTCATGGACAACTTGTACAAGGTAAAAGGAAGGGTTTCCTCGGATCGACAACCTGGGGCCACAGGACCGATTCGGCCTAGGAGGAAACCGGTATAGCTGTGCTAGGTAGAGGCAACAGGTATTCGGTGGACGGTCATTGGGGCTCGCTACTTGCTTTGACCGGACCATCCTATACGCCAGCTATGAGTCCAGGATGGCTTGTTCTGCCAGTGATTCGTGTTCATATAGATGTCGGCAAAATGGCGGCTATCCGCGCGTATGCCTTTGGAATTGAGTCGAGTCGAAGGTGTATACAAGTTAGAACATGATGCTTGGGGCCTAAGATGTGGCTTCAACATAGGCGACAGGCTTGGCACAGGGGTGTGGCGTCGAGTCGTAAGTCTTGGCATATAAGTTGCATTTGTTGGATCTGAGGTGTCTGGAGTTTAAGTCAGGAACCGCCGCAAGGCAAAGTCGATCGACACAAGTTCAGAAGTCTTGATTGGGTCAGTTGGTGATAAAAATAGCAAGGGCCGCGAGGCGGCGATATGATTGAGTCTCATTGAGTTGCGAGGCACGGCCTCAGCAAGGGTTTGTAGCACGGTCACACGGAAATGGAGTCTATCGTGTAGTTGCGTCTCTGATTTGGGCCGTAAGGCAAACACGACTTGATAGGTTAACGTTGTTGGCACGAAAAGGGTCTAGAGGTGAAGTATGAGTTAAAGTTGTTGTTGCAAGCACGGGATGGTCTAAAGACACGAAATAGGCCAAGGCGTCTGTCCTAAAACCGATTCTAAGGAAAGAGTAGAAAGATAATCATAAAGGGACTATGTTGCACAAAGTAAATCAAAACGTGTTGGTTTTGTATGGGTGGACGAGGAGCTCATTCCACCAGTACAGTTGAGTACTGACACCCACATAGTTTTCATGTGCAGGCACAGGTAGAAGCTCGTGGCACGGAGCTCGCTTGGATGCGTCGAGGCATGGAGTTCCTTGACGAATCGAAGCGCGCGGCCGCATGGAGTCAAGACTTATACGGGACATAATGTATGAACGTCGCCTTCCGAAGCATCCGCTGGCTCGAGACATGTATTGAGAGATGAGAGAGAGCTGAGTGAACTTGTAAAATGTGAGAAGAATGAGCTTGAGAGACTTGTAATCTTGGCCTTGCGTCCCATTGTAATCTATGTTTCAATATCAATAAAGAGCTTCTTTTGAATAACTTGTGTTTGTTCTAAATTTTCGCTGCTATTATTCAATGTCTCTGCTTGGGACTTCTGTGCGATGATTCCGTCGCAGCCGCTGAAATCGGCTGTTATGGAACCCGCCTTGCACGAGCGCAATCTAGGCTCGTGCGGCATCACGCCTTAGCGAGGACGATCGCTCCTACGGGAGCGGGGCGTGACATAATGGTATCAGAGCACGGCTTTACATCCCTGGACTATCGATTGAATTCTTTAACTCCGTTGTTTTCGCAAACTCTGAATTGTTGCTTTCGCATGTTGATATCGTTGGTGTGCTCTCTCTCAAATGTCCCACGGATATCCATACAATAAGTCTATCTATTTTGCAAAACATAGGAGAACAGTTTTTGATAAAATAAAAAGATGGTTTGCGTAAGCACGGTTGGCTAAGTCGGGCTGGGCATATACACCAAGGATTTGTGTCGACCTTAGAAAAGTCGAGTGCGGGATTCGAATTCTGTCGGACGAGAATGAGTTAGACTTGATTGAGTAAATGTGATGATTATCGATATGGGTGCTATCGAACGACGATGTTATCGTCGATGCGATATAGGTGAGATAGATTTGAGATATAGGTGAGCGTGCTTAAAACTAAAGGAATCGTTCGAACGGAAATTCGAGGAGATAGATTTGAGAATCGAATGATACGTTGAGGATTTGTTGAATGACTTCATCCCTGAGTGGTGTATGCGATAGCCTCAGGGATGTCGATCGATCGATTGAGGATTCGGGGTGTCGATGAGTCTATCAGCAAGCGTCGCACATATGCAAAGCTTTAGATTGAGTGAGTTGTTGTCATGAAGTTTGATAAGTGGATTCGAACAAATTAGAAATGACACGCACGAAATGTGCACGGGATTGAGGATTGTACGAAGTATGAAACGCGAGAATGATTGAGTAGGTGAAATCAAATCGAGAGAAAGTTAAGGTGTAGCGAGCGGATGACTTGATAAAGAAAATCGATAGGTGGATCGTATAGAAAAAGTTAGCACGATGGGAAGATTGCGTGCATGAAAAGTTGAATTTTGAAGTTACGCAATGACTCTAAGGATTGGAATGGATGTTGCTCGATGATTTGAGTTAGCAAGGAATGTTGCGAATTGAGGAAACACGTTGGTCGATGACTTAAGATAAACGGATGAACAATATGTGAAATTGGTTTGAGAAATTTGATGTTGTGAATGATTCGAGGGATAATGATCGAACTTGAATTGAATGTCGAGGAGATTATCCAGTCGGACGATAGCATCATTCGCACTACTCGGAACTTGTTGCAAAGGAAGATCGTCAGGTTACGCATATCGTCGATGGTATTGAGGCGTATCAAAGATCGATATGCGATAACTCGGGGGTACTCTGACTCGGCAAATGACGATCGTGCAAGTGTTATTGTTCGGTTGGATGCTATACTTAGGATTTTGATCGAGATGAATGTTGGACGAAAATGATTGTGTCTTGATGGTTACGCGGATAACCACAACGTCGACGATCTTGTCTTGCGTGAGCGCAACTCTAGCCTCGCACATGCGTTGCGTCGGATTTGGGGCGATCGTTCCGCGTGAGCGCTGACATGGTGATTCATGTCGCGGGAATGACCGAACTGGGAAAATCAGGATGCGGCAATTTTGATTGTCTCGACTTGTTGGCTTGATGCGAAGGTGAACTCGAGGATTTGTAGGACTTATGATTGACAAATGAATGAAATAAACTTGAGGATTGAGTAGGTCCAATTCGCGTATCGAGAATGAATTAGTCTAGACGCAAAACAAGAGTTACGTCCCGATGAGGATAATTATTCCGCGGGAGCGTGCATGGTGATTCATGTCCACCGTGGATAATCTGACTCGCGTGAGATCGGGGCGTAACATATTGTTAAGCTAGACGACCTTATGATCGATTACGTGAATTGGAATAGATGACTTAGGAAATGTGGAATGTAAAATTTTGGTTAGCGACTAATTTGTGTCATAGCGTGCTTGAATTGAGAAGGATTGATAGGCGAACTATATCGAACGTGTTTGAAGGATAGACTATACAAGATGACTTATTGAATGAACGATTTTGATACGTCGTGAAATTGGTTGAACGTGAGTTGTCGTAGGATGGCTTTGCTGAACGACTCGGACCCCGTGCGACGAAACGTTGGGATGTGTGTAGGGAATCGATGCTCGATGTTTAGAAATCGGAGTGATGCGAGCTTGGGTAGGAAATCCCGTACTATCATATTGGTTTGACCTTAAGATGGGGTCAGTGTTGATATTGTTGTTTGGGAACTATGATTCCAATACTGACGGAAAGACATAGCCTAGCGGTTATGCAGACGTCCGAGTGCGAAGTGGTAGGATTTGTGGAGGCACCACTCGCGAGTATCGGTTGACATGCATGTATATCAGGGACGCCCGAATATGTGCACGATCCGACTCGAGTGGTGATGGTGGATTCTCTATCACGAGGCTTGGCTGAAATGCATGTATTTTGGGGACGCCTAGAATATGTGCACGATCCAACTAAGTGATACGTTGAATCAAGTGAGACTAGAGGAATGGAAAATGGTCTAGGATTTTGAAATAGTGTTTCAAAGAAAAGATTGAGGGTAGTGCGAGCGTGGCTCGGATTGAGAAAACGCATAGGCGTAGTGTGTGCGAGAGTTCTTGAATGTTGAGTAAAGTGATAAGTCGATAAGTAAGTACTCAGTTAGTTTCGAGGACGAAACTTTTTCTGAGTGGTGTATGATGTAGTGCCCCGTCCCGCTCAGTCAATCGGAGGAATAGGAACGCCGACGGCGTTCGGACTTAGCCTTACAACGGCGGCTCGAAGACATCGCTCGGTCGAGGCGACCGTCCGCTCAGGTGGGGTAGTTTCGGTGAACTTGCCTCATCTTAGCCTTCACATAATAAATCGCATATTTTCAACTCGCACAAGTAGGCTTGATAATAAAAGAGACGAATCCACATAGCTCAAGGGAATAATTCCGACAGGTCGAATTGAGTTAGAATATGGAAAGGTCCAACGGTCGGCTTAGAGTTGGTGCACGACGTGCTTTGAAAATGACACTCGATCCTTCGTCCCGTGGCTTGGGAGAAGGAAAGTTGGTTGAGTAGGCAAAGTTATGAACGTTGCCTAAGTCTTAGGCGTTGCCCGCATGAATGCTTCATAAAGCATGCACGGTCATATCGTCCAAGGCTTGGCATAGCCTTGGCTTGTCCCATGAGTTAAGTTGCATTGCACGGCTTATGACATAAGTCTAGGCACCCAAATGATTTGGTCGATCAGAAGTCGAACGCATTCGCGGCACGTTTCCGCAATGCGAGGCTTGACGCAGCCTTTGCTCGTCGAGTCGTTGTGAGTTTAAGTCAGGCAAGTTATGTTAGGCTATCGGAGTAATAGCAAACACGGTCCTACGAGTTCTACGGCTGGGTCTAGCCATGAAGTCCTACAGTCTCAAAGCTAGTTATATGGAGTATGAGTTGGACGACAATGTCGCACGGATCACAAGTCAGTTTAAGGCACGATGCACTGACATAGTGTTTAAGGCACGAGCCATGGTTGATTCAATGTAAGTTATGGATAAAGGGGGCTATCAAATAGTCATTCCTAAGTTGAGTAAAAAGGATATTGCATCAAGGGAGAAGGTTCGCGACCGTGGGTCGTCGAGGGGTCTCAAGGATAGAAGTCTTGAACTTGGTTTTTGGAAGAGATGGTAACACTGAAAGAAGGATGACTATGTGAGACGTCAGTTTGAGTCGAGTCTTGCATGGTCATGGACAACTTGTACAAGGTAAAAGGAAGGGTTTCCTCGGATCGACAACCTGGGGCCACAGGACCGATCCGGCCTAGGAGGAAACAGGTATAGCTGTAGCAGGTAGAGGCAACATGTATTCGGTGGACGGTCATTGGGGCTCGCTACTTGCTTTGACCGGACCATCCTATACGCCAGCTATGAGTCCAGTTTCTGCCAGTGATCCGTGTTCATATAGATGTCGGCAAAATGGCGGCTATCCGCGCGTATGCCTTTGGAATTGAGTCGAGTCGAAGGTGTATACAAGTTAGAACATGATGCTTGGGGCCTAAGATGTGGCTTCAACATAGGCGACAGGCTTGGCACAGGGGTGTGGCATCGAGTCGTAAGTCTTGGCATATAAGTTGCATTTGTTGGATTTGAGTTGTCTGGAGTTTAAGTCAGGAACCGCCGCAAGGCAAAGTCGGTCGATACAAGTTCAGAAGTCTTGATTGGGTCAGTTGGTGATAAAAATAGCAAGGGCCGCGAGGCGGCGATATGATTGAGTCTCATTGAGTTGCGAGGCACGGTCTCAGCAAGGGTTTGTAGCACGGTCACACGGAAATGGAGTCTATTGTGTAGTTGCGCCTCTGATTTGGGTCGTAAGGCAAACACGACTTGATAGGTTAACGTTGTTGGCACGAGAAGGGTCTAGAGGTGAAGCATGAGTTAAAGTTGTTGTTGCAAGCACGGGATGGTCTAAAGACACGAAATAGGCCAAGGCGTCTGTCCTAAAACCGATTCTAAGGAAAGAGTAGAAAGACGATCATAAAGGGACTATGTTGCACAAAGTAAATCAAAACGTGTTGGTTTTGTATGGGTGGGCGAGGAGCTCATTCCACCAGTACAGTTGAGTACTGACACCCACATAGTTTTCATGTGCAGGCACAGGTAGAAGCTCGTGGCGCGGAGCTCGCTTGGATGCGTCGAGGCATGGAGTTCCTTGGCGAATCGAAGCGCGCGGCCGCATGGAGTCAAGACTTATACGGGACATAATGTATGGACGTCGCCTTCCGAAGCATCCGCTGGCTCGAGACATGTATTGAGAGATGAGAGAGAGCTGAGTGAACTTGTAAAATGTGAGAAGAGTGAGCTTGAGAGACTTGTAATCTTGGCCTTGCGTCCCATTGTAATCTATGTTTCAATATCAATAAAGAGATTCTTTTGAATAACTTGTGTTTGTTCTAAATTTTCACTGCTATTATTCAATGTCTCTGCTTGGGACTTTTGTGCGATGACTCCGTCGTAGCCGCTGAAATCGGCTGTTATGGAACCCGCCTTGCACGAGCGCAATCTAGGCTCGTGCGGCATCACGCCTTAGCGAGGACGATCGCTCCTACGGGAGCGGGGCGTGACAGTGGATGCAGTGGACAAGGTTGGCCGAGGAACGGTGGACGATGGTGATGATCAGACGTTGGTGGACTCGTAGAGGTGCAGTGGTCGGGAGAGGGGGGAGTCGGAAGAAGCACGAAGGTGGACTGAAGCTGGGGCTGGTCGACGTTGTATAGACCTCGACGCATGTCGTGTGGGGACGGCGGTAGTGGAGGTCGCAGAGGTCGGGGCTGGAGGTTAGTGGTGGTCGCGGTAGTGGTGACAGAGGATGGTGGTCGAGGAAGGCTGACGTAGGAGGTGGAGGTCGGGGCTAGGCAAGGAGTGTTGAATTTCGGCGAGGTGGTGGCCAGGAGAGAGGAGATATTGACAGGAGATCGGCCGCCGGCGGAGCAGTGCTCCGGCGAGGAAGGGGACTGGGAGTAGGGGTGTGTGTAATATGTAAAAATTGGGTTGGGTGTGTGCATGGGATGGGCAGTTTAAATGGTGTGAATTGGTTTAGAGAGGAAGCAGTGTGCTATGGCACAATTGTAAATATTAAAGAAAATAGGGGCAAGCTCTAGGGAAGGAACCTAGAAGAAACTTCTAGGAAGTTTCTCTAACTAATCACATCACTTAGCCATGACTAAGTCTGCACCATAATTAATTATCTATTAATAACGAAACATAACTAATTAATTTGTAATAATAATTAAAAGGATTTATTAAAACTCTTTTTCTTATTCTTTTCTTTTTGATGAAAATTATTTTTGAAAACAGTTAATAATAATAATATTTCAAAATAAATTATAAAAATTGAAAGGAAAATTCTTAATTGATTTATATAATTAAAAAAATTAAAAAGAAAACCTAGTATAAGAAATTGAATCAAAATAAATCATTTATTTTAACTACGAAAATTAGAAGAAAATATTAGAAAATTTTATAAACCGGGAAAAAATTAAAAAAAATTCAGATTTAAGGAGTTACACTCAGTCCTTGGTGGCTAGTATTGATGTAATTCAGATATCCAATATTGCAGAGGAATGACTGAAACATCCTGAAACATCCTAGTTGACGTGCCGCTATGAAAGAAGAGATGAGAGCGGTTTGGGAGAACCATACGTGGAACTTGGTGGATTTGCCTACTGGTAAGAAGGCAACGGGTTACAAATGAGTGTTAACAATCAAGGTGAAATTGGTTGGCATCCTTGTTCGTCTGAAAGCTCGACTTGAAGCAAAAGGGTATTCTCAAACTTATGATGAGGATTGTTTTGAGACTTTCTCCCCAGTTGCCAGGATGACCTTTGTTGCGTGCTTCTGGCCTTGATTGGCTTTTATTTCAGCTAGATGTGAAGAATGTATTTCTCCATGGGGGTCTTGAAGAAGTATATGTAATGCAACCTCGTGGGTTCGTTGCAAGGGAGGGGTAAAATATGTCATCTGCGGAAGGTCCTCTACGGTCTCAAACAAGCATTCCGTGCTTGGTTTGGTCGATTTACATATGTTGTTATCCAGTTTGACATGTGTCATTCGAAGAAGTATCCTTCGGTATTTACCGACAGACATCAACTGGATGAATATTGCTTGGTGTTTATGTTGATAACATTATGATTATGGAAGATTAGGGCTGAGCCTTCGGTTTGTTCGGTTCTAACCGAACCAAATTATTGAAAACCGAAATCACTAAAATTTGAACCGAAACCAAACCGATATGGGTAAAACCGAACCAAACCAAACCGAAAAATTCGGTTCGGTTTATTCTGTTGGGTCGGTTTAATCGGTTTGTTTTTTTTTATATTCAGTTGGGTTTTTTTAATTTTGTTGGGCTTTTTTTTAATGTTAATGGACCAGGCAAAAATTGGAGTTCTTATTAAAATATGTAAAAATTGTTCTTTATTAAAAATGGGTACCAGTCTTCCAGAGATTGCAGATTGTCCAATTTGACTAATTTCAAGTTATATTTCCAAAAAAAAAAAACCCATAAATTCATGTTCCATCAGACCATGTCATAGTTTTATGTTAGAACATACAAAAATTGAGGAGCATATTTTGAGCCTATTATATAAGAAACTGAGGCACATTTCTCTCTAAAATTCCAGATTTGGTGTACCCTCTTCCACCGCCGAAAATATCAAGTCCATTTGGACATTTCTAGTGTGAAGAACCTCCAGTACCTAAAGGCCAAAAAACCAAAGAAAAATGATATAAAGATGACTGAATGATTAATTTTGTGAAGAACCTCCAATTGGACATTTCTTGTGTCATTACTGGCATGTCTGCAAACAAAAAAAATCATGAAAAAAGTCTGAATGCTTAATTTTGTTCTTTGATGTATTAATACATTTTTTATATCATATATATAACATTATATAAAATTATATAAAGATCAGAAGATCCGAAGATCAGCAACAGATTTAGAAAACTACTACTTTTGAGGCAATGTTCTAAATGGCGGCCGCCTAGGCGGTTGGCGGTAGGCGGTCTCTCACCGCATCGCTTTTCGGTAGGCGGTGTAGTAGGCGGCCAACGGAGGTTGGCGGCATATGCGAAGGTGAGGTGGCGTAGGCAGACGCTAGGCGGAGCAATATCTAACAAGATATTTTTGGCCAAAAAGATTTTGTAAGCATTATGGGCCTATGGTTCACTTTTACGAAACTAAAACTTTACAAATCTTCGTTCTACAACTTAGTTATGCATGGAACACCCTTAGAGTATGACAACAAGGGTATTGTAGGGCTGAAAAAGTTTCTTGGTGAGCAGTTTCAGTCCAAAGATATGGGAGCATGGACTTACTTTTTCGGCATTGAAGTCATGGGGAAAAATCACGACATTGTCATGTCTCAGCGGAAATACATGCTTGATATCCTAACTGAAGCAAGTATGATGCAACCCAAGGAAGCAACCTCACTCATGGATCCAGGAGTAAAGTTACTTCCCGGTGAGGGAATATTGATGACTAATCATGATCAATATTGTCGAGTGGGTGGAAAATTCAACTACTTGGCGGTCATGACTCGTCCAACCATTTCCTTTGTTGTAAGTGTCGCAAGTAGGTTCATGGTTTCTCCACGAGTTCAGCATTGACAGATAATTCTCAGAATCTTGCGTTATGTAGCTCAGAACTCTGGAAAAGAAATTCGGATGGAGAATCAAGGGCATACAGATGGAGAATCAAGGGTGTATTCGTCTTGAGTGTTTCACGGATGTTGACTGGGGTGCGAGCCTTATAGATCGACGTTTTACATCCGGCTACTCAGTATTCATTGGTGGAAACTTAGTCATGGAAGTGCAAGAAACAGAGTGTGGTCTCACGATCAAGTTCAGAAGCGGAATACCGAACCATTGCTCATGACAACGCAGAAGTGTTATATCTGCAACATCTACTACAAGAGCTGAAAGAAGAAGCATGATCGGAAGCAACGAATATGTGGTGCGATGATCAGTCAACTATCCATATTGCGACAAATTCCGTATTTCATGAAAGGACAAAACACATTGAGCTTGACATCTACTTTGTCCGTGATGAATATCAAAAGAGGTTGATAAAATTTTACCACGTGAGAACCGGCAATCAGATAGTTGACATCTTCACGAAGTCTCTTTTAGGTCTTCGTGTTCAGTTTCTTTGTAACAAGCTGGACATGATTGACATCTATGCTCCAGCTTATGGGAGGGTGTTAAGTATTAGTGTATTAGTCTATTGGACTTTAGTTCCACATTGGGTAGAATAATAGAGAGAGAGGCCGACTACTCTACTATATATAATGTACTCTACTCTCTCATTGTCAATGAATCATCCAATTATCCCATGAAACAATAATCTATTATCTTGTACATGTAATCAGTACTCTGTATTTTGTCAAGACCTATTGTTGTTTGCATTGTACTGTTCTGATGTTTATTTCTGAACTTACAGGTTGCTCAAACTGAGACAGAACATGCAAGCAATTTGAGGCGGAGACTTATATCAGCTACTGCCAACACCAACAATTCCAACCCTAGCCCTAACCTTGCTAACCCAACCATCATAAATACGCTACCTGTGGAAACAACACATTTGACAGAAACAAATCCACCTCTCCAAACGTCAAATGGTCCCCAATTCCAGCCACCACCACCTGTGACTTCATTTATGAACTCAACCAGTGCAGAAGAGCAGCAGAAGAAAGCAGCAGCAGCTGCAATGGCCGAAAAGCTCGCTGCCTCAACATCCTCAGCCCAGATGCTGAGCTCCGTCCTGTCATCATTAATTTCTGAAGGAGCTGCCTCAAAGAACGGAAGCCTGAGCACTGGTACCATGACTAGTAGCCCACCTATGTTTCCAGCAGAGAAAAGGCCCAAACTTGAGAAGCCAATGCCCCTTGCTGATCATGGAAATACCTACTTTGGACATCTACAGCAGCAAATGGGATCTATGCCACCACATTCGCTGCCCCAGATCTCAGTCTCTAGCATGCAGACACCACCACATACCAACCAGATGGCACCTCCTTTTCCACCGCCACCACCTCCTCTTCCACCAGTGCCACCGCCACAAATGCAGCAGTTTGTTCAAACTAATGGGGGAATGGTAGGAGTGGGACCTTATGGGTTTGCTGGCAATCCTCTTCCCCCACCTCCTCCGTTGCCGCCTAGTGTATCTATGGGGTTGGCAAGGCCCAGTGCTCCGACACCACAGCAACCACCGCTTCCACCAATGCCACCGCCACAACAGCAGCAGCAACAACAGCAACAGCAACAGACATCTGCAGGTTTTTATCAGCCTCCAGGCATAGGATTTTACGGACAGCCACAGGCAACTCCAACGGTTCCTAGACAATGAACTTGGCACCAACGAGGGTCTTACACATAATTCATTGTGTTGATGTGTATATTAATCTCTCTCTCTCTTATCTCTCTCGCTCTCTCTCTACCATTTAGCCTATTGCTGTTAATGGGATAGGTTGATAGAATCGAAGGCAGGATCAGAAGCATGAATCGCAAAT
Source organism: Iris pallida (assembly GCA_029216955.1). NCBI lineage: Eukaryota > Viridiplantae > Streptophyta > Magnoliopsida > Asparagales > Iridaceae > Iris > Iris pallida. Next base: position 1,104,318 of record JANAVB010042020.1, on the reverse strand, counting down.
GCCTTGCAGGCGGAAGCCCGAGTTTGTTATGTGTATTAACTGATTTGGTTTTACTTTGCAAACTCTGAGGATGTCGTAGGAAAGCCATACTGATGACTGCAGAGGGACGCGGACATCCTATGTAATATGTAATAGTGTAGACTGTAATATTCTGTTATACTTGAGGGTAGCCCCAACTATCGTGGGTGGCATATAGGGCAAGGTCATACTAAGGGTTGAAAAATCTGTTTTCATTCGATTACTTAATTTTGCTGCATAGGCCATGAAGAATGCTGGGCTTCAGTTGGTCAGTAGTAGTGTTACGACTACTACTACTTGCCAAAATGCCAAAGGTCCTTTCCACCTGTTTTTAAATCAAAAGTGACTAGTTAAAGGAGTTTGGATTGAGACTGACCTTGGATTGAAACCATGAGACACTAGCAACTATTCTATATCTTTACATGGTTATTGTCAAAAAAGAAAAAGAAACTCGTGAGATATCGACGCGCTCGCTCTATATCCGGAAAGAACAAGAGATGAACTTATACTAGCTGTGTAAATGCATCATCAATGTAGTCACCACATATAGTGGTTAATGATTGCTTAATCATCCATTGAGGTTGAGTAGTGCTCATCATCCGCATGGTGTGAACATGCCAAGTTGCACGCACAAAAAACAGATCTATGATATCGTTAAAAAAATTAGATAAAATTTAAATTATATTAAAATATTTTAAATATGTTTGAATAAATTTTATTTAGAATTTGTTATATATATATATATATATATATATATATATATATATATATATATATATATATAATTTTGGGTATGTATTTAGTTAGATAATATGTAGGCTGTGTTTGATTGGGCTTTTTTTCATGGAAAATATTTCCACCACAAATTTTCCACCAATTGTAGTGTTTGATAGCTTATATTTTTCATGGAATTATTTTCCAAAAAACTATCATTTTCCATATTTTCTTCTAAAATGGTGGAAAATGAAACTTGTCTAACCCATAGGAAAATATCATTTTCCATAGAAAATAACTATTTTTCGTGGAAAATAATGACAATCAAACAACCAAATTAAGTTTTCCATGGAAAATTTTAAAATTCCATGGAATTTTTTTCCTAGGAAAATAATTCCATGGAATTAATTTCTTTTCTACCTATTTTCCACCTTGCAATCAAACACACCCGTAATTAATTTAGATATAATTTGAATATTGAATATATTTTAGGAGTTCATGTAATTTATGCGGTAGTTAATTGTGTTTTAGGTTTTAGAATTTTTACTATTATTTAATAAAGAATTTAGACGACTTAGACGGTTTTTTTAATCATTTTTTAAGTCACATTATATTAATAGTAGAGAGAGTAATTCTAGTAGCAGCTTAAAAGACACCCCTCTCCTACTTGGTCCTGCAAAGAGAGTGAAAAATAATTATAACTCACTAAAAATTGCTAGAGGAGAGCCTTTAAAAAAAAATTTTCCCTACTTCCTTATAGCCAGTATCTCTCTTATGTTACTAGTTCTTTCAGGCTAGCTGAACTTGAAGCGAGAGTCTGCTGCATTAGCTTTCTTGGTAGTGTCATCTCGTCCTCTACAAACTACAAGAGTGCTTCTGCTCAAGAGTAATTAGTAGAGGAGAAGAACTGCTGAAAGAACAGAGAACTCTTGAGATGGCTTTCATGCATGGAGGGGTAAAATAAAATTGGTTCGGTTTCTGTTTTCAAAATATAAAAAATTCTTATTCGGTTTTGGTTTTGGGTTTCGGTTTCGGTCAAAAACCGAAAACCGAATAAGAATTATAAATTATGTAAATATCCTCAATTTAAAAATGTGTATATTTTAAAAATAACAATTCTATGTATGTGCTTTGAATCATAACTTTGATAATTTAACAATTAGTCCAACTTTGTGCATAAATTTGTAATTAACAAATGCATGTATCAAAATTATAATTTTTAATATAATTTAACCATGGTCCCAACTTTGGATCCGACTCATTAATTCCAACCGAATAAACCAAATTGTTATTCGGTTCGGTTTCGGTTTTGGCTAATTCGGTTCGATTTTGGTTTTGAATTTTTAGAATTTCGGTTTATTCGGTTTTGGCTAATTCGGTTTGGTTGAAACCGAATAAACCGAACGCTCACCCCTATTGGTTGTGTTTGCTGAAGTGAAAGGTGTGGGGGGGGGGGGGGGGGGGGGGGGTTTTAAAAGAGTGGTGAAGGACATTTATATAGGGATCAAGCCAAGTTGATAAAAGTAAAAATTCTTGAACAAGTTCTTAAAGAAGAGGATTGGATCGGTGAAGATTTAAAGAGCTATAACTACTCTACTGATACAAGTGAGAGAACTTGCAATAAAATAATCACAATAAAATTTAGAGTTTATTTAGTTTTAGGATCTCGTATAATATTCGGAATTTATCAAAAAAGGGTTTGGGTGTCGTCGTGACGGTTTGATTTGACTCATTATAAAACTAAACGTAATATTTGAATATTATGGAAACCTAAATGAGATCTAACGGTCCACTCAAGTCAACCGTCAGGCCGTATCATTATTTGGACAATACGAAGACCTAAACGTAAAATTTGAATATTATAAGACCCTAAAAACTAAATAATACTAAAATTTATTGATCAGCTCCCACATTCTGCATTGGATCACTCAATCGCTATGTATTATATGCAAACGAGGGATCATCATGCATCATCCAAGAGTATAAAAAGGGAAAACACAGTTCTCACGTCTACGTTCGTGAGTCATGACCTCCATAGCATTTTGCGGTATCAAAGTATCTATGTTTTTCAACCTTTGTATGTTTGTTATGCAAGTATATTTTTGTATAATGAAAAGAAAAGGCAAATGTAGATTATGTAGTATACCTTGTCATATATATATATATATATATATATATATATATATATATATATATATATGGGCTGAGAGTTGAATTTATAGGACAATTTAATTACACTTACAATGTGCACCAGAAAGATTTGAATGAAAATTGATTCCGTACATGTTAAAAAAACGTGTCAATGCACTTTAACACTATGGCTCGTTTGGATGGAATTTTTATATTTCTATGAATCTATTTTCTATTCCTTTTTCATATGTAAGGAATTAAACATTTTCATATCCATGTTTGGTTAAGTTGGAAATATGTACTCCAAAAAATTCAATTTTTTTATTTTCATGTTTGATTCACACATGCATAATAATCTTAATTTGTTTAGTTTTTCATAAATATCATTTCATAATTTTATGATGCTACTATTACCTAAATTCACATGTTTGTGATAGGAGTTAAAATTTTGAAAATAAATGGAGGGTATTACCGTCCAAACAAAATATCCAAATAATATTCGCATTATTCCCTAGGGGTCTTGGAATAACTTTCCCACATCAATGAAAATATGAAGCTCCTTCTATTCTTCCATAATTCTCAATCCTAGACATATCAAATATGGATAATAAATTCAAAATCTATTTTCCAGTCTCCAAAACTTGAACCAAACGATCTCATAGAGTTATGATAGCAACAAACTTAATATTTAATAACTGTTCATTATCTAAGCCTAAAACTAGGTGAAAAGATGCACAATAGTTATAGAAAAATCAATCATCTTTCTAAAAGAGATTTTAGCAAGGAAAAATTGATGAAATGTCCAAAAATTGTAAAAGTTTTATGAAAAATTTACCGCAAAATAATATTTAATCGCGTGCCCAGAATTAGCGAAAAATATATAAAGGGGGTTCTGAATGACCTTTTTGCCCTTCTAATTTATTGAAAACACTCCCGAACCCTACTCTTCAAAAAAAAATATTTCGATACTTCCTCTTCTTTCATATGCCGCTCAGTTTCAAATCTAGGTTTTCTCCTCCAAAATTTTCAAACCTTACTTCAAAAACTCGTCGAAAAATTTCGGAAAGACGGACAAACGGTAAAACTGTTAAAACGGAGGTCCAAACATCATTTTTTCGCGATTCTAAAATTTCGAAAGGTCGACTAATGAAGAAGCTGTTAATCTCCGGGTCCTCGGAAATACACTCCTTTTGCGACAAACCGGGCCTCGTTTCGACCTCTCAGTCAAAAGTTATGGCCCTTCAAAGTTTCAACTGGCCATAAAATGCAGGAGAATGATCATTCTCCGTGGTAATATCACGGAGAATGGCCATTTTCCGTACTAAAACCACGGAGAATAGCCATTCTCCTTGTTAAATTGACAAAGAATAGCCACTTTCCGTGTTAGAATGACGGAGAATGGCTATTCTCCGTCAATTTAACAAGGAGAATGACCATTCTCTGGCATTTTAACACGGAGAATGGCCATTCTCCGTGCTAAAACCACGGAGAATGGTCATTCTCCTTATTAAATTGACAAAGAATAGTCATTCTCCGTGTTAAATTGACGGAGAATGGCCATTCTCGTCAATTTAATAAGGAGAATGACCATTCTCCATCATTTTAACACGGAGAATGGCCATTCTCCGTGTTAAAATGACGGAGAATGGTCATTCTTAGTCATTTTATCACGGAGCCATTCTCCGTCATTTTAACACGGAGAATGGCCATTCTCCGTCATTTTGACACGGAGAATAACATGAATAAGGCCATTCTCCGTGGTTTTAGCACGGTCATTCTCCGTGATTTTAACACGGAGAATGGTCATTCTCCGTGTTAAAATGACGAAGAATGGCCATTCTCAGTCATTTTATTACGGAGCCATTCTCCGTCATTTTAACACGAAGAATGGCCATTCTCCGTGGTTTTAACACGAAGAATGACCATTCTCCGTCATTTTGACACAGAGAATGGCCATTCTCCGTCATTTTGACATGGATAAGGCCATTCTTCGTGGTTTTAGCACGGAGAATGGTCATTCTCCGTCATTTTAACACGGAGAATGGTTCTCCGTCATTTTGACACGAAGAATGGCCATTCTCCATCATTTTGACATGGATAAGGCCATTATCCGTGGTTTTAACACGGAGAATGAGGGAGAACAGTCGACAGAAACCTAAAACCTAATTTTTTTTATTTTTTTGTGGAAAAAAATTTGTCAGGAACAAAAATTCAAGAGTTTTCGTTCTTCTTTCAAAACGATACTAACTCTTATGGAAAAGAAGAAGATCTTCTCTCCACAATTAACCTAATCGCCAGAAAACTTCAAATCTCTCCACGATGATGATGATGATGAGCGATGATCGGAGTTCGAATGAAGAAAAGCACACTGAATTACGAACGATCTTTGCGATCTCTGCTGAAGATGAGAGCAATGGAATTCAGATCTCTCGTGAAGAAGAAGACGAAAATCGCAATCCAAATCTGAGTTTGTGCGAAGGGTAGTTATGGTATTATAAAGATAACAATTTTGTAAATACAGAACATTTAAAGGAAATATTGGAATATTTAACGTGAAAATATATAATTCTGGGCATTTCATAAAACTTATCATGCGGGTGGGTTTTTCATACAAACCAATCCCGAAATTCAAACTCGTTGTATTATCATCTCGTACTCGCTATGCAAACGTATTGCACTATTGATTCAATTCAAACTTGAACTAGTCCTTGCAGTGGGCTATTGTGTTAAAATAAATCCAACTAGCATGATATACATTTTAGGAATATGATGTTCACAATGGTTGGTGTACAAGGCCCAATCACAATGGTTGGTCATCTAGAGAATCCAAATTGTAGAGATCGCATACACAACCACAAACATAGCAACAATTTTTTTTATTATCAACAATTGAGAACAAAGAATAAGAAATAAAAATTATTAACTGCCACAAATTAAGCATAAGCAATTCGTAGTTAATTTGAAAATTGGAGGACACACTTACAAGTAGCATAGAAAAATCGTACTATATGCAAGAAGAAGAAGGAGGAAGTGACAACATAAAAATGTTCTTTAGCCCAAACTTTCAATAGATTAAAAAAAAGTTCTTTACAGACCGGGGGAGATCGTACGCTAGTTCAATATTGATGTCTATTGGATGGATGTGGGCCTCAGTTCATCAAGAATTTCTGTGGTATAAGACTTGGCCTAATAACGTATAGTGATAACTTGGTTGGTTGCTGTGAAGAAGAATTATAACTATTGGAGACAAATTTGTACTCGGTACCCTTGTTAGCAATTCGGCAAACGGAAAAAATTCGGAACGACAAAAGTACGAGTATAAATCGGCATAATATAAGTAAAATACGGTCAAAAATTCATCTAACGAAAAATATTTGGATCAAATTTAATTCGTGTTTAGTACGTTTCATATGAACAAATTCGACACTAAAAATTCGGCATATATATAGGTCCCACCCACTTCTACTATTTCATAAACAAGGGTTCAGTGTGAGAATAAGAAGAGGTTGGATTTTCGATTTTTCTTTGATTGTTGCAAGCAATATGTGCAAAGACTCTTGGGTTTCTTTTTTTTTGTTACTGTGAGACTTTTTCTTTTCTTTTCTTTTGATAATTTTTGGGAATTGTGCCAGTCTTAATATCTCATAGCAGCAAGAGTCAAGAAAGTCAAGGCTGTTGGGTTTCTTGGTCACATTTTTTTGGCCAATTTTTTAAAAAATTCGTACGGTGCACGTTTAAAACGCCACAGGCTTAAAATTCGCGTACAAATCTAAATTTTTCAAAAGTACTTAAGTATTATACGTTTATGTAAGATACAAAAAAATTTACGTATAATACGCGTTTTATTCGGGTGATTGCTAACAAGGCTCGGTACTCTAGCAACCATAAAAAAAATGATTGCAAAATTATCCAGTGCTAGCATATGTAAGCTAGCATTTGGACGGAATCTCTTCAACGAAAACTTGTTTGCGAATTTTATGAGTTTGTCATGTTAGAGCATATTAAATAACTCCAAGCTCAAATTCTGTAAAGACAACCCGACCGTCAGTCTCATGACAAACTCATTATTTATTCGAATATAGATGAGCTTGCCATGAAATCAGTAATATAGATGGATTAAGAATTTATAAGAATGGGCGCATGGATGAATATATACATTATAAGAATGATCGACTGAATGAAAATATGAGAGACTATAGAAAAACCATATTTTTTAAAAAATCGAAGGAAACAGCCATAGTTTGGAGGAATAGAAGAGAAACAAAGATGAGAGAAAAAAAAACGCAGTAGGATACTAATAGTTATAGTTATTTTTTGTTGTTGATAATATAAATAAAATAAAATAAAATAAAATAATAAAAGCTCTCAAAATTCTAAATGATTTTGGGTGTTTATAAAGACATACAAAATTATACTACACTGCTTTTGGAGAATTTTTGGACCGAGCAAATCAGTATCTCAAAATAATTACCAAATACAAATTTTTAAACACTTCATAAATGGCCAGCTCAAAAACTCTCTAAAATCTATAAAAATATCATTATCAAGCAGACCCTAAACCTAATTCTAATCCCATGACACCCTCCCAATCCCTTTCGGATTACTTTGTTACACTCGTCTGACCATCATAACTAAGCCAAAAAAATAATTTCATTACTCGCTGGTTAGCCCCACTAAGAGTTTCAGATTGCATCAGACTCAAAATCAGGCTTTGGCATTATAATGCATTGACTTGTTTTAGCATAAAGGTTCCATATTGGAAATGTCATGAATCATATGATCAAACAGCCAGACTAGAGGTAAGTCCAGCAATACTTCGGATTTGGACAATCTCCATCTACTTGGGACAATATTTTAAGTCCAACGACCTACAAGAGGTCGGAATCGCAGATGACCTCCCAGGACCATCTCACAACAAGGATTAAGAGACGAACCAAAAAATACTCCAGCTCGGACAACCCAACCCCACTGAGGGTCCTGAGCAAACTAAGGATAACTTCTTAATTAGTGTTCTAGATAGTTTTTGTATGTATAACTTAATTTGTTGGGGGCCCGAAGCCAACTTCAGAAATGGGGTTCCATATATAATGTGAAGGAAAAGAAATTAACTAAAATAAATATAAATATAAATATAAAATAAATTATATATGAAAGTAAATATATCAAGATTTGAACTAGGAATCTCTACTATGAAAGTTTTAATATGATAACCACTACACCAAAACTCTTCTACATTATGAGTGGCCCATACATCATGTTCTATTCTAAATACACACATGTTGGGTTACTTTAGTCTTTGGGCTCCGAACCGTCGTCCAGTCTATCCTGAGCGAGAGCCGCCCCTGTTTGTTCCTATACAACTTTTGGTTTCAGTATAAACCCAGATTCAGATCTATTGCAAAGGATTAAAATTAGAGAAAGCATTAGCTTTTCACATGGTCATGACATGTTGTATCACATACGTATATATACAGTAGCAAATTTGATTATTGAATAGGAAATGCTATGCTTACAACCAATTTTGATTGTAACCTTTACAACCAACTACGTGGATGGGACCATGTTAGCAGAGGATGGATGTGGGTTGTAAAAAAGTTGTAAATATTTGGTATGAAACTTAGCATTTTTCTTGTCATGGTCCCATCCGATCCCCCCTCTTATCCAATCAATGAATGCCACGTAGTCGGTTGTAAAGGTTACAACCAAAATTGGTTGTAAGCTTGGAATTTCTTAATTGAAACTGATTATAAGCGCATGTAGCTTTTCGTTACGCTCCTACGTATAAGAACTTGATCACAGAATTGAAGGAATCGACTCCAATGATTTCAAACTTTCAGTTATTTGCCACTATGGCTTTTTCTTGATATGCATCTATGAATTCAATTATATATAGGGTGCGGCTATACGCACCCCATGACTTTCTAAGCACATCCCATATAATTTAAGTTGAAAATTAGATTAATGTTAAAAGACTCATATACCCATATGACCTTCCTATCACACCCCACCATCCTCCTCCTTCTTCCTTCTTTCATTTTTACATTCTTCTCCAACCCAACTCCAAAACTCTAGAAAAATCCTACTTTGAAATTGTGAAGAAGGCATCATGGAGGAAGGAAGTCCACTTCAAAAACACAATCCTTCTTTCTCGGTTTGAAGCACTGTATGTGAATCGTTGAACCAAAAAAAAAGGACGATAAGCACGATCAACACAGGTCGAACGGAACACTGTCTGCTCGACCTGTGTCGGCCGAACATATATAGGGCAGTTCGACCTGTAATGGTCGAACAGTAGAGCTTTGTCCGACTAATTATTGTCAAACATTATGTTTTTTCATTTAATTTTTCGTTCGACCAGCTTTGGTCGAACATTAGCAAAGAAGTTCGACTATCGTGGGTCGAACTCCAGTCCGAGCGCTCGACAAACCAGACTCGAACAAAACCGTGAAAACCCAAAAAAATTCGAAATTTATTTCGTTTTCACACGATTGAAGGGATTCTAAAAACCTAGTAGTGATCCTAAGCGAAAAATCCTAGCAGTGATCTTGGAATTGGTCTTAGGAGCAGAGGGGATCGGAGAGGAGAGGGGGCCGGTCGGTTGGAGAGAGGAGAGGAGAGAGGAGAGTAGAGAGGTTAGAATGATTTGGGATGTACTTAGAAATGATAGCTAGGTTTTAGGTTAGAATAGAAAATAATATTTTGGTCATTTGATGGGATGTACTTAGCATTTATGCTAATTTTAATCAATTAAAATGTGGTGTACTTAGCACTTAGGGTATGCTAAGTAAGTCATGGGGTGCGTATAGCCGCACCCTTATATATATTGATATGGAATATCAACTTTCGGGTTAATAAAAGTATTATTGATAAACCCCTTGTTTCACACTGGAGTACTATGAATTTACTATTGAAGAGAACTATTGAAGATGCAATATGCTAAATATTCTGCTGGTAAAACTGCAGTAAAATTATATCACGACCAACTCTCTTTTTTTGGCAGTCTTGTTAAGATGTCATGAGTAGGTCCACTATCCTTATATCAATATGCAAATACATAATTAATTACTTATTAAACATTCTCAATTCTATACATAATTAATTACTTAATAGCTACCTAGACCAAAAAACCCGAAGGGAATAGCCATTCTCATATCAAAATTGACGCAACCGCATATGAAGTAGAGATCAAATAGTACGAGCACTTTTTCCTTCAAATATACTTTGGTTCAAATTTATGGATGAAACTAGGATCAGAATTTATTACCGAGCCACATAGCAACCTGACTCGTCCGCATAACAGAACAATCAGAAACAATGCTCTCTACACAGAAAAAAACGAACAAAATAGTAATTGCCCCCCTATTTAACAACCCTGACATTTTTCTTTTAACATCCAAACCAACTGAACACTATGCCGTCCCAGCTGACACTATTACACATAACAGAAGTAAGACTATGGAAACTTCAAGCAGAAGTTGGTATATATATTCTTGGCACCACTCATGGATACAACAGGCAGATGAGTTGCTGTGTCCTCGACAAATTTCTTCAGAGAAGTAGTCTAAACTTGGTATGATATGCCCCCACAACCACAACTAGCTCAAACCTGCAAAGAGTAAGAAGGAAAGAAAGTTGAGAATAGAATAGTCATTTGAAATAAGAACGCAATCATTAGATTTCAAATGGATCTGTTAAGGAGAAATGAACAAGTTCGTTCAAGTAAACTTTTTCAAGTGGTGAATAATAATATTAATATTAACCTTCAACACCCTAGAGTTTGGTGCAAATGGCAGGGACTTTAACATGGTATTAGAGCAACCCAGATTCGAATTCTCTTGCATGTATTAATTTCAAGCGGAAAAAAAAAATACAGTTGCAGTAGTCACAGCATAGATTCCTCTTTCTTCTCTGTGCATCATTAATTGGTTGAATTTCACGGAAAACCATCCATAAATTTCCTCTCCAAACCGAAGAAAGAGAGAGCTCCTCCTTGCCTCACAAATTCATAACAAAATAAAAGTAAAAAAAATGAGGTAAGAACATCGTAACTGATCCACAAGGAAACCTGATGCTATCTCCGTCTCATTAGGCTAGGTTTGGTACAGCCTCCCGGTTTTTGTTTTTGAAAAAAGCATCAGCAGAGCTGTTTGGTAACACCAGCTTCTGCTTATCTTTTTAGTAAGCCAGTTCATTTCGGGGCAGGTTCTGAAAGCAAGGTGTGAGTCCAGCTCTTGGCTCAAAATATCAACCTTTGACCTGTGGAGACGTGTTGAATAACATTATATTAACCATCAACACTCGCCAATGTTCTAGGATTTTGGTGCAAATGATAAGGACTTTAACACCAAATATAGACAGCATGAGTGACAATACAAGTATAGTGGGATGTGGTTCCCCTCTTTCTTCTCTGTGCATCCACTAATTGGTTGAAGTTAAGGGAAAACCATCCATAAATTTCCTCTCCAAACACAGAAGAAAGAGAAGCTCCTCATTGCCCTCACAAATTCATGACACAATAAAAGGAAAAAACAAAGGAGGTGAGACCATCTTAACTAATCCATAAGGAAACCTGATGCTAAGCATGTCCGTCACATTAGGCTGGGTTTGGTAAAGCTTAATCGGGCTGCTCATGTCTGTCACATTAGCCTGGGTTTGGTACAGCTTACTCGGGCTGCACCTACATTTTATTTTTGAACAAGCATCAGCCAAGTTGTTTGGTAACACCAGCTTTTGCTGCTTCTTTTTTTGTAAGCCAGTTCATTTTGGGGGCAGGTTTTGAAAGCATGGGGGCGTGAGTCTAGCTCTCAGCTTAAAAAAAGCGGTCTTTGACCTGCCGGGACACGTTGAATAATATCAATATTAATCTTCAACCCTCACGAGTGCTCTAGAGTTTCGGTCCAAGTGTCAAGGACTTTTAACACCAAGTACGATGGAATCAATTATCACAACACGAGTGACATTACAAATTTCCTATTAACCGGGATAAGGCTTCTTTCTTTTTACTCTTATATACAACCAAGAATTGGCGGCTAAACTGTTGCGAGTTTAGAAGAAACCATCCATAAGTGGATTAGAAGCACTAGTCACAGGACAGATTGTGGTTCCTCTCTTTCTTCTATGTGCATCCATTAACTGGTTGGAGTTCAAGGAAAACCATCCATAAATTTCCTCTCCAAACAACCGAAGAAAGAGAAGCTCCATTCTTGCCTCACAAATTCATGACAGAGTAAAATAAAAAAGAGGTAAGAACATCTTAACTAATTCACAAGGAAACCTGATGCTAAGCATCTTCGTCTCATTAGGCTGGGTTTGGTACAGCTTATTCAGGCTGCTCCTGGTTTTCTTTTTCTTTTTCTTTTGAAAAAGCATCAGCAAAGCTTTTGGTAACGCCAGCTTCTCCTTATCTTTCTTTTAAGCCAGTTCAATTTGGGGGCAGGTTTTGGAAGCAAAGGGAGGCTGCTTTCAAAAGCTGCTTCTGCTTTTTGGAAAGTAGCAGCAATATTGAACAAGGCATAAGGAAGGATTAACAGAATTTTAAACACTGTATACAATCTACTCCATTAACCATGCAAACATCCAGAAGTCGTGCACTAGTCTCAAAAGGAACAGTGACAGAAAATCTCCCACTAAACATCTTGCTTACGACAAGAGGCATGTAATCAGATTATTAAAAACTATCGAACATTTAGGACATGCTGAATAAACAGCTTTGATTTTCTTCAACTAAAGGACAGTCCCCCATTGTTGGCCTTACCAAATCTCGAACTTTGAACCTTCCATTCCCGAGAAGGTTCTCAACCACCCCCAATATGTTTGGAAATAAGATTATATTTTTGAATAATGTTAAGGAAAAGAAATGCTAGAAGGTAGAACCTCTCTTCTCAAGCAAAATAAAAGGAGAAAAAAGTCCACTTGGGTCCAGTCATTTATACGGTTCATGCTGACCTGCAGTTAAACGGGCTGGGTTCTGTTGAACCTAAACAGATTGACAAAAGGACATAACCCGACCTGATTGCCGCCCCTAATATCAATCCGGAACTAGTACACGAGGGGTAGTTTAAAGGTTGCATGGCAAAAGAGTATGATATTGAATTGATCACTCATACTTTGTATAAAGTATGAGTGAATGCGCCACTACTGCAAAACAGCTGACTATAACAACAAGATGATTATGATTCCATAAGAAATTAATCATGATATAAAACAAATTTTAGTTCATAGTCCTTACTCATTCAAGGGAAAACTCTTTCACTGACTTAGGACTATAGATGGCGTCAAATGGCTTGTTAACCAGGCTGTCTTTCAAGATGGTAATTTCCCCTTCTTTGATGAGAACATGTTCGTCAAGGACTTCAACTTTCTTCTTAAGAGAACTAACCTCAAGATTCAAAAGCATGATAGTTTCTTTTGAATGCTTCACTTCTTCCCATATACGATCTCTTTCAACAGAAACATTCATAAGTATACCACAGGTTGAAGTCAGTTCCTTTCTACACTTCTGAAGATCATGCTGAAGTTGGTCAATACTCTCATCCTTCTTAAGTATCTGTCCATCATAATTATCATCAGAAAGAAAGTAAATGACAGGGAAAAGAAAGCTTGCGTATAAATGGTACAGATAGGCATGAAGCACTGAAAACTAAACTAAAAATGAACCTTCGACAGTTTTAAGTTAAGGAGTGGAAAATATATACTTATTTATAAGATATACAAATAAACACTATAAGATCACAGAACTAATTTTTAGTTTTTAACAGTTTAGATTGCTCATATGATGAACCATCTGTAGCTGCAAGATACGGAGTAACAGGTCGCAAGTTTAAAAAGTTAGCAAGAAAGATTGGGCAATGTTTATGATGGCTGGTTTCGATAGGTTTATTAATATATGTTTCTGAGATAACAGGGTCATGTCTCCACACTTTTTCTATTAGATTGTATCACAAAATATGTATTTGCAATATAAGATTAATATAACGAATAAAATTAATCCGCAGCAGGTACAATATAAATTACATATAAAGTGCATAAGCATTCAGCAGGTAAGCAATACAAGTTAGGTTACCATGCCACTTTTTCTATTAGATTGTATCACAAAATATGTATTTGCAATATAAGATTAATATAACGAATAAAATTAATCCGCAGCAGGTACAATATAAATTACATACAAAGTGCATAAGCATTCAGCAGGTAAGCAATACAAGTTAGGTTACCATGCCACCAATTGGCCTTTGAGATATATTGCAAAACACTTGCTAAATGTATCTTCGGGCAGGAATTTAGCACTCAGACAAAAGCAATCAAATTCATACCCTATTTAAATATTGTTAACCTATTCCCAGGTCCTTTCAAGTTTAAAAGTTACGATCACAGCCAACACTTCAATTATCACCCATAGCCCAGTTTAGGGGTGTGAATCAAGCTATTCATGAGAAGGCTCAAGCTCGGCTCGCTAAAAAAGCTCGTGTCACAAAATATGTATTTGCAATATAAGATTAATATAACGAATAAAATTAATCCGCAGCAGGTACAATATAAATTACATACAAAGTGCATAAGCATTCAGCAGGTAAGCAATACAAGTTAGGTTACCATGCCACCAATTGGCCTTTGAGATATATTGCAAAACACTTGCTAAATGTATCTTCGGGCAGGAATTTAGCACTCAGACAAAAGCAATCAAATTCATACCCTATTTAAATATTGTTAACCTATTCCCAGGTCCTTTCAAGTTTAAAAGTTACGATCACAGCCAACACTTCAATTATCACCCATAGCCCAGTTTAGGGGTGTGAATCAAGCTATTCATGAGAAGGCTGAAGCTCGGCTTGCTAAAAAAGCTCGTGAACCGAGCATTATCAGCTCAAGATAACGAGCTAGAGCCTAAGAATAGTCTTGTTAGGTAAAAGAGCCCAAACACGAGCTTAGGCGTATTTGGCTCTCGGCTCGTGAGCTCGCGAGCCGGCTCATTTTATATGAAATAAATACCTTTCACTAATAGACTTAATTTGCTAAGAAAGTTCATTTAGACACTTTCATTTAGTAGTATATGCTTACTGTAGTATATGTTTACTGAGCAAAACTTCTGGTTTGGGAAAAAAATCATGAGCTCATTAACAAGCTCAGTTAAGCTTAAGCTTGTCTATAATTCAAGCTCATCAAGATAACGAGTTTAAACAAGCCACTCGCGCAAGCCGAGCTCATGCTCGCAAATATTTTAGAGAGCTGAGCTTGAGCCAAGGTTGTGAAAAGCGCTAGGCGCTAGGCGGGGCGGGCACCTGCTGCCTAGCACCTAGCCCGCCTAGATCTAGGCGGTTCAAAAAAAAAAAAGTTCATATAAACCAAAAACATGCATAGTCGGGCATCGGGAGGTCTAGGCGGGCGCCTAGGCAGGCATCGGGCGGGCACCAGGCACCTAGCGCCTAGGCGCCGCCTAGACCGCCTTTTAGAACAGTGGCTTGAGCTTTAACTTTAGGCTCGTCTTAAAGCTCAAGCTCTATGTTTTCTTAGAGAGCCGAGCATGAGTAGCCTACTGGAAACCAATGGTGTAGCAGAAATATGACCATAACTTTGATGCCAAAAGTACGATGAACCCTTCAATAATTCGAACACAAATCACATGCTCAAATGACTTGTTCCGTGCAAAAGCATATTATATTGCATAACAAGAACATAAATTGGGAAGTACTCCTGTATGAGATGATGACGGGGTCCAAGATATCGTGTAAGTATGATTGTTGCCATATAACTACTCGCATAGGCATAGGCCTTATTTCAACATTTTGGTTATCACAAATAGCAAGTATAGTAAACAGAAGCATGTTTTCAGCACACTTGAGCTTGATACTGGTTCGAAAATGCGGTAAGTATAGGCTGTTAGCTCCCGTCAACAGACTAAATTGATAAATTTGAAAGATTAAACTGTGCAAATATATGTCAATTTCCAAATAGAAAGGTCCAAAATCAGAACCGTGTCCATGTCACACACATGTTAAGCACAACAAGGACATGTCACGGACTGCAAAATAAACAGACGCCTATTTGTGTGTCCATGTAAGATAGATTTTCCAAGCAAACACATCAACTTTTCATGTCTATGTTATTATGAATATAATATATTCAGTTACATCTGCCTACAGTGTAATATATTTAAGCAACGGACAAACGCATCCAGAAATGAGCACTAGCGTGCACATCTGTGGATACACATAATCACTCATAGCCCAGTTTACTTGCATAAAATAGCCTACTGGAGACCAATGGTCTAGCAGAAATATGACCATCTATGATGCCAAAAGTACGATGAGCCCTTCAATAATTTAAACATAAATCCCATCCTCAAATTCCTTGTTCTGTGCAAAAACGTTATATATTGCGGAAATTTTTATGAGAAGCAAAAAAGTTTGCAAAAATTACGTAAAAGACATCAAGTTAAGAGAAATTCTAACAAGAGCACAGTCTCGCCCTAAATTAGGGCGTGAAAAATTTTGACGCCCTAATTTAGGTCGTCAAAATGTATTTTTCCTTAATCTCCTTTCTTAATCCCTATAATCCCTATCCCTTTCTTAATCTCTTCCTGTTAATTGTAAATGCGGAAAATGAAAAACGGCGCCCCTAAGAAGGGCGCCAAATTTTTTGGCAAAAAAAAAAAAAAAAATGCGCGTGGAATCCTTTATCCATTCCGGACTTTAGCTAGTGGGAATTCATGGACTCTCCATCTAGACTATAATTTATGATTATAACAAAAAATATTGTAAAAAATGAGGAAAAAAATAAAAAAAATCTGTTTGTAATTATGTGGTGGCACACATATCAAAGTGCCTCTTCTGCTGGGTAAAGGGATAAAGGAATCCACGCCTCAAAGAAGGGCGTATTTTTTTTTTCCAAAAATTTGGCGCCCTTCTTAGGGGCGCCCTTTTTCATTTTCTGAGATTAAGAAAGGAAAACACATTTTGAGGACCTAAATTAGGAAACGCATTTTGACGACCTAAATTAGGGCGTCAAAATTTTTCACGCCCTAATTTGGGGCGCGACTGTGTCCTTGTTGGAATTTCTCTTAACTTGATGTCTTTTACGCAATTTTTGCAAACTTTTTTGCTTCTCATGAAATTTTCCGTATATATTGCATTACAAGAACATAAATTGGGAACTAAAAAGCCTAAATTGTCAACCAGAAGGCAGTGCACGGTTATATGCTCACCTGAAGCTCCATATCCTTCGTCTTATGAGTGAGACAAGAAAGTTCATCCCGCAACCTCTGGACCTCAGTTTGCAGAACTTCATGAGCTCGTATTGAAGACGCCAAGTCTGACTGCAATTGCTCAAGTTCTATTTCTTTAGAACACAGCTTCTCTCGCAAAACTCTAGTTAATAAGGTTTCCGCTTTCAGTTCAACTTCCAATCCATCCTAGAAAGGTATATGCAGACATCAAACCAAATCCAAATTATGAGATTAAGAAAACAAATAAACGTCATACCTATGCCAGTTTTCTGCTTTTATTTTAACTTCTACTTCATCCTAGACAGCTAGATGCAGAACACCAAGCCAAATCCAAAGTATGAGAATACAGAAACAAACAAACACCATATACCACTCTCATAATAAGTCTGCTCATAACAAATTTAATACCAACAAAAAAAAAAAACTAAAATAACACTTTCTACTAGTAAAGTAGACGTGTGTCCTGCAATTTATGTAATATTCACGAAGTAGCATCCCAAGTTATAAGTATGTGCACTAGCGGAGGGAGAATAGGGCGAGTGGGTCAGCTGACCCCACTCAAAAAAATGTACTATATATATGTATAAATCAGACTAGGGTCAGCAAAGCCAAAGGAAGAGTCTCCTCTCCTGCCCCGCATCTCTCTCCGTCGCGTTGCGCCTATCTCTCTCCCGCCGCACCTCTCTCTCATTCATTAGGTAACATCTCTAATATTTAGAGCCTTCAAATATATTTGATTTCTGTCCTAATTCATGATTGAAGAAACTTTGTCTGAATCTAAGTGCATGTCATGTGGTTTTGTCAAGAGATGCTATCAGCAAAATGGAACAAACCATGGACAAAACCATGGGCTGCCATCCAGTTTTTATTAAAAGTTACTAAATGCTATTTAATTTGCAGGAATGAAACAAATAGATGGTTGCATGGTCCAGGATTTCCCCCCTTCCTACTGTTATCATGATTTGTATCATTTTCATTATGTTGTAGCAGAACCAATTGGGAATTTGTGTACTCTTATAAATTTATATTGCTATTTCTTTAAATGATTCATACCCTAATTTGCCTTAATTGATTAATAATTCCTAATTGATTCCTGCCCTAACTGGCATTTGTCCTAATTGATTTCTTAGATGACAAGCTTTAATTTGCTCTTAGATGGAATAAAATTGTTTACATGTATAACATTTTTAAGATTAAGAAAATATAAAGTCATAGTAAGTTAGTAGTTGGAAATGAAATATTTCTAATTTTGTTTTCCCTTTAAGAAAAAGTAAATTTATTGAGTCTATTTCACTTTATTTTGAAACAGAATGGAAAAGTATCTTGTAAAAAGATCTACAGTTCAAGAAGCTTCTTCTTCTGAACCCGAATATTTTGCGACTAATTTATGCTATTTTTTATTTATATTTTTATAATTCTTTTGGATTACTTAAAAGTTTACTAGTCGGTTTTAATCCCGTTGTACCCAAATCCTGACTACGCCACTGAGTATGTGTGTGCGTGCAAGATCAACCCTGTATTGCATTCAATACATAGTACGTAGTGATTTTCATGGTTCTTCAAAGGATATGACAGACCAAGGTAGGGTACATAGAAATTCAGATATAAAAAATGTCAAACCACATCTTCAAAGACACTAAAGTGAATATTAAATAGCCTAGACAGCTAAATTCAGAACACCAAACCAAAATCCTAAGTATGAGATTAAGAAACGTCGAAAACAAATAAACACCATGCATATCCCACTTCCATACATAACAAGTCTGCTGATATCAAATTTAACAGCAATAAAAAATACTAAATAGACACTTTCAACTAGCAAATTAGACACTACAAGCCCCGTAATTTATGCAAGATCCACCCTGTACTGCACTCAATAAAGAGTACATAGTATATTCATTGCTCTTAAAAGTATATGACAGTCAAAGGTAAAGTACATACTACATAGAACTACATAGAAATTTGGATCAAGAATGTCAAAACTGCATCTTCAAAGACAATAAAGAGGTGTTTGGTTGGATTTGGAAATGTATGCAACTTTGGTTGCACTATTTCCACCAACTCCATTGTTTGGTTTGATGTAAATGGTGAAATTGATGCAAGAAATGTTAAATCATTTCCTCCAACTACTGCAACACCACTTACGGCAACAAATGCAACACCATTTACATCATTTACAATGATTCTCTTCATTCAATGTAATAAAGTCACACCCAAATAACGAATTTCCATTTACCGCAACAAAAGTTGCAACAACAGAAGCTAATTAGATCATTCCAAACAAAGGATTTCTAAATCCCGCGACATCATTTACATGCAACAAAACAATGGATTGCAACACCTCTCACAGCAACAAATGCTACATACAATGTATGTTGCATGGGATTTCCATTTACAGGCAACCAAACAGCCCCGAAAGTGAATACATACAGCTAGACACAGCGCCAAATCCAAAGTATGAGATTATGAAAAACAAATAAACTCCATGCATATGCCACTTTCATAACAAGTCTGCTGATATCAAATTTAACACCAATAAAAATAATAAATAGTCTTTTTCAACTAGTAAATTAGACATTTCATGTCCGCGGTTTATGTAATATTCACGAAGTGGCACCCCAAGTTATATGTTTGTTTGTTTGTTTGTGTGTGTGAGCAAGATCAACCCTGTATTGCACTAAATACAGAGAACATAGTGATTTTCATGGCTCTTCAAAGGATATTATAGTCAAAGCTAAACTACATAGAAATTCGGATCAACAATGTCAAAATCACATCTTTAAAGAAAATAAAATGAATATTACCTCTGAATCTGGAACCATAGATTGCCTTGGCCGATTATCTTGTGTAGTCTCCGAATGGCTTTCAAAATCTTCAAACGTGGACTTCTTGTCCAATATCTCTGGTACTGTTAGCAAACTTCCGCTAAAATTTTCAATTCTTCTCCTTAAACTCTGATATTTAGATGTGTAATCACCAACAGAGTAACCATCAGAGTCTCTTTTATCTTCATGAAATCCTTCATGTTGCCTACATTGAACAAGGTTAAAAATCTTCTCAAGTAATTGGCTATGGTCATTCAGTAAAGATAGGCTCTGACTCTGCAAGCAGTCTACACGGTCACGAAGCTCTTGATCAAGTTTGATTGAGGATAACCGAAGACCAGTTTTAGTGCCTTGCAGGCGATCCAAGAGGCACATGTTCTCATGCCTGACGGACTTCAATTCATCCCTAGAAGATTCTAACTCCTTCCGCAGCATTTGTTCCACACTTGCCAATCTTATTTGCTCCATTTGCAACATACTGACCTTGTCATCCCTCTCTATTGATTGTTTTCCAATTTCATTTGAATATCCCTGCCTCAATCCATCGATAGTCTTATCTTGTTCCCTGCACATCCTTTGGAATCGTATAACCACTCTATGCAACTCCTTCCCTTCCTTCTCTTTATCCTTTAAGTTTTGCCGAATATAATTTCTCTCCTCTTCTGTCCCATTCAAGCGTTCCTGCAACTCTGTTAAGGCTTGACGGAGATTATGGTTCTCTGTTCTCTCTACATCCAGACTAGCTGCCAGATCATTCAGTTGCATCTCAGAATTCATAATCCTGCTTTTGGTGCTCGCTTCATTCCCTTTAAGTGTAGAAATTTCTCTTTGAAGTGACACATTTTGCTCTGCTAGCTCTCTTACTCGTTCCCGAAGCCTTTGCTCTTCAGATTGGAACTTTCTGAGCTTCAAGGACCAGTCGCTTGACCTTCTATCCAACTCTTTCTCCAAACTGGACTGCAATTCATTCTTCTCCTTTTCTAGTCTCATAGTTCGGGTATCCAGCTCAAACTTAGCTTGTTTTAGTCTCTCTCTTGTGGAAGATCTCTCTGCAATTTGACGTTTTATTTGTGAAGAGAGCTCGAGTGCCAAGTATCTCCTGTCTTCGGTGATGCTTGTAATATTCTGAAGCAATGTGGACACATTTAAATTGTTAATCTGCAGATTTTCCAGCTCATGATCTTCATCAGATAGGATTGTCAACATATTCTCCACCTCTTTCATTTTTTTAATCAACTCTTCATCTGTGCTCTGTTTTTGCAGTTGAGAAACTGACAACTTATCCATCTTAAATCCTGTTGATCCATTTTCAGGCCAACTTTGTCTCCCATAAAGCAACTGTTCTACATCACGACAATGATATATATTTTCAGTTATACTAAAATCAGTACAGTTCTCTTCGGAAGCACCTGTTGAATTTGAAGCAGGACCAGGATTTGATGAATCCTCATAGATATCTTCGACAGTCGTTGTGGTCTCAGAATCATAATCTCGTGATGGTTTCCCACGAAATGGACGAAGTAACTGCTCGAATTTAGTTTTCGTGTGGTAAATCCCCGATGTTGGTCTGGCATCGTCTGGGATAAAAAGGTGCCGCCGGATACCTTTCGCTTCCCCAAATGAGTAGGCCTGGAAGTTCTCTTTACTATAGGTAGGTGAAGATGGTGCAGTAGAAAGCGCTCGTGGTGGCCTTCCCATACAGGAAACAACTTTGTTTTCACCCAAAAGATAATTATCTCCACTATCATAAAAATGGTTCTGAGAGTCTTTCGTTTCATTACTTTGCTGATGCTCCCCATCAATGTAGAGGTCCAAAGTTCTGTTGCTGTCTGTAACCTGTTGCAACCGAGTAGCCCTGCATCTCAATGAAACTGGAGAGCTGTGAGCTGAATTCCCTGATGAGCAGTGGTGAATGCTAGATGAACTAGGTGAATTAGGATTCTCTGCAGCATGTAACTGTCGAACTCTACCCGCATCACCTCTGCGAGTCCTCATATGCCTTTCTGGAGTCGGCGAATGACAACTGGTAAAAAGGAGAATAAAAATAAATAAAGAACATTAAACAATAAAAGGATAGGATAAAGAGTTATATGAAGTATGAGCATCTCCAAGTGCTTGATTCACCAGTATAAAATCTATAACAACTGAATGATGGCAGTCCAGTTACGAAATAAACAGAAGCATAGTGTATGCATTCCTGCATATAATGGGAGTATGTGATTCTAGTTTACATCAGGGTTACTGAATTCTCTACCCTTCTATGTCCTGTAAATCAGGTTCTTACGTCCCCAAATATGGGTTTTTGTGTCCCACTATTCGGGATCAGAGTACCTTCCCCGAGAAAAAGAGAAAATCCACAAAACCACAGCTCAAGAGGGAAAGAAAAGAAAAAAGAACTTGTCCTCAATTGGAAAGGTTACTACTTACTACCATCTGCCTCTCTCCCTCATCAGAATCAAGGGCAGCTAATAATATTTTCAGTTAACTCTTGCCAATGGGACTCATTCACATTCCATTTCTTACTAAATATGCCCCTTGTGTTACCATGTATATGATTAAAATAATGTATGCGTATAACATGGTTTACACCATAGTGTAGCAGTATCGGCCGATATCGATATGGTTTGGCATGTCCCGATCCGATAGCGATCACTACCGATATTGACCGCTACAAATCTTGGGGGTAACTTTCCCAGTCAATTGGGAAGGGTGTAAAAGCATAGTAATGTTGCAAAAGCATGTAAATACAGAAAACTTATTTATCGATCACTACGACCGATACCAGTGTTGGGGTAAACTTTCCCAGTCAATTCGGGAAGGGTGTAAAAGCATAGTAATGTTGCAAAAGCATGTAAATGAAGAAAACTTATTTATTGTAGGTAAATCAATCAACAAGGGTGACTATATTTTCTTCAATTTCAAAACTATTAAGAAACAACACATAAAATACTTAAAATTATGCCTAAATGTTTTTCTAAATTTTAATAATTTATTAATAATGATTCGATTTTCAATACCAAAAAATATGTCAGAAACCGTCGGTACTGTCGATCCCAATACTCATAGGAATGGTCTGATACTTATTTCGATACCGATACTACGAACCTCGGTTTACACAAGAGTACAAGCTAAAAGGTATGCACACTCCCATTTCCTACACACATTACACAGAAATTATTAAACAAAAGCTTACTCGAGTACAGTAATCTACAGAAGTTCAATGAAATGAGAAGAATTTGATACAAAAGTTCAAAAAAATGAGAAGAAATTGATATTAAAGTCATTTCTTTGATCGTGACACTTATGCTAAGTAGGTAGTACAATTTTTGACCAAACCTGGGCCGGATAGGTCATGTGTAGTAACGATGGCACATCACAAATGTAATAAAGTCTTAGTTGAATCTAAGCACAAGTTTAAAAAGCATAACAGTCTCCTCATAGCAGAAAGAAATCGAAAGAATGTGAGTAAGAGGCCAATTTCGAGATAAGGGACGATAATCATATTATAAAGGTATCAATTAATTGCATTAGCTGTTGAAATGAACATATATTACGGCATGCAAAACTCTTCAATTGTGCTTAAGAAATAGCAGGTCCTATTTTCCACACAAAAAAAGTCTAAAAATAGTGTTTTAAAAACTGGTTCGAACCGGAAAGCATAAGTCTAAGCACAAGTTTAAAAAGCATAATAGCCTCCTCAGAGCGGAAAGAAATCGAAAGAATGTGATTAAGAGGCCAATTTCGAGATAAGGGACGATAATCATATTATAAAGGTATCAATTAATTGCATTAGCTGTTGAAGTGAACATATATTACGGCATGCAAAACTCTTCAATTGTGCTTAAGAAATAGCAGGTCCTATTTTCCACACAAAAAAGTGTCTAGAAAATAGTGTTTTAAAAACCGGTTCGAACCGGGCCGTTCAACTGGTTGGACAGTGACCCAATTACTTTTTTGGGTCAATTCGACTAGTTGATCTGCTGGAGTGGTTGAACCGCCAGGAACCGGATCCAACCGTTCGAACCGTCCGACCAAGTCACGGTTCGTGTGAACCGTTCGGCTCAGCACTTGAGAATAAAATGACCTATATTTAGTGTAAAAATATTTTGAAGATGATATGGTTCGAACATAAGACCGATAGTATCAGTGGCGGAGCTTAGTGAAGACTACCCCCCACCCCACCAATTTTTTTCATTTTATTTAAAAAAAAAATTAAATCTTAGATATTACCTACCACCTTCAAAAATACAACCTTGCCCCTCCAAAATGTAATTTACTACTCTAAAAATATACCTTGCCCCTCCAAAAAAAATTACTCAAGCTTTGCCACTGCATAGTATAACAAAACATCATCAAAACATCATCTCAACCATCGGAGTGTTGGTATTTGAATACATTCATCTTATCCAAATAAGTGTCTTTTCTTCTTCTTTTTCTTTTCCCTTTTTTTGGTTGTAGAGTAGGTGATATATACATCAATATTACTTTGGATTGTGATTGTCACACTTCACCATTTTGAATTGGAAGCTTTTAACTCAATAACAATTAGAAGTAAATACATTATGCAAATCCACCATCCAAGACTAACTCCAACTTATAGCAAAATACTATTACCATTAGAAAAAATATTAAAATAGTAAAGTAACTATTATAATTCAATTACAATTCTAGTAAGTGTTCCAACATGAGATATTTGTTTGTCCTACTCAAATAATCCTATGCAAAATATTATTAGAATTATAAATTTAAAATATAACCTATAATCCTCATATATTTAAAAATAATTATTACATCGTCTTTAACCGAACGGTTCAACCGATACCATAAGCTTTGAGTTCACTGGTTCAATGGTTAAACCAGATTTAAAACATTGCTAAAAATCATGTGATACGAACATAAGACCGGTAGTATAACAGAACATCATCTCAACAATCGGAGTGTTGGTGTTTGAACACATCAATCTTATCTAAATATACATTAGTAGCCAAATTAGTGTCTTTTCTTCTTCTTTTTTCTTTTCTTTCTTTTGTTTTTGTTTTGTTGTAGTGCATAACTACTTTTTGTTAAAAATAATTATTACATCGTCTTTAACCGAACAGTTCAACCGATACCATAAGCTTTGAGTTCACTGGTTCAATGGTTAAACCAGATTTTAAAATGTTGCTAAAAATCATGTGATACGAACATAAGACTGGTAGTATAACAGAACATCATCTCAACCATCGGAGTGTTGGTGTTTGAACACATCCATCTTATCTAAATATACATTAGTATCCAAATTAGTGTCTTTTCTTCTTCTTTTTTCTTTTCTTTCTTTTGTTTTTGTTTTGTTGTAGTGCATAACTACTTTTTGGTAGATGATATATACATCAATATATATTTTCGATTGTGATTGTCACACTTCACCATTTTGAATTGGAAGCTTTTAACTCAATAACAATTAGAACTAAATATATTATGCAAACCCACCATCCAAGACTAACTCCAACTTATAGTAAAATTCTATTACCATTAGAAAAAATATTAAATAGTAAGGTTAGCTATTATAATTCAATTACAATTCTAGTCAGTGTTCCAACATGGTATTTTTTTTGTCCACCTCATATAATCCTATGCAAAATCTAAAATTATTAGAATTATAAATTTAAAATATAACATATAATCTTCATATATTTAAAATAATTATTACACCGTCTTTAACCGAACGGTTCAACCGGTACAATAAGCTTTGAGTTCACCGATTCAATGGTTAAACCGGCCTTTAAAAGGTTGCTAAAAATCATGTGATCAACTCCAACTTATAGTAAAATTCTATTACCATTAGAAAAAATATTAAATAGTAAGGTTAGCTATTATAATTCAATTACAATTCTAGTCAGTGTTCCAACATGGTATTTTTTTTGTCCACCTCATATAATCCTATGCAAAATCTAAAATTATTAGAATTATAAATTTAAAATATAACATATAATCTTCATATATTTAAAATAATTATTACATCGTCTTTAACCGAACGGTTCAACCGGTACAATAAGCTTTGAGTTCACCGGTTCAATGGTTAAACCGGTTTTTAAAAGGTTACTAAAAATCATGTGATCGGGCTACTTCCTTCCAACAACTACATCAAATATGCTCACTTTCATTCAAGACAAGAAAGAAACCAAAAGTTCTCTGATTACAGAATAATAAGAAAGGAAAACATACTAATGTTCCAACACCACCAGTCCATCTGCAATTAGGAAAGGTTCTTTACAACTCCCAATTGTCAACCGTGAGTATCATATGCTAGCTTGTAGAAACCACAATATAGTCGAATTCAAGTATGCAAATGTACTGGTGCAAGTGTACAAGATTTTGATATAGCCAAAATATATTCATGATTCACTATACACACAAATACATATGAGCAGCAACACTTGGTACACATGTACTGGATTTTGTTATAGACACTTCAAACCATTCTGTAAGCAGCTTGAGAAATTGTAACATATAAAAGAATACTGCAAATAATGAATAACAAAAAAGCATATAGGTACTTTATAAAACTAGGGATTAGAAAAGGAATATATAGAAGATTACTGCAAAGAGCCACATATGGTTTAATAATAGATATGAATCGAAAAGAGAACTGTCAATCATGACAGGGCTGAAATATCTGCCAACATAATGCTACCTCATTCAAACCCATGCATCTGATCTGTAACTTCGAGTTATTATATGACTGAAGTATTCAACTTTAACTAAGAAAAAACTAAGCATACTGATGCAACAGCTAAGAATAATTCTTACCAAAGTGAAGATTCAGCCACAACTTGTGGAGGATTCCCACACACAGATGGCGATCTGCTTCGATTTCCTTCCCCAAAATCAGTATACACAGCAGGAGAAGAAAACGAAGCACTCCTTCTATGAAGTGAACTGCATGAATCTTCAGTTTCTGAATCTCGTAGTCCGAGAACCTTTCTACCAAGTGGAACTTTTGTCTCGGTCTCCCGCGGTCTCTCCCAATATACTTTCTCATTGTCAGGAGGATCTGGAGCGGGTGGACTTTTGTTTCCATTGTTCGATGTTGAAGACTTGAAGGAAAAGAACCTCCTCATATGCAAAACCTTATTGTGCGCCGACTGTGCAAGTATCAGTCTCAAATCAAGAGCAAATGAAAATCCTATCAATAGAAAAATAGACCACATGTGATAAGTAATCAAATACCGCATAAAATAAATAGGAGCCAAGTGATAATACCAAAGTACTCCTTTCTAACCTATCTACAATCCAATTTCTCAATCTTCAGAATTCAATAATTTCAAGAAAATGAACAAAAATAGGCCATATTTCTCCAATAAGCAATCTAAACAGCTAAAGATAGTGTCTTTCTACTAAAATCCCTAAAACCCAATTCAGAAAACTTCAAGAAGAGGGGGTTAGACTTAGGGTTGTTTCGATAAACCCTAACCTATAATTTCGAAGAAAAATAACAACTTTCCAATAAGCAATCTAAACGGTTAAAGATAAGAACTTTCTACAATAAACCCTAAAACCAAACTCAGAAAAGTTCAAGAAGAGGGGATTTGGTTAGTTCAAGGAACCCTAACTAAAATTTACCATTATTTTGCTAATTAGCAATCTAAGCAGCTAAAGGTTAAACCTTCCCACTAAAAACCTTAAATCCCAAATCAGAAAACTTCAAGAAAAAAGGAAATTAGGGCTAGTTCAAGAAACCCTAACTTTAAAAGTTTAAAAAACATAAATTATTCCAAAACTCCAGGTGTTAACACTAGAGCCAAGACTATTTCAAGCAACGATCATAAAAAAAAGTGAGAAAAAGAGAGAAATTGACCTCGATAGCAGATGCGGCTGTGAACTCTGGAGTGAAGAAAGAGCCCAAAGTTTTCAACTTTGAAGAAGATTTTGTTGGGTTGTCCACTGGAACGTAATGATTTAGTAATCAATTACCACTAATGACACTATAGAGAGAGGGGGAAAGTTACCGTTGGGAAGGAGGGTTTCCGAATTCTTCGGCGGTTTTTTTGAAATTTGGGGTTTGGGCGTCCCAATAAAAATCAGAATTTTTTTATCCTCTTTTTCTTGAATTGATTCGGACAGGCTGGCGAAGGAACGCGGCGGCTGGGAAAATGGAGCCCAGACCCAGTGGAGCGTGAGAGAAAATTAACGTTTGGGTTGTGTTATATAATATATTGTCCCCAAAGTGGTATTTTTAATCATGTCCCCTCTCACATATAAAAGTGGATTTTTTTATTTTTTTAAAAAAATGAGGTTAATTAGTGTTTAGATTCTGAATTTTATACCAGCTTAGGGTACGTCTGGATAGGTTTTCTGGAAAAAAAAAAATCTAAAAACAGTTTTTAGAGAAGTTATTATAAAGTTGTTTTCTGAGTATACAGATTCTGAAATTGCGTTTGCTCATTTTCATCTGAAATTTATTTTAAGAAACAAAAGTTGAATTTATGTTTGGTAAAAAAAATTAGAAAATAAATTTTTACTTTTTTTCCTTCTTCTTCGTGTTCTTAAGTGACATCCAACTTTTTCTTGTGTCGATCTTGGACTCGCAGTCCTTGGACACGCACAGATCTCGACACGGTAGCAAAAGCACGTCATTGGCTCGCGTTCGACGCCGCGATTGCCAACAACTGGCAGCAGAGAGGTCGCGGATGTTGGACCGAACTGCCATGGCCGTGCTTGGGGGTGCGATGGCCAAGCACCGACGCCGCGAAGCCGAGCGCGTCCGCCACCGACGCGCCACTGCGACCCATCGGTGTGATGGGGGTCCTCCTCCCGGGGAGAACTCGTCGGCGGCGGTGTCGGGGAAGGACGGGCGGTCGAAGCTCAGGTAGCAGGAGGAAGAAGAGGGAGAGGGAGAGGGAAGAGGAAGAAGTTGTCCTCGACGAGCTGGAGGAGCTCCTCCTCGTCCACCTCTAGAGGGAGAGGGAGAGGGAGGAGCTCATCCTCCTCCTCCTCGTCCACCTCGACGAGCCGAGTGCGTCAGGTTTGGATTCCACCAGAGAGAGAGAGAGAGAGTTGGGATGGGGGTGGGTGGGGTCTGCAGATTTGACAAAAACGTTTGGGAAAAGAGCTTTTTCGGAAAGTAGAGTTTAAACAGAGGTTTTGAACGTTGGTTTTTGAAATCATTGTTTTCAAGTGTTACAATCCAAACACGTTTTATGTCCAGTTTAATGTTATAGCTCACAAAATAGAGTTATAAATCAGAACCAAATAGGCCCTTAGAGTTTAAGTACTACCATGTTTAATTGAAAAGAAAGTTTGGATCCTGGATTTGTTTTCTTTTTTTTTTTACCTTCAACATGAGTACAAGCGCAACAACCAATCCAGATTAAAAATTATGGTATAATGGGAAAAAGTAAATCAAAAATAAAAAATCAGGGTCCAAACTTTTCAATTTGACATGTTAAGACTTAAACTTTAAGCTGGTATAAAATCCAGGATCTAAAGGCCAATTAGCCACATACAAAAATAAAACTCACAATTGGTAGGACCCACATGATCTACATGTGAAAGGGGACATGGTTGGGGACACCAGTTTATGGACAACAAATTTCATCTCGTGTGTTATCGACAAACTTGCCCTGCCATATAGGCTCAGTCCAATTGCGAGAGAAATTTTTCGATGTTCATCTTACCACGTGGCAATGGTGAACTTTGAGTTCCCACCAATCGTGTCATGAAATAACGATATTAAAAGAGTGGAGGAAAATGGTGTGTCATGCCACTGTTGGTGGAAAGTCAAAGCTCATTATTGTCATGTAGTGGGCTTGGACCACTAAATAATTTCTCCAGTTGAGGAGCATTTTTTTATTTATTCCATTTACTTAATAGAAAGAGAATTAGGTAGTCTGTATTAGAGGTAACCTAATCCTTTCTCACTCGGACAACCTATGTTTCGTTGAATATGGATTATCCAAATAATGTATATAATAGCCAAGACATTTAGGCCTTTTTTTGGTTCGTCGAAAAGAAATGAAAGGAAATCATTCCTTGGTGTTTCCTTTTTTTTGAAAAATTATAATTACCATCGATTTTCTTTTTTGGTGTTTGAAAATGCCAAAAAAATTGGAAGAAAAAGTAAATACTTAAAGATGAAAAAGTGAATAGTGTAGAAGCATAGAAAAATCCAGGTCCATGCGCCAAAATCCTAGCAAGTCAAGCCGCATGCCACTAAGTGTTCAAACACTATGCAAAATGAAGTTTATGAGGCATTCAACCAAAGACAGTGCTTCTGAGGTTTATGCCACAGGAAGTAGTGATTCTCTATGCGGTAGGCACAATTTTTGTCTATGCGGTCCAAGCAGCGACTCTGAGAGCATGTTGTAAAGAACTCTAGGCAGAATGTCTGGATGCATATGACATAGCCGCATAAGATGTAGTGTTGGCACATTTATTTTGATAACGCTAACAATATCTTCGTGGTTTAGTTTTCTCTATATTTCAGCTAACAGATAATCCCTCAAGCTCTCCCACAAAAAGATCTGTCCATTCAAGCCGAGTCATCAAAGCCTTATGGAAGTCCTTAAAAGAAGACTGAAGAAAAGACCAGCGCACCTCAAAGATAGCTCTCAAAAGATTCAAGATTTCGAGTCTGTACAATGTCTAGGTCTTTCTGTATAACACCTAAGGACACCTAAGGTTGGATGATAAACATAAAGCTCTTTCTATTTTTAAGTCAAAAATCAATGTCTAAAGAAACGGCATACCGACGGTATACCGCTGTGTACCAACGGTATACCGTTTCTGAACCAGAAATATGTTCTATGACGAAACTCGACATACCGACAGCATACTACAGTACACCGGCGGTATATCGTTTTGTGAGTCACAAAATATTCTGTGACAAAACTCGGCATATCGACGGCATACTACAGTACATCGACGGTATACCGTTTTGTGAGCCACAAAATGTTCTGTGACAAAACTCGACATACCGACGGCATACTACAGTATACCGGCGGTATACCGTTTCTGAGCAGAAAATATGTTCTGTAAAAAAAATTGGTATACCGACGGCATACCGCTTTATACCGACGGTATACCGACTTCGTTAGATTTGATTTTTGAATGGACAAGATACTAGCATTAAATGCTCCCAATGGCTAGATTTATTACCGTTACTGTTCCGAACGGTATGTCGGTCCATACCGACGACATGCCATCCATATTATGTTCAGGAGCATTAAATGCTATTCTTTCTTGGTTTTCTATATAAATGGATTCCTTCTTCTCATTGAAGGTTATCCACTTAAGTCATAAATTTCTCAACAACCAAGAGCTCCACCATTACTACTCTATCCAAGCTTTTAATTGTCATCCAATCCAAAAGTGCTAAAGTATTCAAGAGTTGTAATTTTCGATCTTCAAGTGTTGTAGAAGATCAACAGCTTCATTTCTTTTCCTTTTGAAGTTGACGAGCCTTCGTAAGAAAACTCGTGTGTAAGAAGTTGGCGAGTTCTTTGGATCCAAACTCGTGTTGAAGTTGACGAGTTATTCGGATCCAAACTCGTGTGTAACTATTTACTCAATAGTGGATTTAAGCCGGAGAGAGTTCGGAGACTGGATTGCCTCTAAGGAGGAGACCATGATACATCGAGTGTTTGATTCTTTTTCTCTCTCTCTCTCATTTACTTCAGTAAAATAGCTTACGTATGTTAAGTAATTTTTTATTGCCCTATTTACCCCCCTCTAGGGTTCTACATGTAGATGTCAGGCTGACATCACTAATAGCTCTGATCGCTCCATAATCGGTGCAGACGATGGACATTAGTGCTTACGCCATCAGCATGATTACTTGTTGTCAGTATACGACTTTCAGTGCCAAGTATATATGCAACAAATAGTCACATGCTGCTAAATCTTCATGCGGCAGTGTTCCATGAGCCTTTATGCGGCAGTGTTCCCATGCGGTAGTGTTCCTATGCAGTAGATGGTTCAGTCTCGCGTTTATGGCACGGGCATTTTAACTGTCATATCAAACAAGGGATTCTTTTAATGCTTATGATGTATGTTACGTATCAGGTTGACCGAGTCATACGTTCAGATTCGTTTCTTTTTTGTACATAGAATCCTCAGTATTAGGGTTCCTTTGTACTTTGTTTGTTATAATTCGCAAAATTAAAAGTTAGTAGAACACATTTTTTTGATGGAAAACAAAAATAGCGACTCTGTTAGGGATGTCCTTCTCAAGTGATGAGAAGGTTATGATGCAATCAGATATGACAAAGTTGGGTTCAACTAGAGGATGTTGGTTGTCTGCTTCGACCAACAAGCTTTCGAGGACATGCTCTCAGAGGACTCAAGCCCCTCACCGAGGCTAGTAAATCCTAAGAAGACCCGCAGGACAAGGGTTGTCAAAAATTATGCATCGCACCCAAAGAGTGTCGAGGATGCGTTTCCTGCTTCCGTCGCCGAAGATGCACATCATGTTTCCGTGCATTCATCATGTTTCTGTGTATCATGTCTCTGCTCCTTCGGCTACTCGTAGGAGAAAGAGTGTTCAGCACTTAGGTTCTGACAGAGGAAAACACTACGATGTTGAGAACCTATGAGCCCATGCATGTAAGCACCCTAATTTTTGGGATTTTTTTACTTTATTTAATGTGATTTTTACTTATTAAAGTATATTTTATATTTAAGATTTGATTATAAATACACTTTGTCATATCTTTAATTTTGAAGTGTAGCATTAGCCAATTTCTCGAAACAAATTCCATACACGTGTTCTAGACGAGTCCACCTTCATTTTGATATATCATGTCTTACTCAAACATGTTCCTTGTACTATATTTTCATGTACAATTTTTGGGTCAAAATGGTCATTTTTGCTTTCGCCGTAAATTCGATGTATTTTTCAATTTTGATTTGAGGCCCAAATCTGATCCAAACTTTTCGATCCAATATATGGTTTTGACCTATTTTGAGCTTACTACGCTCATGCCAATGGTGTCCCACTCAATTGAGTTACCATGTGCTATTTATTTTCAAATGGCATAAGACTCAATTATTATACTTTCGGAGCCTATTTCGGTTCAATAAATCATATCGGTCCAACAAACTTTGGTAGAGCCTAATTTAGGTTGCCCTAAACTAATATGATAATTTTAGACTATAATTATTCAATATTTGTCAAGCCATGAGTGATCAAACCTATTAGATTTAATTCCAAAGATTGGTTTCCATATTAGGAAACGTAATAAATCTTTTAAGAATCACCTTGACATATCTTGCAAATTGAACCACCAAACCTTACCAAAATTTACCCAAACCTCCACCTATCAAACACTAATATATATATAAGCCTCAAAATTTATAATTTAACCTAATATTTCAGCCATCACCTCTGTAGGAACCCTAGAGGGGGGTGAATAGGGTCAAGCTAACTAATCAAGCACTTAGCACAAGCTAATGGGCAATTTAAAATTATAAGTGTAAGAGAAGAAGCAAAACAATACCGACACCCGATGTATCCTAGTATCCTCCCAAGGGGCACTCCAGTCTCGAAACTCTCTCCGGCTTTAATCTACTATTATCGCAAATAGTACAACGTGAGTTTTCATACGAAGGCTCACCAACTTCTTACACAAGAGCTTTAATCCGAAGGCCTCTCCGACTTCAACCGAGAGTTTGGATCCGAAGACTCTCCAACTTCAACCGAGAGTTTGGATACGAAGACTCTCCAACTTCAACTGAGAGTTTGGATCTGAAGACTCTCTAACTTCAACCTTTCACAATAGGTTTTGATCTCCTTATACAACAAGATGAAGATCTCACTTTTCAACTCAATAACTCTAACACAATTTGTGGATGGCAAATGAAAGCTTTATAGAGTTGTTTATGGATAGGCTTTGGTGGTTTAGAAATTTTTAGGCTCAAAGAATCAACCTTGAATGAAGGGGTTCAAGACTATTTATAACCAAAGCATTAAAAAGAGATCTAAGGCAACTTTTCAGTCAGCGATCTGTATACCGTCGGTATGAACCGGTATACCGTTTGAATACCGGTATGGAATTGCAACGGCTAGAAATATAGCCGTTGGGATCATTAAATGTTCGAAATCCGACCGTCGGATTTTCAACGTTACTGAATCGGTATACCGTCGGTATAGATCGGTATTCCGTCGGTATGCCGATTTTGTAGACAGAAACTTTCTATGAATAAAAATCGGTATACCGTCGGTATAGACCGGTATACCGTCGGTATGCCAATTTTCATCCGAAAATGATCATGGGCTAATTTCTACCCTAGCTTTCGATTTTGTCATCCATTTCTTGTGTTTACAATTATTCCTAAGACTCATTACAGACTCCAAAAATACTGTATCAAGTGTAGGCTTCTTCAGAGTCTTGAAATGATGATGGCATGGCATGGCTTCTTTTCTTGATAGATGTTGGTTTCTTCCTTGACGACAGCTGTCCAAAGATATCCAATTTGTAAAAATTGAATACCTTTCGGGGGCTTCGCCCCTGAACCCCCGACGGGGGGCACTGCCCCCTCGACCCCTGTCCGCTGACCGGGCAGCGGAACCCCCAGGTGCGTGGCTTCGAAGATGTCGTCAGGCGGTTCAGAGAAATCTTTGTGGAATACCATCGTCTTTGGCCCACCATGATTTTTTCATTGCATATGTCTATACTTGATCTTGCTAATTATTTTTCTGCAAATACATGTTAGACGAACAAAGCAATATACATGTAGCAAGTATGATAAGATAAAGCACATTAGGACTATGCAAAGTTTAAGTATCAATGCTATAGAGATAGCATAATATTAGTGATATCATAATGTTAAACTTAATCGAATAACCACAATCGAAAACATAGTTAGATCATTGGGCTAACAATCTCCCCCTTTTTGATTATAGCAAATCGATTAAGTTTAGTATGTTCATAATAGATGCATGTATCACTAATGTATAAGCAGATATACGGATATACCACTAATAGCATGTTACTTAAAATACTTCTACCCTTTATTACAAACATTGAAGCACATACTTAAACTTACTTCTTCCCCGTTGACATGATCAAAAATAGGCTCTCCCGTACTAAGAGATAAAAATGAAATCAATCTCAAGCATAGAAATCAGAGCATGGGGAAGTCATAGACAATCATGATCAAGATATACTAATAAAAAATAATAGGAGAATGGTGTAATGACAAGTTTATAAAGCTACATTACCAATGTAGAACATCAAATTTTAAAATATGCATGTCAAAACACAATATAGTTGGTAAAACAAATAAAATTGAAAACAATCAATAAATAGTTTACCAACGTGAAATCTAAGAAAGAAACTCCAAAACATAATATTATATGAATTAAAACTATAGTTTTGGATGGAAGCAATATACCAATTGAAATAAAGGATTTCAATCAAAAGCCCATGAAGATTAGATAATTGCAAAGTAATTGATATTAAAAAAATACCAATTGAGATAGTTGGAAGATATAAACTTAATACCAATTGAAATATAAACTTGAAACATTGATCAAAAAGCCATTGAAAGTCAAAATTGTCCACAAATAAATAGTGGAACAAATAATGAATGATCAAAGAAATAGAGCAATTGATATAAAATAATATCTTTATTTGCAAAATCTATTTGCTTACCCAAGTTAATGTATTTGAACTCAATTATCTTATCATGCTATGTGAATATCATTTAGATAAACATGAAGGTAAAGGAGAAAAATACTTGAGAAGGAGAAATTCAGTCGACTTGAATGCTCTCCCTCAAAGTATTACCAATGTTGATATAAATCATGAGTTTTAGGTAAGTCCTCGACAAGGAAATCCAAGTCAATTAAGCATAATAGGAAAGTCAAATTAATGAAAGCACAATAGTCATCAAGATAAGATATGAAGATTAATATAAACAAGATGACCTATTTAACCCATATAAAAGAGAGAGATAAATAATAAAGACACTTGCATACACTCTCATAAATCCTTCACAAATAAAAATATCATGACCTCAATCAATAGGATATGAAATTGAAGAAAATATGGGTCCATGATGAACTAGGTATATGACATATTACAGGGTATAAATAAATTGAATCAATTAATTTGCTCCCCCTCAAAATACGCGTCTAGTTCCAAAGCACTTATAGCATAAAATATATAACTAAAGGATTTGGGGGTAAATCAACTATGGATTTCTTCCTTTTGCTCAATGCATATAAGGCTGCAATATCGTCAAAAGACGAATAATATCATCTTTAGTCAAGAAGAGATATCCAATTAATAGCCGCTAAAGATGAAAAATCAGAAGAATATTCCAATTAAGCACGTATAATCAAAAGATGGCATACATTAATCTATATAGAAGGATCTCATATATAAATATGATAGATCATTGTATGTTAGCTTTTGAGAAAAAAAATGTCATCATGAAAAGGAATAAAGTTAATTAATTCAGTCATGATGAAAGTCAAAATATAGCTCAAAAAAATTAAAATAAAACTCAAATATTAAGTCCATGATTATCTAATTAAGAAAGAATCATCCAATTTATTACTTTACATGGACTAGGTATGTTTCACCATATATGTACCCATCAACGAGTAAAATCCAAACCTTGCTAATTGTCACGCCCCACAAGCCAGAATACTGGAGAGCAGAGGACAGACAGAGCCAGCTACGTATATAGAAGTGTAATCCACTTCGACATACGGTCACGGTTGTCTAGATGCATGAGGGTTTAACTACAGACCATCAGTCTCTTATGGTCAAAAATAAGCCTAGTGTCTCAATCTCAAGAAAGTAAGTACATGTAACAAGATGGTAGATCATCAGACATACAAAGTAAGGCGTCCCATACATCACATATTCAGATGATCATGAAGCTAGTCATATAAAATGTGAGAACTAGCAAGAGTTACAGTCATACATGATCAACCCTAGGATTTGTTAATCATGTTACAGCCCGTAGGCAGATAATAAGTAAAGTATTCAACACGAGCTAACACTTGCTCGGCGGCTAAACGTCTCAAAGAAATAATTTTACAATTTGAGCGGGAGAATAAATAAACCCACTCGTTGCCATGATTTCTTCTAGTATTCACCATCTGGCAGGAAGGCTGGGAGATCCTCGGGAGCTACTCCGAAATCTGACCATACAAACTAGCTGGATCAGATCCCAGAAAGAGCAAGTGCCACAAGGGAGGCTTCACTTAAGAACTAAAACCAGCATGTCAGAACATAAACAAGAATAATAACAAGAAGACAAGAAATATAATGGGGCAATAACTGACGAGAGGACGAGGAACTATTCCGGAAGCCAGGTTGCAATCCGTAAACCAAACAAGGACCGGGATTATAACCCTTCGTCTGAACAGAACCTGGTCTCCATCCAACATGTCCTGAGATAGCCATGTACTGGATCTAGGCAAGACTAGACAGGATTGGACTCCATCCAACATTCACGGCCAAGCAAAGAGTACGGCTTGATACTTTAACTAACTAGGGTTATCACAAGCCTAGTTACTAGCAAGATGCAATGAGATGTTCCGTGTCACGACCCGCACCCGCTTTTTCGGATACGAGACGTGTCCAAGCCAGCCTACGCCGAAGAGTCGGCGGTAGAACGTTGTCAAGCCCGCAAGAAATAAATGCTCAAAATCACAAAAATATAATATTCGCTACTCGTTCACATTTCTAAGTTTATTACAACATTTACAAGATTTATATTTAAAGGTAAATACAAAGTTCTCACAATTAATGAAAATGACAACTAGTTCCACTATCTAGGTCGGCCTCAGCATACCCATGTCTTTCCAGTGCTAAGAGTGATCGTGGCTAAACCTAAAAAATGTTGGTTTTCAGTCAGGAATGGAACAAGTACACAAATCGACGACAATACGAAAACACAATATAATTAACAAGACATGAAAATAACATATGAGATATAAAAACTGGAAAGTACTGATGACATGGCACGGTGGAGATAAAAAGGAAAAATAAAAGACATCTACCTAGGTGGTGTGAAATATCTTTTTCAACATGTGAACGGCTAGAGGGTAAATACGATACACTGCACGTGTCATGTGCAGCTGCTATCATTCACGAAAGACACGGGAGATAGTTCTGGGTAGTCCACATGTCTACTAAGAAATTTCCCCTCCCGACTACTCCGTGTGACGAGCATGTCAACAAGCAGCAAGATATATGTATAGACATGAAATGAAAAGACTACTATGAATCGAAAGCAATCAGAAAGTGCACTTGCCTGAGGTCCTTAGCTGGTGAAACCAATAATACTATACCACTCAATGAGCCACAATCAGTCAACACATGCAGAAGTCTCCAGATGCTGAAATAAACTATACCAACGTTCTCAGAATAGTCAAATTAGCTAGTATTGCCTGTCCTTAAGTCCAATTCTAGACACAGGGGCAAGACGATAATTTTGGACAAAAACGATGTCTGCCGTTGGACCCGCTTTGCACCGAAAAGCGTGCCAGAGTCAACGGTCTCTAAAGTCGTCAAACTATATATCAACAGGTCCAGTTTTTCGATACGAACCCTACCGTATGTCTTCCGGTGGGCCGTGCACAAAATTGCCCGTTGAGTGGGATCGTGGGGCCCGCAAAACGGTGTACGATTCGACTGTCTCAGAATTGGACCAAACTTGGCATACAGGACCAAAAAATGATACGGTCCTGTTGGCCCAAGTTTCGTCTCGATCTGACAAGTGTGCACAAAGTAATTGAAAAACTTGCACAGAGGCCGATACAGGTGAATTTCGACGGATACGCATCAAATTCGTCGCGCACACGCGACCAATTTAAATTCCGTCAAAGCCCACACATCCACGAAGCCGATACGCAGCTTTCGATGCTTTCGATTCGTGACCACGTCGCCCGGATTGGCGGGACGCACGTCGTATCGGACAAATTTCTTAGTTTTGAAAACTGTTTTAATCCTATTTTTCTCGAACTTTGTAAACTGATTTCTTCATGCACAGTTGATAAAATTCGCAACTACAAATTAGGTTATGAAGTCCTACATGTTGTCAATAAATGCCTTCAAATAGATTTTCAAAATCGTGCATGGTTTGGGATAAAAATGGCCGCAAACTAGAGTATTTGGACTGGTTCACGTGTCCTGTTTCGACAGGTTTTCCTCCGACTTTGCGTCGATTTCTCGACCAATCTACGACAGTTACCTACAAACTAATTGAACAAGTTTAAAAAGGGTTATATTAGGTTCATACATGCACGATTGGTTTGGGGATTGGTCGAGCGTGGAGAACAGGATCGTACGGTGAAGCTGGGCTCGAGACTACTGATGCTGCCTGCTCCCTGTTTCGTGCGCGGCTTGGCGTCTCCCCGCCGGCCGGCGGCCCGCGCGGCCGCGCGCGGTGGTCCAGGGCGGCGCGCGTACTGGGGAAGGCGTGCATGGGGGTCGGCATTGATCGTTTAGGGTTTTCGTTAGGAATCCTCTCCATATATATATATCGCGACACAGGGGGTCGACTGTGTAACAGAAGGGCTCGGGGTTTGTTGGGCCGAGGATGGGAATGGCTGGTTTACATTGCGCTCTAGGAGCTCGGGCGGGCCTATGGCCGCCTGAGTGGTCTGCTATTGATTCAATTCTCATTAACATATATACATGTATTTATATATCTTATATACATGTATATATATATATATTTACATATTACTATATATATATCTATTAATCTATACACATACACTTATATATATAATATATATATATATATAATATATATATATATATATTATATATATATATTATATATATA
>JANAVB010042020.1:866645-1046045 GCA_029216955.1 Iris pallida | reverse complement strand
CGCATGTTTTCTGTATTATAGGGCCGCATGAGTTGAGCCGCATAAGAGTTACACATTTGACCTGAATCGCATAAGTGCCCCAAGACTGATCCGTATGAGCACTTCATGACTGAGCCGTATAAGTGCCTCATGACTGAGCCGCATGAGCACTTCATAACTGAGCCGCATGAACCGCATATGTGCCTCATGACTGGGCCGCATGAGCACTTCATGACTGAGCCGCATAAGTACCTCATGACTGAGCCGCATGAGTTCTGTTTGGCTAGGCCGCATAACTAAGAATGACCTTTGTTTTCTTCTTACTACTAACCCTTTTTTCCTTTTTTATATTTTATAGGGATCTGGCTAGCAAATTTCTCCAGGACCGGTGTCGTGACAGAGTAAAATGCACCATTCTGACACATATATCAGACAACTCAAAACTCTTCAGGTTTCGGAAGAGTTTTCCTTGCGCCAATTTGGCATACACATCAGATAACTCAGAACTCCTCATGCTTCGGAAGAGTTTTCCCCAGGTGGTAGGAAGAACCTTTATACCTCGGAGAGTTGACGGTGGTCAGGCGTCATCATGAACGTCCTATCTTCACGGCTCTCCAAGTAGGCAAAACCACCATCAGGGATGTTGTTTTGAAGGTATGGTCTTTTGGAGGAGCAGGGCTAAGGTATCCGCAATACGGAGGGGAGAAAAGGATGCTATATTTGCCCTCCTCTGGGCAGCTCCTTGGACATTCAACAGCCTTGTTGCTTCTCAGCAGTAAAACATGACTTCTTTCGAGGGCCACAAACTGCTTTTTGGTGAAGGCGAAGTGCTGTCAAACTGACCAAACTATGTATTGCTAGATTTTCTATTCTTTTTTTTCTACTGCTGATGTAGTCCTATGAATGTAACTGATTTTGAATAAATAGAATACATTCACTCCATTTTTTTGCTTGTGGTATCTGTGGTGCTTGTATTAGAGGGCCTAATACAGCATTTTGATAAAAAAAATATCCTACTGGAGGACTTTTTGTGGACCTATTGCCCTTTTGTGCATTTGGAAATGCGAGCAAATAGATTTGAATGATATTGTGGACCTACTACTCTTTTTGTGCACCGATGGTGCGAGTAATAGATTAGGATAACTTTTGTGGACCTATTACCCTTTTGCGCATTGGTGGTGCGGGTAATATATTTGAAACGAAACCAACCAGAGGTAATATGGATGTGATAGGTTTTGTGGTCTTAACACCATGTCTTTTATCCCGGGTTGGGTACAGGTGTTAAGTCGGGAGACTATCGGTATCAGAGGTAATATGGACGTGACATGTCACGACCCCACCCTAGAGTAAGGGAACGAGAAGTGGGTACGTCCATCCTACGCCGCAGTATCGGCGGTAGAACGCTGTCCTAGGTCAAACATCTAACAATATAAAGGTACATGTACAGTATATACACTCCGAATGGAGTGACATAGCAAATACAGTCTCAACCACATCTAAGGTAGAGCATGATAAAAGATACATAAAATATGAAATCCATAAAGAGATACCGCAGATAGAAGTCTAAGTGTCTAAGATACACAAACCCAAAAAATCGCAAATCTTAAATACAGTAATCCATAAAGTAAATACAACTCAAGACAACTAAAATAACTATCTATACAACCTCTACTGTGTCTCCTCTAGGCTAGCAGGCAACCTCCAAGCTATCTGTAAAATTTATCAACAGGTCCAGTTAGGACAGGAGCGAGCACAAAACATCCCACGCAGTTCACATCAAGTTAGGAAATATAAAGCATGTAATAGAGTAAGATACAGAAAATGCTGAAAGAAGAATGTATATGAAAACAGCAGAGATTTGATAATAGGAAATATTTATATGATAAGTAAGAACCGTAAGCAATATTTGATTTAGAGTACAATATGGTTATGTAAACGGTTTAGGACAAGACAATGGTAACTCCATTGTACGTGAGTGCACAATGGATATATACAATAGTTATACAATATTATACAATAGGATTTGATTAGATAACCAATTCTACTCCACCTCCCCAATCAATACACAAGGATCCACTCCAGTTACGTTATCTTATACAATAGTGTACAATGTTATACAATAAATGTACAATGTTATACAATAGTTGTACAATGGTCTATCCATGGGACTAATGTGATAATGAGAGTACAATGTGCACAATGAGAAAACAAGATAAGGGTATTCAATAAATATAATATGTAAGTGAAACGCACATCACAATATGTATTTAGTGAATACAAGGGGATAACATCTCAAAAGAAGATCCATATAGATACAATCGTGTCAGTATCAAGTACAGTAATCTAGAGCAAGAATGTAAATCCATACAAGTATGAAACGGTCAGAGAATGTACTCGTCTGATAATCTGAATAGCTGATAGGTATATAGGTCCAAACTGAAGCCACATAGTCCTATTTAGCAACACAGGTCAAGATGTATACGAGAGATGATAAATGAAATGTACAATGCATCTGCATGCTGTCTAGGTCAAACTAGACTAAAGTCAATACTTGGTCAACTCTAGTCAACCACACTAGTCAAATTAGGTCAACTAGGTCAAGTCCTAGCCCAAACAAGTCTAACAAGTCTCACTAGGCCTAACCAAGCCTAGGCTAGCACTCACACAATCACAAGACAATGTGAACCACAATAATGCATAATATAAAATAGATAATATATAAATACATACCTTCATACATACATGCATATCCATATTACATACATATTTATATATTAGGCATATGTTACATCATGCATATTTACATAGTTACATAGATATATTCATTCATGCACATTTACATACATACTTTTCTATATTATATGTTAACATTCATTACAATGCAATATATTTACTTATACCTTTGATTGATTCATTCATTCATATATGATATTCATTCATGCATTTATACATTCATTCATATCCCATATGCATGCATATTTTGTTCAGGCATTAATATCCATTCACATATCATTAAGTTGCATACATATACTTATTTTTATTACATACATGTCATTCATGCATATTACATACTTACATACATCTATACATTATACATTGTATACAACATGTAAAAATAGAAGAGAGAAAATGGGGGAAAAAAATAAAATGGAAAGGGAAGGGAAGTAAAATGTAAGAAAAGGAAAAACAGTGGACATATACATGCTTGCATCATATATTCTACAGTACCATACATGCTATCATTATATATTGCATTATATTATTTATATATTATGCAATCATATCTATCATTCCATGTATACCTTGCATTCATATCTAGCATTCATTATATAC
This sequence comes from Iris pallida, assembly GCA_029216955.1. Lineage (NCBI taxonomy): Eukaryota > Viridiplantae > Streptophyta > Magnoliopsida > Asparagales > Iridaceae > Iris > Iris pallida. The sequence goes on along the minus strand of JANAVB010042020.1, from coordinate 1,042,733 downwards.
TTTCATGCATATATTGTATACCATTCTTTCATTCATGCATTGCTTACATACATTATATTAATTGCATTCCTACATGCTTGGATTCAACCTTATATATATTAATGTAAAGAGGATATATATTATATATATTAATTTCATTCATCTAACATATCATGTATTACATACTCTATATTCATTTAATACCCATACTACATAGGCTCATAGGTTACACAAAATGCATATATTGTATAGTCACTCTTCTACTTAAAACTAATACTGTACAATTGGGCCTCTACTAAATTCTAGGATTAAAGTATGTTGTAGCCCTTCGTGTTAGCTTTCGAAACTTCAAACGGATCGCATTTTCGTGTCCGGAAGCTCCCGAAATCGCGAAAATACCGAAACACATTCGTCTTTCGTACAGCTGACACTCAAATAATTCTACAGAAAGTTACAAAAAGAATTTGGCTTATTAAAATATATATTTGGAAAGCTAACTTCGATACGGTTCTTTTAAAAAATAGGAAGATGAATCGGAGTTCTAAGCTAAAAGTTATGACATTTCTAAGTTGCTTTGGTTAATAAAAACGTGGATGAATATTATGACGAATTTGAGTTGTTTTAGACAAAAGAACACATATAGGCCAAGATACTTGGATACAAACATAGGTATCTAAATGAAACTCATTCTAACCATCATAACTAAGATCAATCCACTCTCTAACCATTCTAAAACTGAATTGAAATATCTATTTAAACTATTAACATACATACATACACATGGGATGTCCTAATTTGGGATCTATTAAGTAGGACACAAGACACATATCTAAAATCCTCAAGAGAGCTCCAAATGGCCTCAAATTTAAATCTAAATAGGACACATGCATGAGGATGGATCCTATGAATTCAAAACTAATTTATATGCAAAGGAAATCGATTTAGATGAGTTTTACCTATTGGGAGTGGAATCCCAATGAAATCCATTAGGACACGGCTTCGATACGAAGATCCCTCAAAGTGGACACTCCTCCTTGCACTCTGTCATGACCCGCACCCTGATTAGGGGCACGAGTACGTGGTTACGTCCAGCCTACACCGCAGCATCGGCGGTAGAACGCTGTCTAGGTCATCTAGAAATACTACAACTAAACAGATAAAGGTACCTGTACAGTATATACACTCCGAATGAAGGTGACATAGCAATACAGTCTCAATCACAAATGTAAAACTAAGGTAGATAGCATGGGAAAAAAATGATAGATAAAACATGAAATGAGTCCAGGATCCACAAGTCAGAGCTATACACAAACGTCCAGAGTCTCAGAAAATATATAATAGATACTACAAACTGAAATGTACTAGCTGGCTCACAGGCCAGGCAAACCTAACTAACTAGCTACTCAGGGTGAGCAAAGTCTAGTGGCTCTACTAACAAGCCACGGTCCAAGTCTACTCTATCTAACCCGTCCCCAAAATAGGTCGGGCAATCAGCCTCTGAATCATCTGTAAAATATCATAACGGTATCCTGTCAGAAAATGAGCAAGTACAACCACCAACAGTTCCATTGAATTGACAAATACTATAAGAGACAGTATAATAAAATACAAGACAAAGATATAGGCGACTTGGGAACCATTCGAAAGTCGAGTTACAACCCTTAAACCAAACAAGGACCGGGGTTGTAACCCTTCTTTCAAACAGAACTTAGTCTCAAATCATGGTACAGTATAAAGGCAGGTAGCATGTGAGTAAATGAAATCATAGCATGGTAAAAAGTACAGAAAGTAAAACTGAACTGAAATATAAGATACGACAATAAATATAAAATATGATTTGAATTATTAGAGCGATATGTGATCAGCTAGGGAGTCAGGGTAGGGTTATCCACTTGGCCCGACAATCACAGAAAAATCTCTGGAAAGGGTCATGCCGGCCAACCTGGATAACCCGGCAAGGGGTGTCTGCTACACCCTACGTGAGGTGAGGGTGGCGCTAGCAAAATAAGGACATGGGGCTTTGATCACATAACCACTAATAATTTCCCCATCCCCGAATAGTAACATGGATCCGGACATGGCACGTCATGACACAGATTCAAAAGCAGGTGATCAGCCCACTCCCAAATCAATGTCTATATAAGTACATGAAATATTGATATCACACACCAATACCAAAGAAAATCCGGGAATATCTCATGACAGTATCCACGTATACTAGTCCGTGAACTATCGTGTCGAGAATCAAGTAAGACACTACAACTGAATCGGATATAGTAGATATCAAGACAATAAAAACTATCAGTAATGTACTCACCTGCTGTCCTGAGCTGTAGGGTATATCAATGCTCAGAGTGGAGATCAGAGACCTAAAGATGAGATACTGTAAGTTAATTTAGGTTTAAACAAGTTCAGGAATGATTCACAATGAATGATATGCAATCTAGGTCAAACTAGGTCTCACTGAGTCACACTAAGTCCTGTCAAGTCAATCTAGGTCAAATCAAGTTATATAAAGTCAATCTAAGCCAAACCAAGTCAATCCTAAGTCATACCAGTCATCACAGGTCAAAATAAGTCGAAGAAAGTCAAACGGGGTCAAGAGTTGGCCTACAGTTGACTTTTGGTCAACTGGTCAACCCTGATCAACTCTGGTCAACTCTAGGTCAACCCTGGTCAACTCTAGGTCAATGGTGACTAATAGTTGACTTTTGGTCAACTACACAAGTCTAAAGAAATTTGGGACTAAATTGGGTAAAACGTTGACCCATAGTTGACTTTCGGTCTAAAAAGTCAACCGGGGGGTCAAGACTAGGTCTAGACGACTATTTCTAACTATTACCAACCTACAACCCATATCCAAGTCCATCTTGGCTTCGAATTCAAATCTTGGCCGTAGGCCAATATCCTATTTTGCCCTTAAAAAGGGTAAAATTCTAGCTTAGGCAATTATCAAGTTATCCTATCTACGCTTGGTATTTTGACCCGAGCTCCCTAGGGTAGTAAGATACTAGCCTATACATATATACCTACCAAGATACCTAAGTAAAGTGGACATTTAGTCCACGATACGGCCCATTGCCGATATCTTAATATTTCAAAATACGCAATGTACGGCGCGATACCGGCGCCCTACAACCCCGATTTCCACTCGGGAGCCTACCCACAAAATCTAATTCACGTATTCTTGCCCAACTCCAAGTTTCAACTCATTCCGATACTCCGAGCTCCGTTTCGCCCTCTAACTCGATCCCCTCTATTTCCTATTTCTCACTTTTCTTCCTATTCTTCTAACTTCTTCTAATTCTTAAACATCTTCTAATCTTCTCTATGTATCTATCTATATATAAATACACACTCTCCAATTTTCCTTATACACGCACATAAAGCACAAACACACAAAATACTCAATTTCTCGGATTTTAGCACACTGGGACAACCTGCACACCTTTAAGGCTCTCATGCTCACCTTTAAGGCACTTCTGCTCACCTTTAAGCCACTTCTGCTCACCTTTAAGGCTCTACTGCACAGTTTTTCCAGAATAGCATTCTGCACACTTCTAAGGCATTCCTGCACAACTACAAGGCTCTCATGCACAACTCTAAGGCTCTAATGCACAACTATAAGCATTGATACATACATATACAATATATATATATATATATATAAATATATATATATATATATATATACATACCTATATAAAAACACCCAAACATGGACAAATGTATATATATATATATATATATATATATATAAGGCTCTACTGCACAGTTTTTCCAGAATAGCATTCTGCACACTTCTAAGGCATTCCTGCACAACTACAAGGCTCTCATGCACAACTCTAAGGCTCTAATGCACAACTATAAGCATTGATACATACATATACAATATATATATATATATATATATATATATATATATAATATATATATTATATATATATATATTATATATATTATATATATATATATATACATACCTATATAAAAACACCCAAACATGGACAAATATATATATATATATATATATATATATATATATATATATTATATATATATACCACTCTCAAAAAGGATTAAACCATAATAAATCCTTAACCTATATTTAAGGGAACCTACAAAGGCTATGGTCAACTAGTAGAGAATGATCCCCTCTATCATTTATGTGAAGGAATAATGCAAAGGAGGAATTTAAAAGGGTTTAAAAATCATACCTAAAAGTGGATTTGAAAAGGAAGAAGGAGTTGGAAAGAAAGTAATGGAGAAGGAAGAAACTTAGTGAGGAAGTAAAAGAGGTGGAGGGGGTGGCCCTATAGGTGGCCGACCATGGTGCCAAGGGGTAGGGGCACTTGTATTTACAAGTTTGCCCGTCCCTAAGCCTAATGCAAAATTAATCCAAAATGGATTTTGAAAAATGCTAAAAATAAATAAAAATCATAATTAAACTTAATTACTCATGGGAGAACTAGTCCAAACTCCTAAACCCTAAAGTTTAGTGTGGTGGACCATGGTTAAATACAAGCTAATTGCAACTCAAGTCGAAATTCACCGGGGTCCCGAATTAACTCGGAATGCGATGAAATTCGAACCCGACTCTAATATATTTAAATAATAATCATAAAATAAAATTCCCAAAAATATTATAAAATGGAAAATTACCATTTTACCCCTAACTGGGAAAAGTGAGGGTGACAAGTCTATCCGCCTTAAAAAAAATTCGTCCTCGAAATTAAAACCAACAATAGTAAATATCAAAATCACAAGTCATGGCTTAAAATTTAAATGATTAAAATCTCAAAAATCAAGCATAAAATAAATGACTAAAATTATAAAATTTAAAATTACTCTCAAATAGAAACTGGGTGCTACAAGTCTATCCACCTTAAAAAAATCATCCTCAAAAATTAAAACAAGTAAACACACAAAAATCATGCAAATCGATAATCGTATGCGTCTGTCCAATCTTCATGATACTCAGAATCTCCGTCATGCCAGTGAACAAGGCTACAAAAATTACAGAGTCCTCAACTACGGTACATACATCTAGAATTATGGTATTTAAAATTTTCACATTGCCGCTAGCTTGGCAGCGAAAATCTTAAATTTCTACATCCGAGAAATACGTCCATAGTTCGACTATATGTCCTCAAGCTGCCTGCTAGCATGATCCTAGAAGATTCTAAAATCTCATAATCGAGGCGACCTAGCCCATACGACTTACTCAGAAGAAAATCACATCACAAAACAATTTCATCCAATCGATCAAGAACAGATAGAATCGAATTTCAAACAGTTTATAATTAAGGAAGCAAATACGAAAATGAGATCGAAAGATTGGAACCTGCACTCTGCTCTGCTACTGCCTGAGTGGGCTCAACTGTCATGGCGAAAGCTCGCCCCTGCTGGCCTCCTCTAGCCTGCCGTACTCTGTCCTGGCCTGCCTGTCTGGCTGCACGGGCAGCACAGTTCTTCATCTGGTGGTCTGGAGCTCCACAGAATAGACAAACTCCTAGCTTCATCCTACAAGCATCCCGGGTGTGCCCTATCTTCTGCAGAAAGCACACTGGACGACCTGTCTCTTGCCCTGACCCTGCTGCTGTTCGTCACGTGCTGGTGCCTGATGTACTCCGTCCTGGTCTCTTCGGATTCCACTGGCATGGTAATCCTTCAGCTGGTGATCGGGCGCCCCCAGTATAGGCAGACGCTTAACCTCTTCCTACAAGCCTCTCTAGTGTACCCTGGCCTCCTACAGAAAGTGCACCGAGTAGCCTGCCTCTGGCCTGGTCCTTGGTGCTGAACTGGGGTATCCTGAACTGTACTCGGTACAACCCCTCTTAAGTGCTGCCATTGCCAGCTGATGGGAGTTCTCCATGCTCCGTCGCAACAGATCTGCCTGCGCGCTCTGAGTATGCAATATCCGCTGCAGAAGGGCCATCATCCCCTGAGTATCTGTCGGTAGCGGAGACGGCGTTGGAAGAATATCAGGAACGATTATGGACAATCCCGCTGCTGGAGGTGGAAGACCTCCTGGAACCGTCGCTGCTGCTCCCGCCTGAAGGGCAGGAACTGAGGCTGATGCTCCTGTAGTCGGAGGTGGAAGGCCTTCCGGATCTGACCTCTCTGGAACACTAGGCCCTGCTGTCTGAGAACGAGTCACTGTCATCCTGAAGACGAATTAAACCCAAGAGATCGATATGGCACAAGATAAGATATTATCAAAGGAGGATAATTGAATTCAAATGCAGAAAAATTGTCATGGTAATCAAAAGATCAGAATTTTCCTAAAATATGATTGAGTAACTCCTATCATACCCTAGATCCTATGTCCTAATCGCAGGCTCGTAATTAGCACTCTAAGTCGAGCACCATTACGAGATCGCACTAATTACGACACTGACCTGCATTGGCCGCCACAAAAATGAGTCACGACCCGCACCCTGATTAGGGGCACGAGTACGTGGTTACGTCCAGCCTACGCCGCAGCATCGGCGGTAGAACGCTGTCTAGGTCATCTAGAAATACTACAACTAAACAGATAAAGGTACCTGTACAGTATATACACTCCGAATGGAGGTGACATAGCAATACAGTCTCAATCACAAATGTAAAACTAAGGTAGATAGCATGGGAAAGAAATATAGATAAAACATGAAATGAGTCCAGGATCCACAAGTCAGAGCTATATACAAACGTCCAGAGTCTCAGAAAATATAATAGATACTACAAACTGAATATACTAGCTGGCTCGCAGGCCAGGCAAACCTAACTAACTACGCTACTCAGGGTGAGCAAGTCTAGTGGCTCTATTAACAAGCCACGGTCCAAGTCTACTCTATCTAACCCGTCTCCATAATAGGTCGGCAATCAGCCTCTGAATCATCTGTAAAATATCATAACAGTATCCTGTCAGGAAAATGAGCAAGTACAACCCCAACAGCAGTTCCATGTGAATTGACAAATACTATAAGAGACAGTATAATAAAATACAAGACAAAGATATAGGCGACTTGGGAACCATTCGAAAGCCGAGTTACAACCCTTAAACCAAACAAGGACCGGGGTTGTAACCCTTCTTAAACAGAAACTTAGTCTCAATCATGGTACAGTATAAAGGCAGGTAGAGCATGTGAGTGAATGAAATCATAGCATGGTGAAAAGTACAGAAAGTAAAACTGAACTGGAATATAAGATACGACAATAAATATAAATATGATTTGAATTATTAGAGCGATTGTGATCGGCTAGGGAGTCAGGGTAGGGTTATTCACTTGGCCCGACAATCACAGAAAAATCTCTGGAAAGGGTCATGCCAGCCAACCTGGATAACCCCAAGGGGTATCTGCTACCACTACGTGAGGTGAGGGTGGCGCTAGCAAATAAGGACATGGAGCTTTAATCACATAACCCCTAATAATTTTCCCCATCCCCGAATAGTAACATGGATCCGGACATGGCACGTCATGACACGAATTCAAAAGCAGGTGATCAGCCCACTCCCAAATCAATGTCTATATAAGTACATGAAACATGGATATCACACCACAATATACCAAGGAAAATCTAAGAATAACATCTCATGACAGGATCCGACGTATACTAGTCCGTGAACTATCGTGTCGAGAATCAAGTATGACACTACAACTGAATCGGATATAGTAGTATCAAGACAATAAAACTATCAGGGAATGTACTCGCCTGCTGTCCTGAGCTGTAGGATATATCAATGCTCAGAGTGGAGATCAGAGACCTAAAGATGAGATACTGTAAGTTAATTTAGGTTTAAACAAGTTTAGGAATGATTCACAATGAATGATATGCAATCTAGGTCAAACTAGGTCTCACTGAGTCACACTAAGTCCTGTCAAGTCAATCTAGGTCAAATCAAGTTATATCAAGTCAATCTAAGCCAAACCAAGTCAATCCTAAGTCATACCAGTCATCACTGGTCAAAACAAGTCGAAGAAAGTTAAATGGGGTCAAGAGTTGGCCTACTGTTGACTTTTGGTTAACTGGTCAACCCTGGTCAACTCTAGTCAACTTTAGGTCAACCCTGGTCAACTCTGGTCAACTCTAGGTCAATGGTGACTAATAGTTGACTTTTGGTCAACTACACAAGTCTAAAGGAATTTGGGACTAAATTGGGTAAAGCGTTGACCCATACTTGACTTTCGGTCTAAAAAGTCAACCGGGGTCAACCGGGTCAAGAGGTCTAGGCGACTATTTCTAACTATTACCAACCTCTACAACCCATATCCAAGTCCATCTTGGACTTCGAATTCAAATCTTGGCCGTAGGCCAATATCCTATTTTGCCCTTAAAAAGGGTAAAATTCTAGATTAGACAATTATCAAGTTAGCCTACCTACGCTTGGTATTTTGACCCGAGCTCCTAGGGTAGTAAGATACTAGCCTATACATATATTACTACCAAGATACCTAAGTAAAGTGGACATTTAGTCCACGATACGGCCCATTGCCGATATCTTAAATATTTTAAAATACGCAATGGTACGGCGCGATACCGGCGCCCTACAACCCCGATTTCCACTCGGGAGCCTACCCACAAAATCTAATTCACGTATTCTTGTTCCACGCCAAGTTTCAACTCATTCGATACTCCGAGCTCCGTTTTGCCCTCTAACTCCATCCCCTCTATTTTCTATTTCTCACTTTTTCCTATTCTTCTAACTTCTTCTAATTCTTAAACTTCTTCTAATCTTCTCTATGTATCTATCTATATATACACACACACTCTCCAATTTCCCTTACACACGCACATAAAGCACAAACACACAAAATACTCAATTTCTCGGATTTTAGCACACTGGGACAACCTGCACAACTTTAAGGCTCTTATGCTCACCTTTAAGGCACTTCTGCTCAGCTTTAAGGCACTTCTACTCACCTATAAGGCTCTACTGCACAGTTTTTCCTGAATAGCATTCTGCACACTTCTAAGGCATTCCTGCACAACTACAAGGCTCTCATGCACAACTCTAAGGCTCTAATGCACAACTATAAGCATTGTTACATACATATACAATATATATATATATACATACCTATATAAAAACACCCAAACATGGACAAATGTATATATTATATATATATATAATATATATATATATATATATATATTATATATATATAACCACTCTCAAAAAGGATTAAACCATAATAAATCCTTAACCTATATTTTAGGGAACCTACAAAGGCTATGGTCAACTTGTAGAGAATGATCCCCTCTATCATTTATGTGAAGGAATAATGCAAAAGGAGGAATTTAAAAGGGTTTAAAAATTATACCTAAAAGTGGATTTGAAAAGGAAAAAGGAGTTGGAAAGAAAGTAATGGAGAAGAAGAAGAAACTTAGTGAGGAAGTAAAAGAGGTGGAGGGGGTGGCCCTATAGGTGACCGGCCATGGTGCCAAGGGGTAGGGGCACTTGTATTTACAAGTTTGCCCCTCCCTAAGCCTAATGCAAAATTAATCCAAATAGGTTTTGAAAATGCTAAAAATAAATAAAATCATAATTAAACTTAATTACTCATGGGAGAACTAGTCCAAACTCCTAAACCCTAAAGTTTAGTGTGGTGGACCATAGTTAAATAACAGGCTAATTGCGACTCAAGTCGAATTCACCGGGGTCCCGAATTAACTCGGAATGCGATGAAATTCGAACCCGACTCCTAATATATTTAAATAATAATATTCATGAAATAAATTCCCAAAATATTATAAAATGAAAAATTACCATTTTACCCCTAACTGGGAAAAGTGAGGGTGACACACTCTCTTCCAATCCTTGGTAGCACCCTTCCCTTGGAGAATGGGAATGATTGAGGGAAGGTTTGGTGAAGGAATAATTTGATTTGGCGATCAAATCAATGAGAAGGCTCTCTAAAATTAGGGAAGAACAAAAAAAAATAAAAGAGGCAAGATTGTAATGAATAAAATGAATCATTCTCCCCTAAAGGTGGCTGCCATAAAGAGTCCATTAGAGCTAATGGAAAATGTCCTAATTGCCCCTCTCTAGTCTCATATGGTTAAGTCTAGATTAGGTTCAAGTTTGGGGTCAAAATGATCTAGTTTTTGAGTCTCTAACTATACCATTCTAACATGATAAAAAATTAGTTTAATTAACTAACTTAAATGTTGGGTTTTGTGGACCATGCTTAACTTAATATTGGGTCCCATCTAGAGTTTAAGCTACCCGGGTCACAATACAAGTCAGACGAGACGAAACCCAAACCCGACTAAACAAATCCAATAAAAATAATATTAAAATATAAAAAATTTCCAAAATATTAAAATAAAAAAAATGACCAAAATTATAATACATCAATTTAAATATTATTAAAATAATCTAAAATTTACCAATTAATCAAAATCCTAAATAATTCAAAAGTCGCAAAATGACCAAAATATCCTTAGCCTAAAAAATTGTAAATAGATATTCTAATCACATGGTTAGGTCCCCATGGTCATGGTTATTCTCTAGGCTCAACAGTTCTAGGGTTCACTAGCTAACACATCAAAATTATAATTTACCAATTTAAAATAGTATTAAATTAATTAAAAATTTCCATAAATCATAAATCCTATTATTAAATAATAAACTTTTGTAAAGGTTCAAATTACCCTCATTTTAGAAAAGTGGGTGTTACAAGTCTACCCTCCTTAGAAAATTTCGTCCTCGAAATTAAAATGTTCCTACCCCTTCTAGGTCAAACCCCCACAATCAAAGTCTCAAAACTTAATCAATCATACAATTTAAAGGGACGGCATACAGGGTCATGGCATACGGTGGTAATGAAAGTCTCATCTGGGTATACTAGTCACACTAGACCAAAACAATCATAGGGTATCAAAACATACAAGCAATCAAGGTGTTGAACTAGAAAAATTACAAAAACAACAATCATCAAGGCTGTAAGGCAGTCTACCATCCTATATAAAACTGGTAATTATCAAAAATAAAATAAGATAACTACTAATCATTATAGAGGGGTACTATTTAAGAAAAATCAAAACCAAAAGTTTAAGGAACGAAAGTCAATAGCATTGAATCCAATCACAATATAATATAAATAGAAAGAGAGAGTGTTAGAGAGAGAAAAACTAACATTATGTAAAGGTTATGTGGTTAGTGTGTGTGTATGGTGTATGTGGACATGTTCATAGGGTTAGATAGTAGACATGTGTGTGTGTGTGTGTGAAATATACATGAAAGTGTATAGGAGGATTTGGGTTTTAAAACAATAGCTATCAAGTTACACTACTCATGGCATATTAGTTAAACAATCTACAATGCACAACCTATTTACTCATAACATGCATGGCTAACCATATATACATATACTATATGTATAGAGGTAGAGATTTAGTTATGTATCTATATACATTATAACAGTATGCATAAATTATATATATATATATATATATATATATATATATATATATATATATATATATATATATATATATATATATATATATATATGAACATAACATAGAGATGAAGGGTTAGGTTTACATGGCAGTTGTGAACATTAGTGTACATTAGTGTAGAGTGTCAAGAGTACAGGGGTTATAACTTAAAATAAAGGGTTCAATCATTCATTTCAGTTTAACATTACATATTAAATCTGAAATTGAACTAAACATTTAAATCAATGTGAAAAATGTTAACATGTATTCAGTTTCAGGATTTTGGTGAAATTCGAACATCAAAACCATCCCAATGTTCACCACAACCACAACCTAACATGTAAGAGTATGAAACCTAACATTATATTCCTACATACAACAATGTATATGGCTCAAAACATTACATTTAAAAACTACAAATTGAACTAATCACTTAGAATCTAGTGTTAAAGGTTTAATATGCACACGGTCTCAGATTTGATAAATTCAAACACAAAATTTAACCAATTTCTTTAAGAATTGAAATCCTGTATATAACATACATGTGCAGTGATGTAAACACAACTAATATATAAAATTTACATTTAATTTACGAATTTAATCTGGAAAACAGAACTAGTCACTGATACTGTACTATATTAAAAATATTAGGATTTTGAGAAATTAACATCAACATATTAATATGCATTTAGATAGGTTGGTAATCAAGTGTAGCATGCATACGTGTCAGGCAAGTATCTGTGTCCACTATATATATATATATATATATATATATATTAAGGTAATACAAGAAATAATGACAAGAAAGAAATAATGATAAAATCTGTTCTGCTTATCTGTTTAAAAGAAGGAACCATTTTGAAACCAGAGCTATAATATCAAATCCAAGTTAAGGTCTAGCAAAATCATCGATTCATTGTATTAGAAAAAAATTTATAGCAAGAAGTTATACTAGATTTATAGTAACAGCTAAGCTACTCCTACTCATACTCCTACTCCTAAGTTATTGATGATGGAATACAATTTATAACAACAGAATGGTACGATAGAGATGATATGTTTAAAAATTTTCTCAAGATACAATCTGATAATCATATACGTCTGTCCAAAATCATGTTACTCAGAGTCCTTGCCATGCCAATAAGCAAGGCTGCGATAAACGATAGATTTCATAACTGGGGTATGCACCTCTACAATCATGTCGTCTGGAAATCTCGCTATGTCGACTAGTATAGCTGTGAGAAATTCCAAATCTCATAACCAAGATACGTACATCCGAAGTCAGGTCCCTATATTTCGCCATGCTAGCTAATATGGCTGCGATAAACTACAGGTTCCATAATCAAGTAGACGTTTTACCATCCATGTATTCCCGTCAACATATGTTATCAGAAAATATCGTAACTCAGGCCATAAAATTCATCTCGATAGGAAAATCAAAATCAACAATGATCCAACAAAATCAAATTCAATAATCAAGGAGTGAGAGCAACAAACAAGGAAAATAATTTCAAATTAAAGTTTAAATAAGATTCTCAAGGGTCGTCCCAGGAATTTCTTAAGGAATCCTAACTGTGATGAGTACCTTCAAAAATATCCTAATCCTACTGCAGGCTGTAGTGATACTCTAGTTCAAATACCACTACATAAACTCGACCTGCATGGGCCACCACTAAAAACGTGTCATGACCCCACCCTAGAGTAAGGGCACGAGAAGTGGGTACGTCCAGCCTATGCCGCAGTGTCGGCGGTAGAACGATGTCCTAGGTCAAACATCTAAAATATAAAGGTACCTGTACAGTATATACACTCCGAATGAAGGTGACATAACAAATACAGTCTCAATCACATCTAAGGTAGAGCATGTTAAAAGATAGATAAAATATGAAATCCACAAAGAGATACCATAGATAGAAGTCTAAGTGTCTAAGATACACAAACCCAGAAAACATCTTAAATCTCAAATACAGTAATCCATAAAGTAAATACAACTCAAGACAACTAAAATAACTATCTATACAACCTCTACTATATCTCCTCTAGGCTAGCAGGCAACCTCCAAGCTATCTGTAAAATTTATCAACAAGTCCTGTCAGGACAGGAGCGAGCACAAAACATCTCACGCAGTTCATATCAAGTTAGAAAATATAAAGCATGTAATAGAGTAAGATACTGGAACGCTGAAAGAAGAATGTATATGAAAAATAGCAGAGATTGATAATAGGAAATATCTATATGATAAGTAAGAACCATAAGCAATTTGATTTAGAGTACAATATGGTTATGTAAATGGTTTAGGACAATACAATGGTAACTCCATTGTACGTGAGTGCACAATGGACATATACAATAGTTATACAATGTTACACAATAGGATTTGATTACATAACCAATTCTACTCTCCTTTTCCAATCAATACACAAGGATCCACTCCAGTTACGTTATCTTATACAATAGTGTACAATGTTATACAATAGATATAATGTTATACAATAGTTGTACAATGTCTATCCATAGGACTCATGTGATAATAAGAGTACAATATGCACAATGAGTATACAAGGATAAGGGTATTCAATAAATACAATATATAAGTGAAGGCACATCATAATAGTATTTAGTGAATACAAGGGGATAACATCTCAAAAGAAGATCCATATAGTACCAATTCGTGATAACAATCATGTCAGCATCAAGAACAGTAATTTAGAGCAAGATATAAATCCAGACAAGTATGAAACGGTCAGAGAATGTACTCGCCTGATAACCTGAACAGCTAATAGGTATAGAGGTCCAAACTGAAGTCACAGAGTCCTATTTAGAGCAACACAGGTCAAGATGTATACGAGAGATGATAAATAAAATGTACAATGCATCTGCATGCTGTCTAGGTCAAACTAGACTAAAGTCAACACTTGGTCAACTCTAGTCATCCACACTAGTCAAATTAGGTCAACTAGGTCAAGTCCTAGCCCAAACAAGTCTAACAAGTCTCACTAGGTCTAACCAAGCCTAGGCTAGCACTCACACAATCACAAGACAATGTGAACCACAACAATGTATAATATAAATATAATATATAAATACATACCTTCATACATACATGTATATCCACATTACATACATATTTATATATATAGGCATATGTTACTTCATGCATATTTATATAGTTACATAGATATATACATTCATGCACATTTACATACATACTTTTATACATTATATGTTAACATTCATTACAATATATTATATTTTACTTATACCTTTGATTGATTGATTCATTCATATATGACATTCATTCATGCATTTATACTTTCATTCATATCCCATATGCATGCATATTTCAGTTCAGGCATTATATCCATTCACATATCATTAGGTTGCATACATATACTTATTTTTTTACATACATGTCATTCATGCATATTACATACTTACATGTATCTATACATTATATACATTGTATACAACATGTAAAATAGAAGAGGGAAAATGGGGAAAAAAACTGAAATGGAAAGGGAAGGGAAGGAAAAGTAAGGAAAAGAAAAAACAGTGGACATATACATACTTGTATCATATATTCTACATTACCATACATGCTATCATTATATATTGCATTATATTATTTATATATTATGCATTTATATCTATCATTACATGTATACCTTGCATTCATATCTAGCATTTATTATATACTTTCATGCATAAATTGTATATCATTCTTTCATTCATGCATTTATGCATTGTTTACATACATTATATTAATTGTATTCCTACATGCTTGCATTCAACCATATATAAACATTAATTTAAAGAGGATATATATCATATATATATATTATATATATATATATATTATATATATATATATATATATATATATATATATATATATATCATTTCACTCATCTAACATATCATGTATTACATACTCTATATTCATTTAATATCCATACTACATAGGCTCATAGGTTACACAAAATGTATATATCGTATAGTTACTCTTCTAATTAAAACCAATACTGTACCAATTGGGCCTCTACTAAATTCTAGGATTAATGTTTATTTTAAACCTTCATGTTAGCTTTCCGAAACTTCAAACGGATCACATTTTCGTGTCCGAAAGCTCCCGAAATTGCGAAAATACCGAAACACGTTCTTCTTTCGTACTTCTGACTCTCAAATAATTCTACAGAAAGTTACATAAAGAATTTAGCTTATTAAAATACATATTTGGAAATCTAACTCGATACAGTTCTTTTAAAAAAATGGAAGATAAATCGGAGTTCTAAGCTAAAAGTTATGACATTTCTAAGTTGCTTTGGTTAATAAAAATGTGGATGAATATTATGACGAATTGAGTTATTTTGGGCAAAAGAACACATATAGGCCAAGATACTTGGATACAAACATAGGTATCCAAATGAAACTCATTCTAACCATCCTACCTAAGATCAATCCACTCTCTAACCATTCTAAAACTAAATTTAATATCTATTTAAACTATTATCATACATACATACATACACATGGGGTATCCTAATTTGGGATCTATTTTAGGACACAAGACATATATCTAAATCCTCAAGAGAGCTCCAAATGGCCTCAAATTTGAATCTAAATAGGACACATGCATGAGGATGGATCATAGGGATTCAAAACTAGTTTATACAAAGGAAATCGATTTAGATGATGGGTTTTACCTATTGGGAGTGGAATCCCAATGAAATCCTTTAGGATACGGCTCCAATACGAAGATTGTCACGCCCCAGAACCAGAATACTGGAGAGCGGGAAAATGACTCAGCCAGCTACGTATTACGGGTAGATGAATACCGTATAATACGATCAATACTGTCTAAAGACAAGGGGGTGCATACTACATGAAAGTCTCGCTATGGTCACTTCACATCTATTGTCTCAATCATTCAAACAAGAAGCAGAAATAGAGAACATGTGAGATAAAGCCGTAAGACATCCCAAACGCTCAGTCAAAATGTTCTTGATATCTGGCTTTACAAAATACAGCCAGATGATATAGTAAGTATACACAATTGTTACAGCTGTAGTCTGACTTAATTACAATTATGCAAAATAGGTACAAGACAATTCGACTAACATGTCGGTGGCAAACGGCAAAGTATACAGTAGATAACAAAACGGGCGGGGAAGTAAGAAACCCACTCGAGTCCTCCTGCGATCATTCCTCTAGTGTCGACCATCTTGGGGTAGAAGTAAGCTGGATCATCGGGACTGGTTCTAAATCTGGCCATGCAAAACCAAGAGGTTAGACCTCTAATAGCAAGTACCACAAGGAAGCACGACACGAGAACTAAAACCAGTAATGAGAATATGATAAATAGATCTCTGCTTGCCACTAGGATTCTCATAACATCACGACACTTCGAACCAACCTCCCAACCAAACAAGGACAGAAGTTGGCCCGTCATGTCCTGACATTTTGATCATCTCAGTTAAGTAACAGAGTAGGTACAGTGCACAAACAAATCAATTTAAACGGCCAGGCAACTACTACTGGCTTGCTATTGTGAGTCCCAAGTTATCCTGGTTTTATGCAATGAGGATTTCTCAGTTCTTACTATGCGCAAGCAAGGCTAGTTTACCCAGTCAATCAATTGCGCCAATCATGAATTAGACGAGTCCCAGCGGGACGCCCGTCATTAATATACAATATTCAATAGATAATATAACCAGATACCGCTTCCTGCCCGTGTGACAGATTTGCAGTATCTGTGGGGACCAACCGGCCTGTCGGGCACTACTAGTCCCAAGAGGGCTGCCATATAAAACTCGAGAATCCATTCTCTCCATGCAATCATTATTTTTAACTTAATGTTTCTACGTTGAGTGAAGTACCATGCCGTGGATCATGGTCATTCAGAATGAGTACTTTCGTACAGGGTACGATATGCGTGTAGGCCTCAAAAATGAAAGTCACGCTGAGTTGATCAGAACAAGTCACGCAGAGTGATCCAAGAAGCAGCACAAAAGATACGCTAAAGTTCTGCCTGGCCATCTCCTTTAGAAGTCACGCAGAGACAGCTCAGCCATACGTCAGAATCATAATGACTGACAACACAGCAGTCGAGAAACGTCTCCTCGTATGCCACGTATGCACAGAATTCGAGAGATCATCGCCGTCTTTTGCGTGATTTTCGAATCTTCCTTAGCAAGACTCACTCTTCACCAAGTTGGCATGACTTTGGGTCTTATCTTCATTTAATGCGGCTGACAATATAATCAATGTCAGAGATTTTGTGTCAGACGAAGCGTGCCAAATCAAGACAGCTGGCGGTTGGCGTGGATTCTGAACCTTCTCCTTCCTCAAGTTTGCGTGGATTTTTGAGTTATTCTTCTCAAAGCCTGCATAAATTCTGAAGTATTCTTCTTCAAAGCCTGCGTGGATTTCGCCTTCAACGAGTCTGCGTCAACGAAACTGTATGGATTTTTGCCTTCAGCAAGACAGCGTGGATTTCATTTCAACTGGAGTACGTGGCAGCCATGCCACCGATCTCTCTCTCGCGTGCCCAGTAACTTGCACACGACCCATGCACTAATGCCATGTGTCCAACAGTTACGGGCCACGTCCAGTAACTACTCACTAACCCTGCGTGTATTTAGAGTCTGCGTGACTTTTCAAATACACTAGTGGTGAGGTAGTTATCTTTTTAGTTACTGTTTTGACTCTATAAATAGGGTTCTTTTTTTTATTCATTATACAGATACATTGATATCTACTGTCAAAATTTTGAGAGCTTTTCTTCTTCGCATAGTCCAAAGGATAAAGCGATCGTCTTCTAGATCGGATTCCTACAGTTGTAATTTTCTCAGATACAAAATAAATAAAGTGAATTTATTTATGGAAAACAAATTGGCGACTCTGCTGGAGAAAACCATCTCCTCTTCTGAGATGGTAACAACTCAATGCGATACTTCGTCTATCGGTTCGACGAAGAAGGTGATGACGATCAAATTCGATCAACTCGCCTATGAAGAAATGCAGCGGGCTAAGGGTGGCAAGCCCATTCCAGCCTCCATTATCACTGCCAAGTCGAAGGGACACTCTGTCTATGTCCCTAAGAATCAGTTGGCAGTCAATGGTGAAGTCTCTGCCATAGTGTCTACTCCTAACACTGGCAAGAACTCCATTGCAAGCACGCACACTCTTGTGCGCTCGAAGATGACAGTAACTAAAAGTCACGTTGACAGTACTGGCTCCTTAGCCGAATCTGTTCCAGCGTGCAAATTCAATTCTAAAAGTCATGCTGACAGTACTGGCTCTTTAGCCGAATCTATTCCAGTGTGCAAATTCAATTCTAAAAGTCACGCTGACAGTACTGGCTCTTTAGCCAAATCTGTTACAGTGTGCAAATTCAACTCTAAAAGTCACGCTGATAGTACTGGCTCCTTAGCCAAATCTATTCCAGTGTGCAACCCCACATTCAAAAGTCACGCTGACAGTATTGGCTCCTTAGCCAAATCTGTTTCAGCGTGTAATTCCAAAATCAAAAGTCACGCTAACAGCTCTGGTTCTTTAACCAAGTCTGTTTCAGCGTGTATTTCATCAGAGAAGAATAACTCTTTAGTTATCTCTTCTTCTTCACCGAGTTCTACTAGAACTGGGGGTGGTCTTCCACACAAAGTCCCTTTGAAAAGGAATAACTCTTTAGTTGTTTCTTCTGCTCCTGTAGTTTTTACTCCAGGAACAGCTTTGACTGATACTTTTGTTAGTCAAAGGAAAGGAGATGGTCTTTTGACTACTCTTCCTTCTGGACATTCTATGTCTCAACATCTGAATGAGTCTAAGAAGAAACATTTCTTAATGTCTTCTTCTTTGATTTCTTCAAATTGGGCACAGAATCTGTCCATTAAAGAGGGTCTGTTACCAACTCCTAATCAAGGGAGTGGTTTAACTCTTCCTTCTCTGCAAATATCCAGATCAATGGAAGGAAAACTCCATGTTTCCAAAATTAATATGTTACCTTCCACTGATTTAAGGACAAAACTCAGCACTTCTGGTGTTAAGAAACCATACCAATTGGATATGAAGATAAAAGATCCAGATGCAGAGTATGCAAGAAATTATGTGGCTCACATTAATCACTCTTTGTATAATCAAGAGCCATCAAGACCCAAGAACAGGAAGTATATTCCTCAATCTTCACAAATAGATTTACGGGAATATCTTCAACAGAAGAGAAGGAGTAATTCTATATCAAAGGAACATGCTGAATGTGACTTCTATCCAAGAGTCATAATTCAGTGCAGATGTAAATCAACAGTTCAAGACCATGGTGATCATACTGAATGTGACTTCCAGCCAAGAGTCACAATGCAATGCAGATGTCAAAATAAACGACAGTCTGTCTTTAATAGGATTCAGTATAAACCTATGCCTGATGAAGATGAGCCTTTGTTTGCCTCTGTCAACATGACTTCTCGGGACACCGGGGGTAGAGTTGATAGTCCAGATGGAGTATATAAAAACACCAGAGCAAGAGTCCTGGCTTCTAGTCAAAGAAATTTGATCCCTGAAATTGATTCTGAATTTCTTGGAGAATCTAACTTTCCACCTCTTCCTACTGGGGGTAATTCTCCTATAGTTGACTTTGATACACGAAGCAATGATTCAGAGCATACAACATCTACCAGTTCATCAATAATCCCTCATACAGTCACGACTTACATGGTTGATGGGAATACTGATGAACCCTCTTCTTCCCTGACTCCTCAAGATCAAAGAATTGCTTCTTTGGAACAGCAAATGAAGTCTATGACTGACACAATGAAGTCAATGTATGAACTCATGACAGCTCAATTGCAAAATCAACAGACTGTATCAGATGCCATACCAGTTGATACTGATATAAGTCCAGTACAAGTTCCTCCAGCAGTACAATCCAATACTCCTGGACCTGCTCAACCAAATCCTAGTCTCTCTGGAGCTGGGGGTAGTGCTTACAATGCTGTTCCTCCTCCTAACTATTCTCTACAAGCCACAACTCCACAATCTTTGGGAGTTGTCTCTGAAGAATTGAAAAATCTCAAAACTCAATTCGAGGCATTCAAACAGAAGGATGGTTTACAAAGGTTAGGCATCAAGCAGCCTTATCCGATAGAATGGAAGCAAGTATCATATCCTCCTAAATACAAGCCTTCTACTATCTCATTCTATGATGGAACCACTTCTCCAAGTCAGTTTATCAATCACTTTGAAGTAATGACTGATCAGTTACAACCAAGTGATGCCCTCCTTACTCGGGTATTTATTGGATGTCTTAAGGGAACGGCTTATGAATGGTATAGAAGTCTCCCAGATGGGAGTATTACCTCATTTGCTGGTTTCAAACAGATGTTTCTTGAAAGGTTCTATGAAGGGCTTAATGACATGACTATGTCTGCTCTTATTAGAATCAAGCAGAAAAATAATGAATCTACAGAGGAATACATTGAACGGTTTCGAAGAGAAGCTCTGAAGATGCCTCTTGGAACTCCTGATGCTGTCACCATTGACACGTGCAAATCAAACTTGTTGCCAATCATCAGTATGTGGACAGGGTCCACTCAATTTCAAGATTGGCCTTCCTTCATAGTCAGTGCTAAAGCTGCAGAAATCAGTGCTGAAACCTTCAAAGGTTTAGGAGTGCAGATGACTCCTAAAGAAACAGGACAAGGGGCTAACAATAAAAATAATGCTCGCAAAGGAAAAGAAACTCTAGAAGTTAATCTTCAGAGCAAAGATGCATCGAATGTTCAAACTCCTGCCTCTACAACTCAATAATCAAGAACACCTCGCCCCAGAGAAGAATATTCTTTTGATGACGACGATGTCCTTGGTATCTTTGAATGTCTGCTGAAAGGTAATAAAATACAATTACCAGAGATCAAGAAACCTGATGAAGCTGGTAAGACAGATCATCCTAAATACTGTCCATATCACAGAATGCTGGGTCATACAATTCGTACATGTTATGTATTGAAAGGAAAGATCCAAGAAATGATTAAATCTGGAGCTATCTCTCTTACTCCAAAAGAGAAGACCGTCACCTCCAACGTCGTCTCTATGCAATTTGGAAATTTCCCTCCTCAACTCCTTGAAAGTGGGATTATTCCTATTCCCAAGGCAACTCTTGACATAGTGAATCTTCCTCCTCCACAGTTTGAAGGATTAGTGCCGATCACTTTGGAAACAGGAGAAATCATGTGGATCCATCCTGATCTAGTGGCAGATTTTGAATCGCCTTCTCCTTAAAAGATTTCTTCTCAAAAATCCAAGAGGGCTGGAAAGATCAAGTCATGTCATATGACTTCTCTTGGGTCTACTTCTGACACAGAGCCAAAAAATAAAGAAGAAGCACTTGTTAGTGCTACTCGAACGGGGAAACCTTACCTAAAGGATTATTCTAAAAATCCTGAAGATCCTACTGATATCCCTTCAGATGCTAAAGATGCTCCTAATGTTCCTCCCGAGGAAGAACCATCTACTGAACCTGTTCCTCCCAAGCCTACGGCTCTGGAGAAAGGCAAACAACAGGCTCGGTTTGATAAGCCAATCAAGAAGTCTTCTCCTCTTGGACTTCAGAAGCCTTACAACTTCGACATTTTGGCTCAGCTTGCTAATACTCCCGCTAGAATGTCCCTTTTTGAACTTCTACGTCTTTCCAAAGAGACTCGGGAGACGTTAAGTGAAGCACTTCTACAAGCTGACTCTTGTCTTGCACAATTGAAGAAGCCGGATGCGGAACCTGCCACTTGCTTACATTGCAACAGTGTACTGGAGATTATCCCAAATATCACCTTTACACAAGACGACATGTTACTGGAGGATAATCGACATGATCGACCTCTCTACTACACTGGTTATATTGATACGATGAAGATAGATCGTATTCTCATTGACCCAGGGTCTGCTATAAGCATAATGCCAAAGAGTTTGTTGGATGAACTAAAAATCCCTCTTCACAAACTCTCCAAGACGGTTACTACTATCTTGGGATTCAATCAAAGCCGAAGTGAGCCTTTGGGAAAGATTCATCTGAAGCTTCAGATAGGAGATTTCAGATCTAAAGTCACTTTCTATGTGATCGAGATCGCGGGATCCTATAATCTTCTTCTGGGGAGGCCCTTTCTTCATGAAAATAATGTGGTGCCCTCTACTCTTCATCAATGTTTTAAGTACATTGATAGCAATAAGAGAGTACGAAAAGAAGTTGCTGATATAAATCCCTTCCATGGGGTTGAAGCTTATTTCAATGATTCCCGAATGTATGAAGAAGAATATACAAGGATCATACAAGCTATGGAGAAAGAAGATGCACAAAGTGAGACTTTAATAATCCCTGTTAAATGTCGAACTACTCAGCAACAATCTCCTAAACCCTTCGGAGAAGATTCTTTCATCATTCCAGTGAGTGGACGGATCTCTCCGTTACCTCAGTCAACTACTCAGAATACACTGATCATTCCTGTCAGTGGGCGTACTACAGTTCCTGTACCTTCACAAGATACTCTGCTAATTCCAGTTGGAGGGCGGACTACTCTTCCTACTCAAACTTCAAGGGAGCTCACCTCTTCTGAGCCATTTGTTATCGATCTTAATCGAAACAAAGCTTCTTCTTCTTCTCCTTTAGTCATTGACTTTGCTAAAATCTCTAAGGCTCAGCCTTCTCCCAATGTAAATATTGCTGCTTTTGCATTTAATGAAAAGTCTCCACCTTTGCAGTACGTTGATGTGTGTAATTATGTTCATAGTTATTTACATCTGTTAGATGACTTGAACACAATAACCATAGGAGTTGTACAGACTGTTCATACAGATGTATCTCTAGAACCTGTACAATCTTCATACTTTCTAGTTCCCAGCAGAAAGCCAGGAGACATTCCAATATTCTTCTACAAAGGGCCTCAAAATCCTTCTGATCTTGAAGATGATGACAAAAATGATGATACTGGAAGATTACAACTACGTCGTTATAGTCAGCAATCTAGAGACATCATCAAAAATATGGGCTATGACTTCAGGACTGGCCTTAATAATGGAAAAGGAAGAAAAATGCCTGTCCGGATTCCTCCTTTGAAATATGGAAGGACGAAATGCGGATTGGGTTATACTGCTCCTACTCCTTTCATCAACATTATCCATGAAGATCTTGAGTCTGACGAAGATAAGAAATCTGATTCTTCTAGTAACACTTCTTGGGATTCCGATACAAGTATCGGTGACTTCTATTGCAACCTTCTGTCTTCCAATATGGTTTCCATTGACCATTCTGAAGAAAGTGATGAAGACGAGGAAGAGTTTGAAATCTCACCTGAATCAGAACAGTGGGCCCAAAGATTAGATAATCAATGGGAGTTCCGTTTCGAACAAAAAGAACCTCCGATTGAAGATAAACTTGTTCAAATAGATGTTGGTGAAGAGGGGTCTCCCAAACCAATATTCATCAGTGAAAGTCTTTCAGAAACTGATAAGAAAGACATGATCAAACTCATTCGTGAATACATTGATGTCTTTGCTTGGAGTTATAAAGATATGCCAGGTCTTGATCCACAGATTGTAACTCACAAGCTCAACATCTTGCCGAATGCTAAACCGGTCAAACAACAACAGCGACGATTTCGTCCGGACATCATGGATGCAATTTAAGCTGAAGTCAATAAACTTATTACATCTGGATTTATTAGAGAGGAACAACATCCCGACTGGGTGGCTAATATTGTTCCTGTTCTTAAAAAGACTGGCAAGATCAGAGTATGCATAGACTTTCGCGATCTCAATGCGGCATGTCCTAAAGACGAATTCCTTCTACCAATCACTGATGTCATAGTTGATAATACCTGTGGATTTGAACGAATGTCATTCATGGACGGGTATTCTGGGTATAATCAGATCAAAATGTTCCCAGAAGATGAGAAGCACACTTCTTTCAGAACGTCGATTGGTACATACTGTTATACAGTTATGCCATTCGGTCTCAAGAATGCAGGAGCAACTTATCAACGAGCTATGAGTACTATATTCCGTGAACATTTGCGGAAAATAGTCGAATGCTATGTTGATGATATTGCAGTCAAAAGTCGACAAAAGGAGGATCATATCCAAGATTTGAAGACTATATTTGATCTAATGCGTAAGCATCAATTAAAGATGAACCCTACTAAGTCCTTCTTAGGCGTCTCTAGTGGTAAATTTCTCGGCTTCGTCATTACCTCTAAAGGTATACACGTGGATCCCGAGAAGATCAAAGCCATCCAAGAGATGCGTCCTCCACGCACCTTAAAAGAGCTACGAGGATTTCAAGGAAGAATTGCTTATATCAGAAGATTTATCTCTAATTTATCAGGACGCTGCAGACCATTCAACAAACTTATGAAGAAAGGTGTCTCTTTTGTCTGGAATGATGAATGTCAGAAAGCATTCGATGATATAAAACAATATCTGATGAGCCCTCCAGTATTGGTACCTCCCGTCTCAGGAATACCGTTCCTCCTCTATACTCGAGCAATGAGTCATTCATTGGGTGCATTACTCGCTCAAAAGAATTAAAATGGCCATGAACAAGCCATTTATTATCTCAGCCGCACTATGACCAGAGCTGAACCTCGATATTCACCAGTTGAAAAAGAGTGTCTAGCCTTGATGTTTGCTGTCCAAAAGATACGTCATTATATCATTGGTCAGACTATTCATGTCATCTCCAAGATCAATCCTATACGGATCATGATGAAGAAACCCAGTGTTTTGAATTCTCGATTGGCTAACTGGGGAATCCTACTTGCTCAGTATGATATGCACTATATTCCTCAGAAATCCGTCAAGGGACAAGCTTTAGCTGATTTTCTGGCTGCTCACTCAATTCCAGAAAGTTCAAAACTCTACGATGAAATCCCAGATGAAGTCCTAGATTCAAATCAAATTGCTGAAGAAGATCCTACTTGGCGTCTATTCTTTGATGGAGCGTCAAGAATTGGTCCTAATGGCGATATTGTTGCTGGAGTTGGAATTATTCTTGTATCGCCAGAAGGTCTTGCCATCCAAAGAGCTTATTCTCTCGATCAGCCGTGTTCAAACAATGTAGCTGAGTACAACGCATTGCTTATTGGTCTTCAACTTGCTAAACATCTGAATATTCAACATTTGGAGGCGTATGGAGACTCTAAACTTATTGTCAATCAGATCAGGGGTACTTATGAAGTTCGCCATCAAGATCTGGTTCCTTATCATAGAGCGGCCATATCTATGGCCTCATCATTTAAGGAATTCTTCATTGAACATGTTAGGCGAGCATGTAACACAGAAGCTGATGCCCTTGCTAATCTTGCAGCGGTGCTGGCTATCCCAATCAGACGGCAACAGATGATTGTTGTTCATAGTCGAGAATTATTTCATCTTGAAAATAACCTGACTCTAGGACTTCCAGTTGACATTGAAGAATCAACATCTCATGACGTCAACACAACAAGAGGATTTGGATTTAGTCGTAAATCGATATCATCTTCATCCGATTCCAGCATGGAATTCATCTTCAGTAACTCGACTGAGAATCAGAATACGGATAAAGATTGGAGACTTCCTTTCTTAGATCTTGTATTGTATGATATTCTTCCGGACGATCCGAGTGAGGCAGCATCTATCAGACGACGATCACTCAGATTCTATTACAATCATACAACAAAGACCTTATATCGTCGAGCTTATGATGGTTTACTCCTTCGGTGCATTGCCGGTGATGAAGCCCAACAAGTTATTCATGAAGCACATGATAGAATTTGTGGAGCGCATCAACCTGGGCCAAAACTTCAAGACCGTATTCGACGGATGGGTTATTATTGGCCAACTATGGTATCAGATGCCATTGAATATGCAAGGAAATGCAAAGCTTGCCAAATCCATGCGGATTTTATACATCAACCTTCGGAATTTCTACATCCAACGACAGCATCATGGCCCTTCGAAGCTTGGGGCATGGACATTGTCGGCCCGATCAATCCTCCATCATCTAAAGGTCATCGGTTCATTCTCGCAATAACCGATTACTTCTCCAAATGGGCCGAAGCTATTCCTTTATCTGAAGTTAAGACGTCTAATGTCATCAGCTTTATGAAGCACCATGTCATCTACAGATTTGGTGTTCCTCGACGCATTGTTCATGATAACGGACCACAGTTCGTCAGCCAGAAATTTACTCGATTCTGTGACGATTACCGGATCAATAATGTTGCTTCTACCGCATATAATCCAGCAGCTAACGGATTGGCAGAAGCTTTCAACAAGACTATCATCAAACTCCTAAAGAAGTTTGTCTCCACTAACAAACGTAATTGGAGTGACAAGCTCGGGGAATGCTTGTGGGCTTATCGTACTACAGTCCGTAATGCTACTAAGTGTACACCTTTCTCTCTGGTGTATGGATCTGAGGCTGTTCTCCCATTAGAGATTCAAATTCCTTCTTTAAGGATAGCAATCGCTAATGAACTCACTGCCGAAAATAATGATCGTCTTCGACTTCAAGAATTGGAGGCTCTGGATGAAAAACGGTTATCTGCTCAACAGAATATTGAATTCTATCAAGCTAGAATTTCAAGGGCTTTTAACAAGAAAGTCAGAATTCGAACATTTCAGAAAGGAGAACTTGTGCTTACTGTCAGACGCCCGATGACTATGACACACATGAGTAAGGGCAAGTTTGATGCAAAATGGGAAGGTCCATTCATTGTCAATAAGATCTTTTCTAATGGGGCTTATCAACTCACTACTCTAGATGGTAAAGCCACTATGATGCCCATCAACGGTAAATTCTTGAAGAAGTACTACGTCTGATATTTCTATCAAAATTGTCCTCCCATCACTCTCCAGCTGTTTCACTGTTCTTTCCGAAGAATCATTCTGATATCTATTATCCCCAGTGGAGATAGGTATTCTACTTTGTATCGTTTTCTCAACAAATTTGATATCCAGAAAATCATGTCCACATCACCTCTGAATTTTCTATCTCAATATCATATTTATGAAAATGATATTTAGTCTTTCTGATTTCTGAGTCAAAAGATCAATGAATAAAGGCAAAAATATAAAAGTGGGAAGGATATATCATAAACAAAGTTTCCTTAAAACGGAGTTTATTTGAGACAAAATTCCTCAAGACAAAAAGAGTACAACAAAAGCATAAAAGCCACGCTCTATTTTCCAGAGCGACTGAGCTTAGTGCCTAGTTCATCTACGCTCCTAACTCCCAGACAGTGCAACAGAGCTTTAAACATTTCACGCTGCTCTATGAAGCTGCGCCCATCAGAAGAGGATGAGCCATCCAAGCCAAAATAGCTCAAGAAATTCTTGGCTAGTTGCAAGGGATCATCTTTGAGCTCGAAGACAAAGGGCTCTGGCTCTTCACCCCCAAAAGTGGGGTCACCATGGGAACAAAAGCCCAACTTGCGTGCTTCTTCCTCAGCTTCTTCCTTTGGTGTCATATTGACGTAAGATGAAGATTAAAAATGAATCTTCTCCCTGTTTATATAACAGAGCTCGCCGGCGGTTCATATTCCACCATAAATTGGATACAATCAGTCTCGGAGAACGAAGAGTCATTATGATATTTAATAAGTTCATTTGGATGTTTTCAAAGAACTTCGAAGTCTTTTCAACTTCCGAAAAATTTTGGAGCCATCTCAGCGTGACTTTAACTCATTTCATCATCTCTATTTCAAAGTATTTCGAAATTTTTTTATCATTTTTCGAAAACTTTGAAGGGGGTTTTGTAGGCCTCAATAATGAAAGTCACGCTGAGTTGATCAGAACAAGTCACGCAGAGTGATCCAAGAAGCAGCACAAAAGATACGCTAAGTTCTGCCTGGCCATCTCCTTTAGAAGTCACGCAGAGACAGCTCAGCCATACGTCAGAATCATAATGACTGACAACACAGCAGTCGAGAAACGTCTCCTCGTATGCCACGTATGCACAGAATTCGAGAGATCATCGTCGTCTTTTGCGTGATTTTCGAAATCTTCCTTAGCAAAACTCACTCTTCACCAAGTTGGCGTGACTTTGGGTCTTATCTTCATTTAATACGGCTGACAATATAATCAATGTCAGAGATTTTGTGTCAGACGAAGCGTGCCAAATCAAGACAGCTGGCGGTTGGCGTGGATTCTGAACCTTCTCCTTCCTCAAGTTTGCGTGGATTTTTGAGTTATTCTTCTCAAAGCCTGCGTAAATTCTGAAGTATTCTTCTTCAAAGCTTGCGTGGATTTCGCCTTCAACGAGTCTGCGTCAACGAAACTGCGTAGATTTTTGCCTTCAGCAAGACAGCGTGGATTTCATTTCAACTGGAGTACGTGGCAGCCATGCCACCGATCTCTCTCTCGCGTGCCCAGTAACTTGCACACGACCCATG
Source organism: Iris pallida (assembly GCA_029216955.1). Classification (NCBI taxonomy): domain Eukaryota; kingdom Viridiplantae; phylum Streptophyta; class Magnoliopsida; order Asparagales; family Iridaceae; genus Iris; species Iris pallida. The sequence goes on along the minus strand of JANAVB010042020.1, from coordinate 1,013,913 downwards.
CACTAATGCCATGTGTCCAACAGTTACGGGCCACGTCCAGTAACTACTCACTAACCCTGCGTGTATTTAGAGTCTGCGTGACTTTTCAAATGCACTAGTGGTGAGGTAGTTATCTTTTCAGTTACTGTTTTGACTCTATAAATAGGGTTTTTTTTTATTCATTGTACAGATACATTGATATCTACTGTCAAAATTTTGAGAGCTTTTCTTCTTCGTATAGTCTAAAGGATAAAGCGATCGTCTTCTAGATCGAATTCCTACAGTTGTAATTTTCTCAGATACAAAATAAATAAAGTGAATTTATTTATGGAAAACATTGGGTAGTCGCATAGAATTGTCGGAACGTGATTTGGCTCCGAAATAAGATATAGTATGGTTCGTATTAAACTGTCCTTCGGTGATGATCCACAATTATCGAGCGTAGCTTCGGGGCAGCTGACCCTAGAAGACTTGACCGCCAAATCAAATTGAATGCTGCAGACCGTAAGATGACCCATGCGATATCGCATATGAGATTGCATCGATAACAAATATAACACGGTGCATGTTGACGATAAGTCTAGGCTATCGAGAATTGTTGGAACAACTTTCGATTGAGTATGATATAGATGGATTTTGAGTATTCGTCGGATGAATACTTGAATGGTTATGTTGGTCGGCGATAGAACTTGAAATTCACCAACGGACTTGGTGATTCGGATAGGCGATTGCGAGAAACGTGCTATGCACGAGAGGGAACGATAAAGGAATGACTTACGAGTCATGTCGTTAGATTCGGATTCACCTTGCAATTGAGCTTGCTTGAATCGAAATTTACATTCGATGTTGCGAGATGGATAAGTTGGGAATTTGGCTATCGAATTCCTACTCGTTAGGAAATTGAATGTAAGACGCGTCGTAAAGACCTTCGTGCTAAGGCGATCGTTGCCTTGATGCACCGTCGCCTTGATGTAAACTTTCGTATCGGATAGATTGTGGCCTTTGTGCAATGTCAATTTAAAGTTGCGTCAGAGAAGTTAAGCACGGGGACTATGTAAGTAACCTAACGGGCGTAGCCCTGAATGTTGATGCACTTGCAAGTCAACAAAGGAAATCGTATCGAGATAAGTGCATAGCCAGACTTCGGAAATAGTTGGATAGCGACTTCGAACGCAAGGCATTGCGGAGACTCGTTGTGATTGGATGCACGACGGCTTGACGCAATGCGTAGAATTGATAGTCCCGATGAAACATACGAAACGAGAAAGGCGATTTTGAATCGCGTCGCGTGCAGTGACTTTATTGAATGAATCACGTATGTATTGAATATACGTATGCGATGAAATTTCGAGAACGATTGCTAAGGATAAGTCCGATCGAGAGTACGGAGATGGCAAACATAGGATTGAAATTTATCTGTCAGCTTTGTTCCAATTTGTTACGACTGGACTTGGTCGAAATACATATATCTTCGGGACGCCTTGAATATAGGTACGAATCCAAATCGAGTTGTATACAAAATTCAAATTGAGCTGCAGGGAAGACTATGAAATGTTAATGGAAAGCTTGCGAGATAGTGTGAGATTGAACAACTTTGGTGGGACGAGATCGTGAAACGATCTATAAGACACAAAGACTTGACTTGGGCACGCTAAGGCAAATCGGACGTATAACTCAATGAAGCACGAAGTGCTCGAATGGCTAAGTCAGGAGAGTGGCCGTGCAAGGGAAATGCCCCGCTCCTTTGTGTCAGCTTTATTTAGTAAGGGGTCCGCGAAATCAAATCGTCGCCTTGCGACGGGCCAAGACTTGGGCACGCTAAGGCAAATCGGACGTATAACTCAATGAAGCACGAAGTGCTCGAATGGCTAAGTCAGGAGAGTGGCCGTGCAACAAAGTTATGAAATCGAGCCGCATCGGCTCGGCGAAACGACAAAGGCCTATCGACTCAAGGTGGGAGGATTGACTTCTTTTTACTCCTTCATTCGATAAGTCAAATATATCATTGTATGCTAAAGTTAACCTATCGACGCCACGGGCGTGGCCGATCGGAGATAAAATCATAGTGTGAGTCGAATACTAAGTTAGAACAATTGAAATGAAACGTGCATCAATATGCACGAGTCGCTATGGGACATTGGATATCGCTAAGGCGAGCGCCTCGGTGCGCAAGCCGTAAGAACATGGGATAACTGTAATCGACGAGTGCCTCAGTGCACTAAACCATACCGTGCCTTTGATGCACGAGTTAGACGGCTAGAACATTGAAAGACAATAGGCAAACGCCCTAGCACGCAAGCCCCGAACATTGAATGCTAAGTTATAGAACATGGGGATATGGTCGGAACGTGCCTACGTGCACGGGATAATAAAAGATGGCTTCGTTGCGAGAGAATCAGTTGTGACATGAATGTGGCAGAAACTGTCGGATATGATATGGTGCCTCGAAAGGTGTTCAAGACCTTCGGGTCGTTCGGTTGACGAGCATTGAGTTGAGGCACGATGCCATTGTAACATTGAAATGAAGTATGAAATGTAAGAACACAGAAAGCTAACGAGAGGCGAGATGATAAGTCTGAGTCTCGGACTCAAGACTATGTTTGGTTGTTTGAATTTGATTACTTGAATGATAGGGCGTTGCATGGTCGATTGGAATAGGCTCGAGAGATAAAATGTGATATCGCCCGTGCACGGGTGTTTCCCCCAAACGGTTAAATGTCGGAGCACCCCGGAACCGCTTTAGCCTAGGAGAGAATCGAATAATCTTTGTAGGCGCACATCCTAAAACAAGATAGGAAAAGCCGCAAATGATGGTATGCAGCGGGAACGTTTCGGTTATTGGGATGTGACCCAACCGGTGAAACGTCGGACAGCCCGACCAAATGATGAGAAAAGAAGGAGAGAAAAGAAAGGAACTCCTTTAGTCCATTCCGGCGCGGATACGCCAACGGCCCTCATATAGTTAAGGAACGATGGGTTGAAAGTGTAGGCGCGAATGCGTCCCGCATATAGATCATACTTAGAGATGCACTTATAACATGACAGGGAAGGAATGCAGCGTATTCACTTTGCGTCAGTGCAAGGGACGCAAGGGTGAGTGCGTCGACTTGGTAAGTCGCGCCACGAATCAAACACGAGATTGCTTGTTTGCTTGCCTATTCAATTCGATAACATGATGCTATGATAACATGCTTTATGCTTTCAAAGATGCCATAAAATTGACCCTAAGGAGAACATAGCAAGATCATAAGCTAAGTTGCATGATTCAACGTAAATATTAAAGATGTTGGGTTGGAAAGATGATCTTTGAATCAGTACATGCGAGGACGAACGTACTGATCCCCCACCAGCTTCATGCAGGGTGCAGGGAATGGATTGCTCGCGGCGAAGCGTTGCTTGAACGTGTTAAGGCTTGGAATGCCGAAGCGCATTGAAGCGTGCTATCGCATTGACGCTCGGACTACGCAGCTGGATTGATGCGGCCGAGATATAGAAGGCATGATGTATGGAACGGAGAAATCCTTTGTGGGCAAGAGAGAACCTGAGTGTTGTAGCCAATCTGGCATGTATTGTTAGGCTATCAAAAGCCATTGTAATCTCAGTTTCGAATATCAATAAAGAGAATTGTTTCGTATACTCTGTTTTTTCTTTCGTTGTTGAATCGAATCAAAAGATAACCATTTGAGAACTTGTCATCTTGCCTTGCACGAGCGCAACTCCAGGCTCGTGCGGCATCACGCCCCCTGCGAGGACGATGATTCGGGTGATTTCGGGTCGGGGCGTGACACCTGTCTGCCACCTCCCTGTCATCACCCTCGCCGGAGTTCTCCCCTACTGTAGCCTCGTCACCATCGACCCCTATTTTCGACACCACCACCAGAATCTATCCCTTCGCCAACCACCCAAATCCGACCACCCACTACCCAACTCTCCGACGAACATCCACACAGCCACCCGACGACACCCGCCACCACCACAACCGTCACCATCATCACCACCACACAACAAAAACAATGACAACAACAAAACCAGCACAGCGTCGTCCTCCGGCCACCACGACCAGAGTGGCCGACCATCGCCACCAAAATCCCCAAAACAACAAACAAATAAAGATATCACCACCACCGCGACCACCATCGCGACAGTCCATAACCACACACACCACCTCCACCATCACTCACCTCCCTGTGGCCGGCGAGCACCGCCACGTCGAGAATCCCCCGCCACCACGTCCCTCAGCCTGGCCGCCTCGGCCCCGCGTCTACGCACGCGACCAGCATCTCGGATCCGTACGAGTCCGGCACCATCCGCACCGCGACCATTGACAGGTCCGTCCGTCGATCTCCTCCCCTGCTAGATCTGCCTCCGCGCTCTCTCCGGTGGCCTTCGCTTCCTCTCTTCCATGGTCCTTCCGGCTTCCTACGCCGGCGACAAGGTCGTTCCCCCTTTGCACGGGCGTAGCCCCGACGCGCAAGGAAGACCGCCCAACATTCAGGCCGACGAGCCACCCGCGCCGGCTTGACCGCCCCTTACAGCGTGCGTGCGCGCTGCCTCCACCAACATCACGTCGATGACTCCGCCTCCTTCTCCAGATCCCTCTCCCTCGGTTTCCCCTTGCCCCTTTCCCGTGACTCTCTCTCTCTAAAATGTTTCTCTCTCTCTTCTCTTTCATACAACTTTTGTTTTAATTTTTTTTTGTTGCTTTAACATCTAGTCTCCTCTCGAGGAGAAAGATAGGTGTTTTGATTTTATTTTATTTTATTTAATTATTATTATTATTATTATTATTATTATTATTATTATTATTATTATTATTATATCCTTTTTCTATGTATTAAATTCGTATATAAAAATACTTTGCTGATGGCACTATTGTACTAAATATTTTTATTATATATATTTATGTATTTTGTTATGTTATAAGTAAATTAGTATTACTATGTCCAAAGATTATTATATGCAGTTATTATTATTATTTTTATATAAATATACATATTAAATAAATTTCTAAAAAGTTATTTTGCAACGAAAAGATTATATCGGGGCCTGGCCCTATATATATTTTCAAAAGTTCGGTCTTAGTCTTAGATAATTCTTATATATATATATATATATATATATATATATATATATATATATATATATATATATATATATATGTATATATATTTCTAAAAATATTTTTCAACTATTATAAATAAATTCTTTATCATATATATATATTATTTATTCAGTGTCCTTTGATTACTCATCATGTCCGTGGCTAAACCCACTATTTCTAATCTATTGCCAATGTTGTACCTTATTATGTCCACCCTAACTAATCTGACCGTTCTGGACCCGATGGAACAAATTACGCTATCATTAGAGGCCGTCTTGCGTAGTTATAACACTGAAGCCATATTATGTGCCACCTTGATCATCGCAGCACATTAGACGACCCATCAGGCAAGTATACCTTGCTAATTGATTGTCTTATTATATTATTTTTAGCTTTTATTTATTTGTTTTGTATTTGTTAGTTTATTTGTTATAAACTGCACGTCCAAGTCACACTTGGGTGCAAGCGACTTTATCAGTCGTTTCCTTTGCTTTATTTTTATTTGTTGCATGTCGACTTAGTTGTAGTGGACTACCCTCCTATTGTAGGATATTTTTATATCTTCGTTGGCCATGACACTTACACTACACGGTTTGAGACATGTTGTTAGGGGCGCGGCTTACATATTGATTGGCCATCTCTAAAGTCGTGTGACGGTAGATCTTCGTAACTGCTATGACTAGGGTTTTAGAGACTCAAGCAGTTACAAAACTGGACGAGCCATGGGCATGACTTGGACAGTAGGGAACATTGGGGGAGGACAGTCGTTAGTGCGTATGGAAATTCAAACAAATAAACCACAGTCTTCGGATGAAACTGTGGCAATTTATATTTGGATATGCCCTCTGACGTCTTGGATGTTACGGACGGATACAGATGATTGGATGCCAGTTACGTACACATAGCCTAAATCCCACCCATGCGCATAAAAGTTGTCCTCTAAATTGCACAATAGATGGTTAGCATTTCCTTTGCATATTGGTGTATAGGAGAGTCCTTGCATATTATTATTATTATGACAGTTCATATTAGCATGTTCTTTCTGTATCTTGTTACGTCCCTCTGAGGACCTGGTTATTCCCCAGGTGTATGTTCATGTCTTCCGCAGGTATCCTAGCCCGGATCGTGGTCTTCTCCATTTATTCGAAGATGACGTGACTTGGTTCCTCCTTGCTACTTCCACTTAGTCCTTTTTATATATCATGTACTTCTTCCTTTTTATTTTGGTTGGTAGTGGATGTGTCTCCACCCAACATATTATATCAGAACAATTCATTATATGATATCTTTTATTCCCTTATTTTGTGGATGAGATTAGTTAGTTATGGTTTACTGTATTTTATAGCTTATGTATATATACAAGGCCCTGTACTTTATATGTATACAGCTGTCATGTCTACGTACTTAGTCCTACGTATTTTGGAACTGGGGCGTTACAGTATCAAAGCCTTTGATACAGTCGTTGTATGACAAGTGCCCCTCCCCTCTCTCTTCGTAAATTGTACAGGTGTGTACATATATATAAACTTTGAGGTGAGACCTATTTGTCATACAAGGACTTTATCAAAACCATTAGTCGGCTTCTAGACTCATGTCTGATCTGACATATGGATTAGCACGAATGGAAGAAGCAGATATAAAAGATGTTATTATGACTAGAAACTATTAGTCAATTTCGAGAAGGAGATGTGGTACAAATCAACGGTTAAGATAAGATGACTTAAACAAGATCCAATGATTGTAAACATGGAGATGTTTGGGGATGCAAAAAATCGGAGATGTGATCCCTAATATATATATATATATATATATATATATATATATATATATATATATATATATATATATATATATATATATATATATATATATTTGGTTTATTTTATTTATAGATTGAGAGGAGTTGGCTGCTGAAATTTTGAAGTAGATTTTTACAAGTTGCTATTTACTAAAAATCATAAGTAAATATTTTTACTGCTAAATTTGTAACCAGAAATATGTCAGATTGTGAGTAGTATAAAATGAATCCATGAAATGTTTTTTATTTGAATTTTTGTCGCACCTACCCTAAAATATTAGGAAGTTAATTATCAAATTTGATGAATGTATGATTTGTTTTCAAATTCATATGCATGTCTTAACACTACTAGTCCTGTTTCGGGACAAAGATTACTAAATAAATCTGTCAGAAAAACCTAATTAAGCCCCATAGTTTAGGAATTTTTGTTCTAGGCTTAGTTTGTTGTGGGCATGTTGTTCACAAAATTCCAGAATTTCTGATGTTAGGTTACTAGACCATAAAGAAGTCATAATTTAAAATAGCTTTTTCTAAGGGCACCACCAATTTTACTTGGGGAAGCCCAAAAATGTTTGCAAATATTAAAAGTTTGCCATCAATTTTTTTTACTTGGGGGCAGCCCAACATTAGGTATAAATAACAACTTTTCTTTTCTTTTTTCTCTCTCCCTCCCTCTACTCTTTTTCCTCTCTCCCTCAACTCATTTCTTCTCTCCCTCTACTTTTTTCTTCTCTCCCAACATTTCTAGGTCATAGAATTAAACCCTAGTATAAATTTTTTCCCAAATTTTTCTTCCTTTCTTTTCGAGAATTATCCCTAAAATAATTCTCATATCTCAATCATGTTTTGCACAAATTTTCCCCCAAATTTGTCTAAGATCAGCTACCAAAAAAAGTTTACACTCATACTCAAAATCAAAAAACATAAACATAAATATTAGGTTTAGAATCACTTTGGTTCATGAATAAATTTTTCGAACATGATAATTCTCACATATTTCTTGAAACCCTAACCCTAGAACACGATAAAACGTTGTGGCCGTTCGGCTGTTACAGTCGTGGCTTACAACATTAGGACTGCTAGGCTTCCTGCAGTCCTACATTAAGTTAGGACTGCCAGGGAGATGGCAGTTATGTCCCAAACTCTCTGTGAAGAGAGTTTGGATATGAAACTCTCTCCACAGAGAGTTTCATACACTGGCAGTCCTGCACTAAGTTAGGACTGCCAGCCCCCTGACAGTCCTAACTTAATGCAGGACTGCCAGGGGGCTGGCAGTCCTGACTTAAAATTATACCAACAACAACAATACAAGTTCTCTGGAAGCATGGACGCACCAAATTTCGGTGCTGTGTTGGAGCACCAAAATTTGGTGTCGTATTGGACATCAAACATGCACTCCAAAATACACTGGTATAAGCCAAGAACCATGACGTGTGTGTAGCCATTTATGTCGTATCAGTAATTGTGTCCATGCAACGTACCACAACAATTGACAATCAACAATACAAAATTTAAAAGAACTTAGCTAAATGTCCTTTTCTTACTGCTTAGCAGTGCATATTCCAACAAAAAACAAAGTTTATTTAGTCCTAACATCAAAGTACCGCGAGAGATCCTGACAAAACTTACTCAAGAATGTCCGCAATCACGAAACTTCAATTGAATCGACCGACTACATGACAAATATGACCAACATTAGGACTGCCAGGCCTCCTGCAGTCCTACATTAAGTTGTTTGCCATTGATTATCAACACAAGAACTACAAAGGAACTATATATTAATTGTAAACTTTGAAAGTACAACAGAAAGTCTAGAAAGAAATTATAGGAAACAATCTAAGTATAATTTGTTTTGATTCTGAGGGGTGACGGTGGAGGCTCGGGAGAAGTATAGGAACTCTGCCTTACTCCTTGGACTATCAGACACTGTCTTTGCTCTTGAAAAAATTGCCAACCTTTAGCAAGGATGTGGTACCCTGCTATTTATAGTAATTTCTGAATGAAACATATTTTGGGCTGCATAGATGGCCACGTGGCAGTAATAGCACACGAGGACTCGGTCCTTGGCTGCCAGCTTGTGGATTTGTTGAGATTTTTTTGCAGCAAATTTGGGTGGTTGAGACTTGGTCAACTTGCCACGTGTCCTATCGCAGGATAGAATAAATCTGCTTGGGTCATTTTGGGCCGTATAGGTCTTTTAGTGCTCGGCCATGCTGGGCCGCATAAGACTCATGCGGCTCAGGTCGCAATCTTCCTTAGCCCCGTGTCCCTCCAGTAGTACCACCAGTCCGCATGCAGCTTGAAGAATTTTGAGCCGCATAGATCCTGCATTCTGGGCCGTATAAGGCTCATGCGGCTCAGGTCAAAGTCACTCTTAGCCGCATGAAGTTTGGGCCGCATAGATTGAACCGCATAAGGCTCATGCGGCTCCGGTCGCAGTCCTTATGGATGCATGACATACGTGGGCCCTAGGTTCACGCACGTGGGCCCTATGTCTGGTGACATGACATTTTTTGTCTTTTTTGAAAGGTCATGTATTATCTTCTTTTTGCCAGGATGTGTTAGAGTTGTCAGTTTTGACAGAGTTGTCAGCTTTATCAGAGTTTGTCATCTTTGTCAGAGGGACTTCTGCGGCTGATTTAGCTTTGGCCGCATAAGTAGCTCTTCCTTCTGCGGCCCAAATTAGTTGGTCGCTTTTTAATATAATCAGAGACAGTGAAGATGGGCCGCAGGGGCATGCCGAGTCTGTCATGCGACTCTTCCTTCTGTGGAACAACTTGGCCCAAAGTACTCATGCGATTAGCTTTGTAAATGTGATCCGCATGAACCCCATATTTTTCATGCTTCTACAAGACCCCCTTCAAAGTTTTCAAATTACAAATTTAGAATACTTTGAATAAGAAGCATGGAGATATGTCAAGCCACATGGAGGCTTTGAGCCATGGAGAGATTTTGAGCCGCAGGGAGATCCCATCCAGGCTGTCCAGCTGTCACTGCTGCATTTAATGTTCAGATTTGGTTTTGGATTTGGGGCTGCCTTTTCGGTTATAAAGGATAAAATTCCAAGGGTCATCATTAACTTTTAATGGATGTAACGCCCCAGAACCAGAATACTGGAGAGCAGGGGCATACATAGCCAGCTACGTATATTGAAATGGAATCCACCTCGCTATACGGTCACGGCTGTCTAGATACATGAGGGTTTAACTACAAGCCATCAGTATCTTATGGTCATGAACAAGCCTATTGTCTCAATTTCATGCAAGGAATAACAGTTACAAGATGTTAGAGCATCAAATATACAATAGTAAGACATCCCATACATTACATATTTGGATGATCATGAAGCTAGTCGTACAAAATGTGAAGACTAGCAAGAGTTTCTGTCATACATGATCAACCCTAGGATTCGTGTAACGTCCCAGTCCCATAATACGTAGGACTAAGTACGTCAGCATGCCAGCTGCACGTATACAAGGAATACACCAATATGAGGTATCCCCGTATTGGTACATAAGCTGTAAATAGTGATATATGATAAGCCACAATATAATAACTAAATCTCATCCACATTTCAACACAGAGAATATAATAAAGTCCACTAAATAAGATAAATGATGATATCAAAATATAGCCGGGTGGACATTTCCACCCAAACAGCTATGGAAAAATAGTCTCAACTAATGGAGTCCAACCTCCTCAAACAACAAGAAAGATGATAAAAAGATGTCCAATACATGGTCTCAGATAATAAAGAATAAAACTAAGTATGGGCAGAAGATGCCTCGTCACTGATGTATGATGGATCCAATGCGGCACCGTACTCCTCGGGATAGTCCTGCTCGTCTAATCCTGGAGAGATCACCAGGTCCTCAGAGGGACATAAAAGATACAGAAAACATGCCAAGTAACTGAATGTGTAAAATATGCAACTATGACTCTACAGGATCTCCTAACCGTCTACTTTAGAGGACAACGTTCTACGCAGGGGCTGTCACAAGCAAGTAATAAAGAGTGGCCAACAAGTAGCGCTCATCCGAGACACTATCGGCCGGGTAACACGTAGCGCTTATCCGAGACACTATCTCCCAAATGTGTATAAAAGTAAATGTAGCCCCTACGCTAGTAGCTGTCCCCTCCCACTAAATGCTCCTATCCAAGATGTATCCACAACCTGTCCAGTTGGCAACTGCTATGGCTTCTAACTCGACTCACTAATAGCAATTACCTCCTAACCGTCGCACGTCCCGTACGTATCGATGGCCAGTCGAGTACGCAGGTCTGTGTCCTATATGAACTCACTCATCACGTGATGCACATGTGTCAAGGCCATAGGAGATATGAAAATACCCTACATACTCATAGGGTAGTCAACTGACACAAGGTCGACATGCAAATAAGACAAATAAATATAACGACTAAATTTAGCCGCTTGCACCCAAGTGTGACTTGGACGTCCAATAGAAATAAAATGACAAATAAGAGAAAGAAATATGCAATAATAAAATATACTGAAAATAAATGAGCACAATCAGAATCTATGGCAAGGTATACTTGCCTATGGTGCGAGAAGGACAATCCAAGAGTAGTAAGTGTCAGCACCAAAACTCATAAATCACAGATGACTCCAGACACTGAAACAAACATCAAAAATGATCTCGGTGAAGAAGATATACCTAGGAAATGCCTGTCCAAAAGTCCAATTCTAGAACAGGGGTAAAATCGTAATTTCGGGTCAAAACGATGTCCGCCGTTGGATCCGCTTTGCACCAAAATGCATGCCAAAGTCTATGGTCTCTAAAATCGTCAAACTATATGTCTACAGATTTAGTTTGAGGAGAGGAACTCAACGGTATGTCCAGTTTTGGATTTCGATGAGCCGTGTACAATTTCGCTGGTTTGAGTGGGTCGTGGGTCCGCTAAAAAGGGGTTCCGATTCGATCTTCTCAGAATTGAACCAAACTTGGCACACAGAACCAGAATTTTGATTCGGACCTGTTGGTGCAAATTTTGTCTCGATTTGACGACCGTACACAAATTTATGGGCAAGTTTGCAAAACGCCGATACGGGGGTATCTCGACGGATACGCGTTGATTTCGTCGCGCACACGCGACGAAACTGAGTTCCGTCAGTTCCTACACGTCAGCAACGTCCATACGCGCCTTTCGATGCATATATCGTGTGACCACGTTGCCCGATTTTTCGGGGCGCACGCCGTATCGGGAAAAAATTCTCTGAAATTAACTCTTTTGAAAACAGTTTTTCGCACAAGTTTAGCATTGATTTAATTCTTACGCAGAAAACGAAATACAGATCTACAAGTTGTGTTTTAATCGTGGTTATGTTGTCTTCACATGTGTTCAATTAGTTTCTACAATTCTTTACTGCACAGCAAAAAATTGGCCGACAAGTGGTCGTTTTAAAATATTTTTTAGTATTATAGAAAACAGGTTTTTCTTCAACTTTGTCTCGATTTTTTGAGCAAGCCGATGGGTTATTTCGAAATCCACCTGGAGGATCTTGAAGAGGGTCAAGTCTACTTTCCAGAAAATCTTACGGATCGAAAATCGGTGCTACGAGTAAAAAGTTACGTCATAGGGAAGTAGGGTACCTTGAGTGGGAAAACTGCTCCGTGGGTGACGAGGGGCTGACTTCCGATGCTCCGTTCGTCGTGCACAAAACTCCGTCGCTGGTGAAACGAACTCGTAGACGAAGAGGGTATGATTAGCCGCAACTTTCGTTTTGGAAGTTTAGGGTTTTGAGGTTTGTGGAAAAAGTTATATATATAACATGTTGTAGCAAAAATCTAATACAAATAGGTTTAGAATAAGTGAATCCACGGGTTGGGTTTAGTCTCGCTAGCTTGCTGCGTTGTGTAGGAATTGGGTGGGGCCCGCCCACTTTAAGTGGGTGGGTGGGTTGTTATATATATTTTTTCTTTTCTTTGTTCTTTCACTCTCTTCTTAAGAGAGGCTGTGCTGTGGTCGGTCCCCCTTTGGGCCGACCACCATTGCTAATTTTTTTTTTTACCGAAAAGTTATATATATATATATATTAAGCTAGCAAAATTTCTCAAAAATTATAAATAAATTCCTAAAAATCCTAGATTTTATTATATTCCTTATTTAATAGAAATACGAACATGCACACATGTAATAATATATATATACACACATACATTAATTATACTAATAAACTAGTAGTAAATAAATCCATAAATAATGAAATGCATAACAAAAATTAATTAAATTATAAAAATTAATTATAAATTATGGGGGTTTACAATTCGTCAATCATGTTACAGCTCGTAGGCAGACAGTAAGTAAAGTGCAATACGAGCTAACACGTGCTCGCCGACTAAACGCCTCAAAAGAATATTTTTACAATAAAGTGGGAGAACAAAAGGGAAACCCACTCATTGCCTTGGTTACGCCTGGTGGTCACCATTTGGCTGGAAGATAGGAAGATCCTCTGGAGCTGCTCCGGCATCTGGCCACGCAAAACCAGCTGGGTTAGATCCCAGAAAGAGCAAGTGCCACAAAAGAGGCTTCACTTAAGAACTAAAACCAGCAGTTAGCATAAAACATAATAACATATTAAAACTAGAGATATGGAAAAAAAATCATGAGGATATACGATACGATAACCATGGGACTATTTAGATAGCCAGGTTACAACCCTTAAACCAAACAAGGACCGGGGTTGTAACCCTTCATCTGAACGAAACTTGGTTTCCCACCATTTATCGATAAAATAAAGCACAAGCAACCAGGTCATGTTACAATCTTGTACAGGATCAGGACAATACTAGACTGAGTTAGACTCCATCCAATCAATCACGGCCAAGAAATAAGTACGGCTTGATACTTTAACTAACTAGGGTTATCACAGGCCTAGTTACTAGCAAGATGCAATGAGATATTCCACAATCCCTGCAGACCATCCAGGTTATCCAGGTCGAATATCCGTTCATGAAGGGTGCAACACATGACAGTGTTCTGAAAATGTGTCCTACTCGTCGGCAGACTACAAGTCCACTTGCGCGCCCAGATAACAGGATTGCTTGTAGCTGGGAAATCTCTTCATGACTACTAGGTTATTCTAGTTATTAGCCTTAGTCAATTTCAGTAGGTACCCCTGACCGTGGTATTCAGGGTTCCCTGCCCTAGACATGATACAAAAGAGTATTGGTTCATTTGTACAAACACAATCGTCCACGATGTCCAGGCCATTCATTCTTGTCATGTCATGCTAGCGGTCGCACCAACATTCAATAGTTCCCATCAGGCTTGCTTGTCATGTCTTGTCATGTCATGTCATTTCACTTGTATATCGTAACATATACAATTATCAGTCCAGTCATATCAATCAATTCATGATTATCAAGTTCATGAAAAGTGCAAGGACATAAAGTCAATCGAGTACGCAAAAGGGAGCTCAAGACTCTACGCTAGCAAACCTCTACGCTAGGCCAAGAGGTCCCAAGAGTAAAAATGGCTTTACATGAGCAAGACCAAGGAAAGGCCGCTTCTACACGAGTGGGAGCCCTACGAGAGAGGGAACTCTACGCGGGCAAGACTCTACGCTAGCAAGCACCCTATGCAAGCAGAACTTTACGCGCACGAGCACCCAAGTGAAACTCTACGCACGCAAGGCTCTATGCGAGCGAGGGAGAGTCTACGTGAGCACCCAAGTGAAACTCTATGCACGCAAGGCTCTACGCGAGCGAGGGAGGGTCTACGCGAGCACGACTCTACGCGAGCACGAGTGGCCCCCGCGTAAAGTTCAAGTGAACTCCGCATAGAAAGGATTACGCTGGCACGCAATGCCTGTGCATAAATGGGACACTACGCTGGCACGTTTAAGACGTGGGCGTAGAAATGGGGGGCACTACGCGGGCACATGAAACATGTGCGTAAAAACTAAATACTATGCTAGCACGTAAGAACGTGTGCGTAAAACTTCATCTTCTCTCCCAGGCCAAGACAAGCAGGCGTAAAAGCTCAAGAGCTCAAGAAAAGCCCCATCTCGGTTAAGACTCGATGAAATCCAACCATTCCAAAACCAAACTTGCGTAACATCAAAATGCCTTCTACATAGAACTCTTAGTTTTTGAAAACAAGCCAGTTTAGTAGATCAAAATCGAGAAATTCGAAAATACAGCAACTTAGATCTACATGAAATGAACCATGGGAATTAAAAATGCTAAGTACTAAAGTGTCTTAGAATCTCGTGAAGAAGACAATGGAACAATAAAACTTGAGTTCCTCCATGAAGCAAGTTGTACTTGCCTACGGTGGTGCTCGGTGGAGAAGAAATGAGGAAGAAGAAAGGAAGTAGTAAATGAGTAATGAATGAGGAGAGAGAATGGTTGTTGGGTTAATAAATAAGGGATGGTGGTAGGTAGGGGTTTGTATATCAACCCAAACTGAGCCCAACCAAGCCGAACCCAACCGAACCCAATACAGGCCAAGGCCAGGATAAACCACATGAACCAGGAAATACTAACTAACCCAGGTCAATACAAAATCCAAGACTAGCCAGTCAAGACAAGTCGAACCAGGATGAACCCAAAATAAACCGAGACAAGATTAAACCAGAATCAAGCTAAGCAAGACAAGTCTAATTACGGGTCAGGATTCCGTACACGTATACTAAAATATGTAATACAAAATACGGGCGTTACAACTCTACCCACCTTAAAAGAATTCCGTCCTCGAAATTTAATTAAGAGGTTAGAGAGGCAAGGACAAGCTATATTAATCAATCAATCAAACAAGCAATCATACAAGCAAGGAATCAAAGGCATGAGGCATAAGGAAGACATTATACCTCATGATTCAAACAGGTCGAGATATCGCGATCGGATATCATCCTCACGCTCCCATGTTGACTCACCTAGAGAGTGATGACCCCAAGCAACACGGACTAAACTAATAGCTTTGTTCTTGAGTATCTTCTCTCTCCGGTCCAATATGGATACGGGTCTCTCCTCATATGAAAGGTTGGTACCAACAACCAATTTTGAATGATCAAGGACATGATTCGAGTCTGGGATATACCGTCGCAATTGGGATACATGGAAGACATGATGCACCTCACGCAACGACGGCAGAAGAGCGAGACGATAGGACACGTCTCCTACTCACTCGAGGATATCGAACGGCCCTATATACCTAGGACTAAGCTTTCCTCGTACGCCAAAATGAATGACACCACGGTTAGGCGAGATTCTAAGGAATACATGGTCGCCGACGAAAAATTTAAGGGAACGCCGATAAGAATCGGCCCAATGGCGCTGGCGATCTTGTACGACGCGAAGATGATCTCTGAATCTTCTGACCACCTCAACTATCTGAGTAATCATTTCCGGACCAAGCATCTGCCTCTCTCCAACATCGTCCCATGCTAGCGGGGATCTGCACTTCCTACCATACAGTGCCTCGAACGGTGCCATCTGGATACTGGCTTAGAAACTATTGTTGTACAAGAACTCCACCAGGTGCAAGTGATCCTCCCACGAACCCCCGAAGTCGAGTGTACAAGATCTTAATATATCTTCCAAGGTTCGTATGGTACGTTCTGACTGACCATCTGTCTGCGGATGAAAAGCTGAACTGGAGGTGAGTTCCCAAACTCTCTTGCAGACTGCATCAAAAGTACGACGTAAATCTTGAATCTTTGTCCGAGGAGATACTGACTGGTACATCGTAAAATCTGACAATCTGCCTGAGGTACATCTCTGCCACCTGAGCCGTCGACTGACCAACTCTGAACGGGAGAAAGTGAACCACCTTCGCGAGCCTGTCTATAAAATGTTGAACCAACGTCACTGAGGCCGCCCGCCTCGGATTTCCAATTGTCAAGGCCTTAGCTGCCGGGGCTGGTGCTGAAGACTGATTCATATGGCCATGAGATCGCTTCCGACCTCCGGTCCTGTCCACGATCCTCTGGGAGGTATACTCGTGCCTCCTGGCCGCTCGCAATACCGTATCAAAAGTCTGATGCTCAAACTGTTCCACTGCCAATAAGATCTCTAGATGGAGTCCCTGCTGGAACCGCTGGACTCTGTCGAACTCGGTCGTTACCACGATGGGAGCAAACCGACTAAGCCTCGAAAACTCGACCACATATCCGTCGACCGTCCTGCCCATCTGCTTCAGATTGGTGAACCTCGTCTGTAGATCGTACAGAGCTACAACATCGAAGTACTTGTTCTGGAATCTCTTACGAAATACTATCCATGCAATAGGTACCACTAATCCAACGGCCTACGCCGTCCACCAGCTGCGGGCAAGATCCAATAACTGTAGGCGTACTACCGCCACCTTCTCATTCTCGGGCGTCTTCGTCGCTTCTAGAATCACTTCTGTATTCTACAACCAAGCATCTGCAACAATCACATCATCACTGCCGTCGAAGAAGGGAGGGTTCAAACGCTTGAAGCTGTTGGCTGTCTGGTTCCCTTGATGACTACCTTTGCTCAGAGCATCTTGTATTGCCTGGTGCAGGGCATCGCCCCAACGATCTAGAGATGCTAGCAATGTCCTGATGAGACCCACCAAGGTGCCATCATCAGGATCTGCAGGCTGGACTGGCTGAACTGGTGGCTCTTGTCCCCCAGTAGGCATAACTTTGGAGGCTACTCCTGAATGCTGGGCTTGATCTCCAGGTTACTGCAGGCCCACGAGAGGTGCTCCGCCTTGCCGATCGGTAGGACCAGGAACAATGCCGCTGAAGAAGACGACACAGGGATCAATAAGGAAGGACCAGGACAGATCAAAGATACAAGCATGTGACCAGGTCAAGAATTTAGGGATTCAGAGGATACGAGCAGAGATCAAGGACAAGTGCTGATTGAGACATCTATTCGGTAAACCCTCATATATCTTGATTCACAAGACCTACATGGGCTACCATTTAAACCATGTAACGTCCCAGAACCAGAATACTGGAGAGCGGGGGCATACATAGCCAGCTACATATATTGAAATGGAATCCACCTCGCTATACGGTCACGGCTGTCTAGATACATGAGGGTTTAACTACAAACCATCAATCTCTTATGGTCATGAACAAGCCTATTGTCTCAATCTCATGCAAGAAATAACAGTTACAAGATGTTAGAGCATCAAATATACAATAGTAAGGCGTCCTATACATTACATATTTGGATGATCATGAAGCAAGTCGTATAAAATGTGAAGACTAGCAAGAGTTTCAGTCATACATGATCAACCCTAGGATTCGTTAATCATGTTACAGCCCATAGGCAGACAGTAAGTAAACTATAATACGAGCTAACACGTGCTCGCCGGCTAAACGCCTCAAAAGAATATCTTTACAATAAAGTAGGAGAACAAAAGGGAAACCCACTCGTTGCCCTGGTTACGCCTGGTGGTCACCATTTTGCTGGAAGGTAGGGAGATCCTCTGGAGCTGCTGTAAAACCCCTAAATTTTCTACTAATTTTTTTTTATTAAATTTGGTACTGATTTAAAATTTTGTATTGTACGTCGCATAGTCGTATTGTACGTCGCACACGAAATTTATTTTCTTGCTCGTCGGGTGCGAATATGTACGAGCGTACATATTTATTGAAAAATATTTTTATTTTATAGTTCAAATAATATATATAATAATTATTGTATTTGTATTTTGCTTAAAGTTGTCCATCGAGATGACCAAAACCTTATTACTTTATTAATTTATTTATTAGTGGTAATTTGGAAAACTATTTTATATTCCTTGCATATGAGGCACATTAAATTAAATTATTTATTTTTATTTTCGAAATTATTAAATATAAATATTTTATTATTTGAAAAGATATTTGAAAATAGTTATTATTTTCGAAATTAATATTATTAGTATTTTAGAAAAATATTTTAAAATTATTGTGGCATTTAAATCTTGATTTAAATTCATGGATTCATTCAAATAGTTAAATATTTGCAAATTGGATTTATCCCATTTGATTTTCAAACTAGAATTTAATTAGATTTAAATTTGATTTGTATTTGGAAATTAGATTTGATTTGGGTTTAAACTACTCCTAATTCCTATCTAATTGGGAATTCCCACATCCTATAAATAGGCAGGTACTTAGGGTCGAGAAGAAGGTGGTATAAGGGTTGGAAGTAGTCGGGAGGATGGATTTCTGTTCGAAACAAAAATATGTACGAAAATAGAAAAGGCTTTCGGTTTTGATGGGATTAGAGGGGTGGCCTTCCTAGTTTAAAATATAAATAACTTATGTTTTAAGGGTTGGAATTTATTAGGAATTGGTTTGTAAAGTTTGGTGGAGATTTGATTGACCAATCAAAAGGTTCACGAAGATATATCTCAAAGGATTTAAATGGGATCCAAATTAGGAAAGTAAATATTTGGTTTGCTTCAAAATAAATTTAAATTAATATGGCTGCATGTCGGTGTCCAAAATTCTTATTCCACATATTTTTACAATTACAATTTCTCTTTCCCGTGTCTGACAACTCCGGACACGTCCAACCAATCCTGTGTCACGTAGGACACGTAATTCCTACTCTAACAATCCTAACCCTAACCCCGATCCCTCGTCTTCACCAGCGCCACCTTCAACCTCTACGCCGCCACTCCTACCGATACCACCCCACTGCCGCCACAGACCTAAACCCAACTCCAGTAACCGCCTCACCACAACCCCGCCTCCTGGACAACACCACCACGGCCAACTACCACCGCCGCTACCTACATCAATTCGTACCAGACTGTCCGACTCAACCGCAGCATCACACCCAAGCCACCACCACTGTACTCTCCCCATCAACACCACCACCATTAGTAAACCACCACCGCCACCATCGCCGGCGCCCAACACCGGCGACTCCCCAAACTCCCTCTGACAAACCGACAACCCTCACAGGGGCGACCACCACATCCCGACCACGACCACCAGCGACAACACTACCAACCACCACCATCACCAAGAAGAAGGAGAGAAAATAAACCCTAAAACTAAAACTCACCCCTCGCCGCGCCGCTCCGTCGTCTGAGTTGTGCTCCGCGGTAAGCCCCGCCTC
Organism: Iris pallida; assembly: GCA_029216955.1. Taxonomy (NCBI): domain Eukaryota; kingdom Viridiplantae; phylum Streptophyta; class Magnoliopsida; order Asparagales; family Iridaceae; genus Iris; species Iris pallida. The sequence continues at coordinate 993,974 of JANAVB010042020.1, read as the reverse complement.
GCCCCTTGCCTCCCAGACTCCCCAACCCTCGCCGAGCCCACGCCGTAGCCTTCCTCCTCCGCGCGAGCTGGACAGCCCCCATCTCCGCCGCCTGCTCCCGCCGTCCAGCCACCGGCGTCGTCCCCGCCGATGAAACCCTTCCCCGACCTAGGCCTCCGCCCTCTCCTTTCCTTCACCCTCCTCCGTCGACGAGCCCGCCTCCGCCGCTCCACCACAGCGCCGGCGCTCTCCGCCGACCATGGCCGAGAAACCCTCTGATTTCCTCCGACTCCAACCTCCCACTCGCCGAGCCTCCTCCACCTCCTCGCGGTGGCACCACGAAACCCCCGCACCCGCCGGACCACCCATCTCCACCGTCCGCCGCTCCGTACGACCGCCACCGCACCTCTCCCGCTCGAACCTCTCTCCCTCGCTCACTCTCTCGCTCATCCTAAGTTTTTCTTCCTACTGACGAAGAGAGCAGTAGCTCTCTTTTAAGAGTTAGATATTTATTAATATTATTTATTATATTTTTTCTTTCTTCTTACTTTCTTTATTCTTTTCCTTCTTTCTTTCTGTTATTTTCTATTAATATTATAAGTATTTTTTTGCTATTATTATTATTATTATTATTATTATTATTATTATTATTTACTTTGGAAATCATATAATTGTATTTCTAAGTAGCAAAATTTTATATTGGCTTAGGCCAACATTATCAAAAGGATTTTTGAAGGACTCAATAACCTTAGGAATTTTATAAAATTTTGGGATTTTGTTTTATTGGGTTCTATTATAATATTTCTACTAAATATTATGGTAGTATTTTATGGTACTTTAAATATGGCTTTGACTTAACAAAATATATTCTCCAAATATAATTTTGACCTAAATATATATACATACATGCCAATAATTTTGCCTAAAAAAAAAATATATATATATATATATATACACTTATAGATTCCCAAAGCATTTATATAAAGGTATATTGACTAAATAAAAATGTAGTTTAAATATTTTACAAAATATTTCTAGATTTTCAAATAGTTACTTAAAATATTTCGACTAACAAAAGATAGTTTTCATATTAGAAAATAAGTTATAGATTTTTATATATATCTAAAATATTTTGGGTTATAAAAGTTAGTTTTCATGGATTATATATATTTTTCTAAAATCATATGTGTATGATTTATTCAAATTCCTTCGATTATCACCGTGACCATGACCAAATCCGCCATTCCTATCCCTCGTACATTTTGTACTTACCTTATATCCACCCTAACCAAGTTGACCGTCCCGAACCTAATGGAACCGTCCGTGCCACCATCCGAGGTCCCCTTGTACAGTTGTTGCATCGGAGTCACAGATCGTGCCACCTGGATCATTGCAGCACACCAGGCGTCCTACCAGGCAAGATACCTTGCCATCTTGTACTTACATTTGATTCATGATATTTTATATGTTGCTAGTATTTTTTTTACATTAGTAAGAGTATGTCCAAGTATGACTTGGGTGCCATCGATATGTATATCGATGTTTGTGTGTGTGTGTGTGTGGACCATATGTGGTAGCGGACTTTCCCGGTGTGTTGAAGTTGTGCTTCATAACTTCTTTGACTTGTTGACACGTCTCATACACGACACATGAGTGAGGATCATAGAGTCGGCACGAACCTACGTATTCGACTTGCTACCGATATGGGCGGTTCGTGTGTCGGATCATTTATGGATTAGCGGAGTCTAGATAGCGACTTGCATAGAGATATGGATCGCCAAGACATGGAGATGACTTGTGTGATACATGGGCGGGGAAAACTACTGGGACGTATGAGCTAGCCCAAAGCCTTCTAGATTGCCCGGTTATGGGTTCATGGTTTCCCTGTTATGGGTGTGTCGCTAGAGGATATATCCATTGCACGGCCCTGACCACGACGTCAGATACGGTCAGGAGGTATGCTAGCGATGCAAAGTATGAACTAGGGGATATATCCATTGCACGGCCCTGACCTCGTCGTCAGATACGGTCAGAGACGTATACTAGTTCATATGAAAGCCTCTAGTGGATGCTATGCTTTATTCCTACCCACTTATACGTTCCAGTATAGTTTTCGAATTGCATTACACCTAGATGGTTAGGTTCCATTGTGTTGGAGCATGTGGTCTTTTCTTTATCATGTATCATTTACAGTTCATCATGGTATTGTTTTTATGTATCTTGTTACGTCCCTCTGAGGACCTGGTTTTTTCCCAGGTGTGTGTTCATGTTTTCCGCAGGTATTCTAGCCAAGGCCGTGGTCTTCTCCATTCTTCCGATGACGGTTGCGCTTGGTTCGTCTTTCCATTTTTTGATTCATGTACATTTCTTTCATTGCGATATTTGGTAGTGGACTTTGTCTCCACCCAACGATTGTATCATAAATATTCGAGTTGATATTTATATTATTATTGTGGATGAGATTAGTTTGTCTTGGATTACTGCATTTTACAGCTTATGTATTCATACGAGACCTACGTACTTCGTATGAATACAGCTGGCATGTCTACGTTCATAGTCCTACGTATTTTGGGACTGGGGCGTTACAGCTGCTCCAGTATCTGGCCATGCAAAACCAGCTGGGTCAGATCCCAGTAAGAGCAAGTGCCACAAATGAGGCTTCACTTAAGAACTAAAACCAGCAGTTAGCATAAAACATAATAACATATTAAAACTGGAGATATGGATAAAAATCATGAGGATATACGATGCGATAACCATGGGACTATTCAGATAGCCAGGTTACAACCCTTAAACCAAACAAGGACCGGGGTTGTAACCCTTCATCTGAACGGAACTTGATTTTCTACCATTTATCGATAAAATAAAGCATAAGCAACCAGGTCATGTTACAATCTTGTACAGGATCAGGACAATACTAGACTGAATTAGACTCCATCTAATCAATCACGGCCAAGCAATAAGTACGGCTTAATACTTTAACGAACTAGGGTTATCACAGGCCTAGTTATTAGCAAGATGCAATAAGATATTCCAACAGCCACAAGCCCTGCAGACCATCCAGGTTATCCAGGTCTGTCACGCCCCAGAACCAGAATACTGGAGAGCGGGGGAAGACATAGCCAGCTACGTATATTGAAATAGAATACATCTCAACTATACGGTCACGGCTGTCTAGATATGAGGGTTTACTACAAGCCAGCAGTCTCTTAAGGTCAAGCCTATTGTCTCAATCTCAAGCAATTAACAGAGTTACAAGATGTTAGAGCATCAAATATATATATATATATATATATATATATATATATATATATAAGGCGTCCCAAATATTACATATTGGATGATCATGAAGCTAGTCGTACAAAATGATGGGACTAGCAAGAGTTCAGTCATACATGATCAACCCTAAGATTTGTTAATCATGTTTACAGCCCGTAGGCAGACAGTAAGTAAATGTGCATCGAGCTAACAGGTACTCGTCGGCTAAACGCCTCAAAAGAATAAATTTACATATAAGTGGGTGAAACAAAAAGGAAAACCCACTCTTGGCCCGGGTTCCGTCTAGTTGTCACCATTGGGCTGGAAGCTTGGTAGATCCTCGGGAGCTGCTCCGAAATCTGGCCACACAAAACCAGCTGGGTCAAACCCCAGAAAGAGCAAGTGCCACAAAGGAGGCCACAAATAAGAACAAAAGCCAGCATATCAGAACATAAAGAATAAAGGAAAGTACAAGTAATAAAAGTACACAGGGCGATAAACGACTAGGGACGTGGAACCATTTCGGGAGCCAGGTTACAATCCTTAAACCAAACAAGGACCGGGATTGTACCCCTTCGCCTGAATAGCTCACTGCCTCTACCCATTTATCGTTAGAGATAAGTAAAACAATCATGATCAAGAGTTCCAGGTACAAGGCTAGACAAGACTTAGATAGAGCTGGACACCATTCATTCACAATCGGCCAAGCAAGTACTACGGCTTACTACTTTAACTAACTAGGGTTATCACAAGCCTAATTACTAACAAGATGCAAGTGAGAAACTCCCAGTCCCAAGCCCTGCAGACCATCCAGTTATCCTTCCGCGGGTTGAGAGTTATAGTTGGGTACATCGCCCGGGAGACAAATGTACCCTTAGGTGACTTAGAGGGTGCAACACATGACAGTGTGCTGGAAATGTGCTCTACTCGTCGGCAAGCTACAAGTCCATTAAAGCGTCCAGATAACGAGATTGCCTGTGACTGGGAATTCTCCATGTTCTAGTTTGATCTAATAATTAGCCTAATCCAATTTAGCGCGAGTCCCTGGCCGTGGTACCCAGGAAGTCACGTCCTAGACATGATGCAAGACAAGACAAGTGGATTGTGCAAACAAGCAAGCAGGAACACCCACGGTGTCAAGGCAAGTCAAGTCAAGTTATCAAGTCAAGTCAAGTCAAGAGTGCGCCGCCACGGGCCACTATCAAGTTATCAAGGTAAATCATGTCAGGGTACTTGTCAGGGGTGCGCCACGACGGGCCACTATCAAGTCAGGTTGGTCGTGTCAGGAGTGCACCACTACGGATCACTGTCATGTTATACTAGTTCCTTGTCATACCATGCTGTGTACAATAGTTATTCCAAACATATTAAGCAAAATCAAGTTCATGCCAAAAGGCGTAAGGATATAAAATGGGCGTAAAATACCTAATAAAATACTAATATAAAATAGGACTATAGAAGAGCCAAGATCAAGAAATAACAAATTCATCATAGACAAGTAGGTTGTGCAAGGGGGTCAGGGGTAGGTCTGCGCAGGGTGTGTACTGCGCATGGAAGAGCTGCGCAAGAGTTGTCTTGCGCAAGGGTTACCTTGCGCAAGGGTAGACTGCGCAGGGGTTACCTTGCGCAAGGGTGGTTTGCGCAAGGGTGGGTTGCGCAGAAGTGAATTGCGCATGAGCGGTTTGCGCAGAAGTGAATTGCGCAGGGGTTACTTTGCGCATGGCTGGATTGCGCATGGCTAGCTTGCGCCAGCGCAGTCCAGCGCAGCGCAAAGCACTGGCCAAGTGACTGCGCAAACGGCCATGCACTAAAGAGCACAGGCCAGGGGTGCGCAATCGGCCATGCGCTAAAAAGCGCAAGGCAGGGGGCTGTTCTTCCTGGCCGAGAGCAAGTCCAAAAATACTAAGAACTTCAATTTTTCATATTTTTGTCAAATCAAAACCAAATCTAGATTTTCAAAGTTCTAACTTGAGTAAAATTGAATTCTCTTCCACATAGAAGCATCAAAACAAGCAAAAATCAAAGTTTAATAGATCAAAACCAAGGATTTTCGAAAATGGTTAAAACCTAGATCTAGAAGAATGAAAGCTCCAAATCACAAAATTCTAAGTTCTAAAGTTGATCTACATGTCCTAATCTATCAAATGGGCAAATAAAATTGGGTGCTTATTTGTTGGCAAGGTGCACTTGCCTATTGGTTGGGGAGTTGTGTGGAAGAAGGAAGAAGAAGAAGTTTGTAAGAAATAAATGAGAGAATAAAGAGGAGAGAGAAAAGTAGGTGGTGCTATAAAGTGGGGGAGTTGTGGTGTGTTGAGGGAGGAGTGTAGGTTAAGGTGTTCCATTCATGATGAACCAAACTAAACCAACTTTCACAAAATAAAACCAAGCCATGGTCCAAAAATCTATTTACGAGAAACCAAAATCCGCAAGTCGAGAAAATAAAATACGTGCCAAAAATCAAATACGAGCATAAATACGAAATACAGGAAATGGGGGTGACAAGGTCGAATATCCATTCATGAAGGGTACAATACATGACAGTGTGCTGGAAATATACCCTACTCATCGGCAGACTACAAGTCCACTTGCGCGCCCAGATAACTGGAATGCCTGTAGCTGGAAAATCTCTTCATGACTACCAGGTTATTCTAGTTATTAATCTTAGTCAATTTCAGTAGGTACCCCTGACCGTGGTATTCAGGGTTTCCTGTCCTAGACATGATGCAAAACAGTATTAGTTCATTTGTACAAACACAATCGTCCACGGTGTCCAGGCCATTCATTCTTGTCATGTCAAGCTAGCCGTCGTAACAGCATTCAATAGTTTCCATCAGGCTTGCTTGTCATATCTTGTCATGTCATGTCAATTCACTTGTTATACCGTGCCATGTATAATTATCAGTCCAGTCATGTCAATCAATTCATGATTATCAAGTTCATAAAAAGTGCAAGGACATAAAGTCAATCAGGTACGCAAAAGGGAGCTCAAGACTCTACGCTAGCGAACCTCTACGCTAGGCCAAGAGGCCCCAAGCGTAAAAATGGCTTAACGCGAGCAAGCCCAAGGAAAGGCCGCTTCTACGCGAGCGGGAGCCCTACGCGAGAGGGAACTCTACGCGGGCAAGACTCTACGCTAGCAAGCACCCTATACAAGCGGAACTTTACGCGCACGAGCAGCCAAGTGAAACTCTACACACGCAAGGCTCTACGCGAGCGAGGGAGAGTCTACGCGAGCACCCAAGTGAAACTCTACGCACACAAGGCTCTACGCGAACGAGGGAGAGTCTACGCGAGCACGACTCTATGCGAGCACGAGTGGCCCCCGCGTAAAGTTCAAGTGAACTCGGCGTAGAAAGGATTACGCTGGCACGCAATGCGTGTGTATAAAGGGGACACTACGCTGTCACGTTTAAGACGTGGGCATAGAAATGGGGGGGGGGGGGCACTACGCAGGCACGTGAAACGTATGCGTAAAAACTAAATACTACGCTAGTACGTAAGAACGTGTGCGTAAAACTTTATATTCTCTCCCAGGCTAAGACAAGCAGGCGTAAAAGCTCAAAAGCTCAAGAAAAGCCCCATCTCGATCAAGACTCGATAAAATCCAACCATTCCAAAACCAAACTTGCGTAACATCAGAATGCCTTCTATATAGAACTCTTAGTTTTTGAAAATAAGCCAGTTTAGTAGATCAAAACCGAGAAATCCAAAAATACAGCAACTTAGATCTACATTAAATAAACCATGGAAATTAAAAATGCTAAGTACTAAAGTGTCTTAGAATCTCGTGAGGAAGACAATAGAACAATAAAACTTGAGTTCCTCCATGAAGTAAGTTGCACTTGCCTACGGTGGTGCTCGGTGGAGAAGAAATGAGAAAGAAGAAAGGAAGTAGTAAGTAAGTAATGAATGAGGAGAGAGAATGGTTAGTGGGTTAATAAATGAGGGATGGTGGTAGGTAGGGGTTTACATATCAACCCAAACCGTGCCCAACCAAGTCGAACCCAACCGAACCCAATGCAGGCCAAGGCCAGGATAAACCACATGAACCAGGAAATACTAACTAACCCATGCCAATACAAAACCCAAGACTAGCCAGTCAAGACAAGTCGAACCAAGATGAACCCAAAATAAACCGAGACAAGACTAAACCAGGATCAAGCTAAGCAAGACAAGTCTAATTACGGATCGGGATTCCGTACACGTATACCAAAATACGTAATACGAACTACGGGCGTTACAATGGGCACGAGAATCAAAGTGGCGTCTATCGGTTGACACTTTTTTGAATACCTATAAATATGGGTTATACGGTGGAGAGAGCATTTTCTCTTTCAACTTCTTCTCCTTCGTCTTCATCATCTTCGTTGTCCTTTCTATTTCAATCATCCATGGCTCCCAAAGCTTCTAAATCGATCGGCGCTGCGGCCAAAGGGAAGGGATCCGCCTCTCCGTCGAGAGCTGCAGAATCTCTTCCCGTTTATCCCGACGTGTAACCCCCCATTAAGGGTAAGGACGATCGGAGAATGACGACTTGAATTTGAATGGCCATGTCGCATGCTTTATGCACAGGCCTGTCATGTATCGCCTCTTTGCTTAGGTATAATAGGTACGTGCCCTATCTCACTGGACCGCATATGTTCTGTGTGATGGGGCCATATGGACTGAGCCTCTTTTCTCTTTCAACTTCTTCTCCTTCGTCTTTATCATCTTTGTTGTCCTTTCTATTTCAATCATCCATGGCTCCCAAAGCTTCTAAATCGATCGGCGCTGCGGCCAAAGGGAAGGGATCTGCCTCTCCGTCGAGAGCTGCGGAATCTCCTCCCGTTTATCCCAACGTGTAACCCCTTATTAAGGGTAAGGACGGTAGGAGAATGATGACTTGAATTTGAATGGCCATGTCGCATGCTTTATGCACAGGCCTGTCATGTATCACCTCTTTGCTTAGGTATAATAGGTACGTGCCCTATCTCACTGGACCGCATGTGTTCTGTGTGATGGGGCCGTATGGACTGAGCCGCATAAGCGTCACTGAACCGTATGGATTCCTCTTGATAGAGCCGTATGAGCGCCACATAACTGAACTGCAAGACTGCCTTATGACCGAGCCGCATGAGTGTTTCATAACTGAACCACATAAGTGCCTCATTGATCGAGCCACATGAGCATTGCATAACTGAACCGCATAAATGTCTCATGACTGAGCCGCATGCGTGTCTCATAACTGAACCACATACGATCCTCATGACTGAGCCGTATGAGCATTGTATAACTGAACCGCATAAGTGTCTCATGACTGAGTCGTATACGTGTCTCATAACTGAATCGCATAAGATCCTCATGACTGAGCCGCATGAGCATTGCATAACTGAACCACATAAGTGCCTCATGACTGAGTCGTATGCGCGTCTTATAACTGAACCGCATAAACTCCTCATGACTGAGCCGCATGAGCATTACATTACTGAACCGCATAAGCTCCACCTGACTAGGCCACATATGTATCTCATGTTTTTAAGCCGCATGTGCATCCCACATAACTAGGCCGCATAGGTTCTGTTTGACTAGGCCGTATAGCTGAAGAATGAACTTTGTTTTTCTCTAACTATATTTCTTCTTTGTCCCTTGCAGTGAACTTGCCTACAGCTTCATTGGGAGAGATCTTGATAGGGTACGCCCAGTCTGCTTTGGGTGTAAGATTTAACCATATAGTCGAATGTGTGTCGACTCAGATTACCCGAGGTCAACCTGAGGCCAGGTTAAGGAAGATTAGGGGCCAACCCTTCTTCTACTTACTCAGCATGATAAATTTCGGAAAACTGGAAGATACTCATCTGAAGCCTGTGTTCTTGTTCGGAGATGCTCTAACCATCTCGAACCCAAGCATACTGGAGCCATCTAAGGGCTGGGATTTTATTTCCAAAGGAATAGCGGTTCACCTTCCTCAGATGGAACGCTATTTTGCCCTTTCAGGTTTTAACATGGTGCCTATCGAGAGGCGAATGACGGATCCCATACCTCAGGACCGACAGAGAGTCTTCATAGGTAACATCCATTATAATAGACGAGTACGGTCGGCGGTCGTGACCAAGGAGTCAGTCAGTTATTCTGTTGTCGGACTAGCCCCTGGCAGTTTCATAAATGAGATAAGGCCCAATAACCGGTTCTCTGAAACTGATACCTTCTTGAACCAGATTGCTCACAAAGGATCATATCCCATGGGCAGACTGTCGTTGCTGAATTGGATGCATCGTTTCCCTCCATGGATCACCTTGACATCCTGGATTCTGACGATGTATCAAGATACTTTGCAGCAGCTCAGCCTCTACTACGCCATAAGGGGCACCTGCTATGGTCTTTCTGTGAACACAAGGCTGTTCATAGCGCTCCTCGAGATGTACAATCGTCGTACGAGGACCTTTTTTACGCCTGCTGGGGAGATGGGGTTTGCTCTCCACGAGATGCATGACATCTCCAAGTTGCCCTGGGGAGACGAAGTTTATGAGGAGTATACTCCCACAAATAAGGAGTTTGGGGAGTTAGAGTAGCAGTTCCCCGGGTTCCTTGTTGTTTACCAGGAAGTGCTATGTCATCATAACACTTGTCAGCAAATATCGAAGAAGAGGGATGACAGTTCTGAAAGGCATCTTCCTCACACCAAGGCTTGGATCAGTTATCTGTTTAACCTTAGGGCCTCGGGCCGGGTTGCCCCTCGGAGCCCTCAGACTTAAGAAGAGGTGGTTGCTAGGTTCAAAGTGCCAAGAGGAGCAAAGCTTCCGGTGAAAGATTCAGAAGTCAGACCGACACTTTCAGTTATTTCTATCAAGATACCCAACTCTTGTCCAATAAGGTCATCCTGGCTGGATTTCTAATGATATGGCTGAGGATCTGCGTGGTTTCGGGGGTTCTGGTTCTATTGAGAGGATCAGCCGCAACCTGATCCTCCCTGCTGTTAAGCTAGTCTTTGGGGACAGGCTAGCTCTACTCCCAGTCATGGTGTGCAGCATTCATCGAGGCCTTCGTATCTTTACGACCAAAGCTATAGCTCATGACGTTACGAAGGATTTCAACCGAATCGAGCTGCCCTACCATTATCTGATGGGGTGGCTGCTAATGTACTGCCCCTCTCTGATACGGCCTGGCCCCGAGGGTAACATGACGGCCGACGACGCCTTCATCTACCAGTACCATGACATGTCCTGGACCTGTTCAATCATACCCGATTGCCGAGCTGCGCTCGCACGGGTGGACAACTACTCCTTTTTTGTGTCGGTCCCGCCTTTTACCGACGAGAAAATGAAGCACTTTTATCTTGATGGCGGTGTCGTGCCCCAGATCCTATCCAAGAAGTTGTTCCGCTGGTTGCAGAATATCTGTCCTGTACATCTGGTGTACCGCAACCGCAACGTCGTCTTCTTGGAACCTTACCTACCCAGCCGATACTCTCGGTAATTCGGGTACTGCCAGCTATTTTTGGACAGCCCCAATCCCTGCCTGGGTTATGAGGGCGGCGTCCTAGATGGCATCAGGGCCTGGCATTACTACAGTGCCGTCTGTACCCAAACCAGCTTCTGTCTACCCGATACTGGAGGCTCGGAGCGCATCTCGTACATGGCGGCCCTCCATCATGTCTCCGTGAATGGGCCTCCCCGCGACTTCGATGTAAGTACCAGTTTCATTACCGGTACCAAGTTGGAGAAAAAATACGAGGAGCCCAAAAAGAGGACTCGGACAGGGAAGGCGAAGGCTATCGAAGTCTCTGACTCTGATTCTACTGATGCGGAAGAGGAGGATTAATACGATGATCCACCACTCCCTGCGAGTACTTCGGCGACGCGCTTGCCATCTCCTGTGCCGAGTCCTCCGCATAAGCGAAGTAAGCATGGACCTTCCATCGCTGACATGCCTCGTTCCCAGAAGCGGGTCGCGATTAGGTCCCGTGGGGCTGACATCGCAGAAGGAAGCAGCGATGCTGAAACCATCCCGAAGGTAAATTTTATCCCGACAGACCACCATGTTACTTTTGGGATATTATCTTATTGTTCTTTTTTTGCAGGCTTTGGAAGAAATAAACCCTCTAGAGCCTGATGCTGCTTCCGAAATTCCTCCAGTTACGGACACCCTGGTCGGAGAAGGTACAAGCTTTACAGAATCGGATCTTGGGACTGTAGGGTCTCAGTTGGCTGGTACTGACCCAGCTACATCTCCTTTCGGGACAGCCAGGGCTGGAGTGGCAGATGCATGCGGTTCAGATACCGCTGTTGAGGAGGATATGGGGGCAGTGCAAGGAGTTATGACTGTCCTGAACGAGTCGCAGTCTCTGCCGCCCTTCCCTGGTAAACTGTGTCATATTCTTACCAACAAGGAGGTTCATTCGCTCTTTTTCCATATCCCATGAGTCAAGTTGATTGTCGGTTGTTCTGGATCTATAGGCCCTGCTCCTTCATTTCCAATGGTGGACATGCCGTGGAAGAGGGGATAGCGGAAGACATCGGGACGGACCTCGTACAAAAAAGAAAAAGTGAACCTTCTCCCCTTCAAATCGTGAGGCCCCCCGCTGGGTCGAGTTCGGAGCTGCCTATGACAGAAGTGCCGGCGGTAGAGGCGGTGATTCCTGTACCAGCATCGGTAGATGCGGGGTCGGTTGAAGCTGCCCCTTCCCTGGAGATTGAACTCTCCGCTCTGCCCAGTCTTCAGCTCCTTCGGGCTGCAGAGGGGGAGATTGCCGCTACGCAGGAATCTCATCGCTCGAAGTTTGTTTTCCTTCTGACAGGGTCATCAAGCTCCGCCGTGCCTCCTTCCCAGACATCTTCGGCTCTATTGGCTGCTATTCCTTCGACGCCGACCTCTTTGGAAAACTTGGACGAGTCGTCAAAGGACATAGTCGATAGCTTCTACCACCATCTGAAATGGAGGGTTGAAGCTGCTTTGAGGAGGGGAACGTCATTTGTCGTGGCTCGTCATTGTGCCCGCGGCCAGATTGAACTGCTGAAGGCGCTCCCGGGTGGAGAGTGGACGGCTGATCTTCTGGAGCACAAATTGGCAGAGGCTGATCGACGTCTAATCCAATTGCAAAAATTACGACAAGCCAATGTGCCCGCTGCAGTGGAACAAGAGCGAGCCTTTCTTGTAATAGTCGTAAAAAAGGTAAAGGATGTGCTGGAGACGACCAAGCCCACCTTGGAAAAAGACCTCCAAAGGTAGTCTCTGAAGTATGACAAGCTGAGCCGGAGGGAGAGAGGCTTGCTTAGTTCGTGAGGAGGCCACGGTTCGTACGATGGCCGAAACTAACGAGTAAATCCTCCAGCTCCAAGCTAAGCTGGCATCTCTAGAGAATAAGATCCAGGCTATCCGTCAAGAGAGAGAGCTGATTTGTGAGGAGACCGATAAGGTCACACGAGCCTCTGCTGCTCTGGAGGGTACGCTAAAAAAAGGTAGAGGACAACTGGCAGGCTCATGCACATCTTGAGGATGCTAAAAAACTAACCCAGGAAGCTGAACGCCGAGCCAAACAGAAGATCAAACTTTCAACAACACAGCTGGAGGAAGTACTCATCCAGCTATGTGTTGCCGATGAGTAGTGAAATTCCCCAAATCTTTTTTTTGCTGGAGATGTAGCCTCACCAATGTAGTTAATGTTTCATGAAATAAAAAGATACATTATCTTCATTCTTTGCTTGTGATATCTGGAATGCTATTACTAGAGGGCCTAATACAACATTTGTGATTGGTAGAGAAAATCCTACTTTGGAGACTTTTTGTGGACCTATTACCCTTTTGAGCATCTGGTGGTGCGAATAATAGATTTGAACTATTTTTTATGTACATATTACTCTTTTGCACACTGGTAGTACGGGCAATAGATTTAAATAATTTTTGGTGGACCTATTACCCTTTTGCGCACTGGTGGTGCGGGTAATAGATTTGAATAATTTTTGGTAGACCTATTACACTTTTGCGCACTGGTGGTACGAGTAATAGATTTTGGGACAAAATCCAACAGAGGTAATATGGACGTGATAGGTTCTGTGGTCTTAACACCATGACTTTATCCCAGATTGGGTACAGGTGTTAGATGAGGAGACTATCTATATCAGAGGTAATATGGACGTGATATACGATAATCATGACCAGAAAGTTTGCTCAGAGATGGCAATAAGCCTGGTGAACTCTGGCGGGATGAAGCATTAGGGTGAAAGTTCAGATGTATTAGTATACATGACTTGTCACCCAGGGAGATGCAATGTGAATCCACTCGGAGCTAATAGAGTGTAAGTTTATAGGTACTTGGTGTACGTAACTCGACATTATAGGAGCACCCTTAAACATAATACTTTTTCAGAAACTTGCCGTTTATGGGCATTATAAGCAAGTCTCCATTTTGTTTTGTGAGCCGGTATGCACCGTTGGAGAATACATACTCGATGATAAATGGGCCCTCCTATTTGGGCTAGAATTTGCCGGTGGTTTTGTGAGTCATGACCATCGGTCTACGAACGGCCAAGACGAGATCGCCTACTTGGAATGTTCTCTGCTTGACTTTCTTATTGAAGGTCGAGAGATGCGTGCTTGATAGAGCTCAATGCTTTGTTGAGCTTGCAAACGCTTCTCGTCTAAGGCTTCAAGTTCTTGTAGCCATCGACGGTAGTTATCTTCCAACGTGAACCAGTAAGTAAGGGCCATACAAAGCGAGAAAATCTGGTTCTCCAATGGGAGAACTGCCTCGCTCCCGTAAACTAGAGAGAACGGTGTATTTTCAGTAGCCGTCCGAATTGTAGTGCGGTACGCCCATAAGCATTCACCCACCTTTTTATTTCAGTCGCGCTTGTTTGAAGACACTAACTTTTTGAGAAGCTTGATTATGGTCTTGTTAAAAGCTTCAGCCAGACCGTTAGCTGATGGGTTGTATGCCATTAAAGCCATATTCTGAATCTGATTCTTGTCACAGAATCTATAAAAAGCATGGCTTGCGAACTGCGGACCATTGTCATGAATAATCCTCCGGGGCAGTCCAAAACGGTAGATGGCGTGATATTTTATGAAACTAATCACGTTTGATGTCTTTACCTCTGCAAGCGGAACAACTTCTGCCCACTTGGAGAAGTAATCGGTAATTGCAAGTATAAACCAGTGCCCCCTGGACGACGGCGAGGTGATCAGACCGATAATGTCCATTCTCCATGTTTCAAATGGCCAAGAGGCCACAGTTGGGTACAAGAATTCAGACGGCTGATGTATGAAGTCTGCATGGATTTGACAAGCCCTATAACTCTTTGCATACTCGACCGTATATGCTACCATCGTAGGCCAGTAATTGCCCATCCAGCGGAGACGGTCCTGCAACTTTGGGCCAGGTTGATGAGCCTTCAAACACCATCGTGAGCCTCAGGTAGGGCTTCTTTGGCTTCTGTATTTGATAGACAGCGTAGCAGTAGTCCGTCGTAGGATCGTCGATATAGCTTTTTTGTTTATCATAAAAGAATCTGAGAGAACGCCTTCTGATTGAAGTTGCTTCTTTCACATTCTCAGGCAAGATTCTGTAGACTATAAAGTCGATGAATGGGAGTCTCCAGTCTTGTACATCATTGGTTATCTGGGCGGAATAACTCGTACCTAGTTGAACGTTATTTTTGGGACAGACCAGCTCATGGCCTATCACGTCGACTAGATGATGAGCACGGTTTGGCACTGCCAAGGAAGCAACGAGGCCTGCTAGGACGTCGGCTTCAATGTTTTGGAGCTAAAAAATATGCTCTATAAAGAACCCCTCCAAGGTTACAAATGATGGTAATCATTGTCTGATGATAAGGAATCAGGTCCTCGTTACGAACCTCGTATGAGCCTCGAATTTGATTAACAATCAACTGCGAGTCACCATATACTTTTAGGTACTCGACCCCCACTTTTTTTGCGAGTCGGAGCCCGATGACCAGAGCATTATATTCGGCTACATTGTTTGAACAGGGTTCTGTGAGAGAATATGCCCGATTGACTACCAATCTAGAGGAAGAATTAATACTATCCCGACTTTAGTGACAATATCACCTTGGGGCCCCGTTCTTGGAGCATTATATTTTGTTTAAGATTTATTTATAGATTCTGGCTATTTCTGAGCCTGGATGGGCTGTATAAGAAGTCGGCCAAGGCTTGACCTTTGACAGCCTTCTGTGGAACAAAAACTATGTCGTAGGGGGATAACAGTATCGCCCAGGTGGCTAAACGAGAACTGAGTGCGCCCAGCTTGGTCATGAGAACCCTGAGGGGGTTAACCCGTGAGACAACATGGATGGTCTGCCCTGTCACATAGTGTCATGTTTTCTGAATGGCGAACACCAAGGCAAGGCATTCCTTCTCCACGGCGGTGTACATATGCTCTGGACCCACCATCATTCGGCTTAGATAATAGATAGCTTGTTCGTATCCCGCATCATTGTTCTGTGCTAGTAAGGCGTCGAAGGAGTGTTCCATTGCCCGTACATACAGCAGGAAGGGCCTTCCGGCGACCGGGACTACCAGAACTGGCGGATTCGACAGGTATGCCTTAATGTCATCAAAGGTGCGTTGACATTCCTCATTCCATATGAAAGAGACGTCTTTCTTCATGAGTTGTGTGAATGGTTGACATCATCCTCAGAGGTTAGATATGAACCTCTTGATGTAGGCTAATCTTCCCTGAAGGCCTCGGAGTTCGCGAAGGTTCTTCGGTGGACTCATTTCCAAGATTGCTTTTGTCTTGTCGGGGTCTATATGAATGTCCCGGGAAGTAATAACAAAGCCTAAGAATTTTCCGCTGGACACATCTATAAAGGATTTGGTGGGGTTCATCTTCAGATTGTGCGCTCGTATGAGATCGAACACTGTCATCAAATCTTGTAAGTGATCATCCTTGGAGCGGCTTTTAACAGCGATGTCATCAACGTAACACTCCACCGTCTTGCACAAGTGATCTCTGAAGATGACACTCATAGCTCGTTGATATGTAGCACCGGCATTCTTTAGGCCGAAGGGCATGACTGTGTAACAATACACACCGATCGACATTCAAAATGATGTATGCTTCTCATCATCATGAGACATTTTGATTTGATTGTCTTCTAAAAAGCCATCCATAAAGGACATGCGTTCGAAGCCACACGTATTATTGATCACTATATCTGTGATCGGAAGAGGGAATTCATCCTTAGGGCACGTCGCATTCAGATTATGGAAGTCAATACAAATTTGGATCTTTCCGTTCTTCTTGATGATAGGTACTATATTAGCTGCCCAGTCTGGGTGTTGCACCTCGCGGATGAAGCCGCTATCTATAAGCTTATTTACTTCTGCCTCGATGGAATTCATGATATCTGGACGGAACCGTCATTGCTGTTGTTTGACTGGCTTTGCGTCTGGATGAATATTGAGCTTATGAAGTGCTATCTCGGGGTTTAGCCCTGGCATGTCTTTATAGCTCCAAGCGAAAACGTCAATATATTCTCTGACGAGTTGCAACAGCGACACCTGCTCATCGTCCGTCAGGCTTTTACTGATAAAGATTGGCTTCGAGGAGGATCCATCACCGAGGTCAACTTACATGACCTCATCTTCAGTGGAAAGGTCTCGTAGTTCAAAGCGCTTCTTCTACCGTGCATCTAGCTGTTGGTCCTATGGCTCCAATTCAATGGATTCGGGCAGATCTTCATCTTCTCCTGAATGTCAACGGATGCCATAATGACAGAGAAAGTCTGCCTGAATATATCTCTAATGCTATCATCGGAATCGTATGTAGGCGATTCGGATGAGTGAGAATGCCACTCGCATTCCTCATCGGAGCTCTCGGGCGTTGTTGCTAGTGTAACATAACCGAGACCGTGTCTGGACTTGCTGTAATAATCCTAAGGTTTCCCAGCCGAGACTAACAGCTGCAGAGGCGATCGCCGACCATTGCCATAATTCAGACCTGGGGTAGTCTCCATGTCGTACCCTTGCTTTTGCAGGAAGTACTTAGCTCGGGAACTATATAGGTAGAGCGGTAATCTTCCAGTATCAGGTTCGAGATCGAACTCTTCTGGGATAAAAGGTTGAGGACCTTCTTTTCGGCCGAAGACGATTGTGTGATCACCTTTTTTTCTGCCTGGGACTAGGAAGTAGGCACCTCTAATGGGAGTAAGTCGGTTTGTGGTATGGACGGTTGTTACCTGTGTGTGCAGGTTAATGTCCAGACCGTGCTCCATAGCATACGTCAGATTAAGCTTATTACACTCAGGATAGTTCAACGACAACCTTTTATTGATGAAATAAGGTATTTTGTCGAGAGGAATTACATCATCGGCAGACGGACTATCAACATGTGCAGCCAGATACTTTGTGAGTTCTGCCTCCTTTTCAGCTACCCCTGCGTGATCGGAGGCTGGGACGATGCCTTAGACAGCTTGACCACCAATGGTTCTGCTTGTGGCATCGACTTGCTTGAGGACCTCAGATCAATACTTGGCTGCCGGCTTGTCTTGGGAAGACGGATAACCATCGGCTCGACAGAGGACTTGGCATCTTCTGTTTGCTTTTGTGTGGATTTCGGCAACCGGATCACCATCGGCTCCACCGAGGACCTTGCATCTTTCGTTCGCCGTTGATTGAATTTCGGCAATCGAATCACCATCGGCTCCATGATGGATTTTGGCTCCTGGCTAGACCTCCGGAGTCGAATGACCATTGGTTCCAACTGCACAGCTGGGGCGGAGGACCGGGCACTTCTTTATGCAGAGTTGCGATAAGAGGTGCGGCTTTGTCTTGTTTGTGGGCCTGAAGAAGCATTTTCAGAGGTTTCTCTGACCTAGTTGTGGCCTCCAATGTCTCCACATCAACTATGTGCTGCTTAGATTCATCATATAGACAAGCCTCCGACGAATAGTAAGTCTCAACTCCATTGAAGGGATCGATGTCGGCGAATTTCGTCCTCACGAAGCCGTGCTTACTGACATACTTGAAGCACTGGTGGAGTGTGGAAGGCGTGATCATATAGTCATGTATCCATGGACTCCCTAAGAGGATATTGTAGGACGTATCTGCGTCTATGACGTAGCAGGTAACCTCCATCTTCAGGTCGTCGATCTGACATTTCAAGTGAATCTTTTCCAGGGGATAACTTCTTCCTGAGTTAAAATCGCTAATGGCAGTGTTGGTCGATGCTAGCTGGTGCATAGGGATGCCCAGGAGTTGAAGCAATCTTTTCGGGATGATGCTTATTGATGAGCCAAGATCGATGTGCATCCGATCTACCTTGATGTCGCCTATGTATCCAGTGTAGTACAAGGGACGATCATGCAAGTTGGTCTTAATTAACATGTCCCGTGGGATGAATTCGATATTGGACATTACATCTGCATAATTGTTGCCCTGGAGATCTGCTGACGAGTCTTCCCTTGTAGGCTTGACCTGGGCTAAGTAGGCGTCGATATTCTGGGGTGCTTTGCTCAATACGACACGAAGATCCTTGAAGAGCCTTAAGAGCTCGTATAGCGACAACTTTGCTGGCATATTAGCCAGTTGTGCTAGTATATCAAAGTTGTAAGGTCTCTCCAGCCCCTGAGGTGCGTCCTTACGGAGCGGCCTGTCGAAGCGGGTTTCCTTCGGCTTGGATCTGTCTGCCGGTAGAGGCTGAGAAGGTCCTAAAACATCAGTAGCAGGCAGCGTTGTCAGCTGAGGGCCTCGACTGAATTACCCAGAGTGGACTGGATTTGTGCACCATACCGGGTAACAACGGCCGCCGCCTCCTCAGCTTCGGCTGAGATTGTATGCAGGATCTGGACTTCCTGCCATTCTTTTTGCTAGTTGAAGTTGACACCGCCAGGATAACTTCGGGTACTAAGTCTGAGTGCACCCACATGACCTCTCTTCGTGATGTGGTGAGAGGCACCAACCCAGCCGTCTGGTCCCGGACAGGTAGAAGATTAGTAACCTCCATCGTTGCCCGGAGAACAGGTACTACCCCGTCTTGAGTTTTTGTTGGAGGAAAGTCGTCGATCTAAACTGATACCATGTTCGCAGCCACAGTAACCTCTTCGAAATCCAGCGATAGAGCATTGGAGTTGATGAGGTTCTGGATGTACCGCTTTAATGTGAAGCACTCTTGCGTAGGGTGGTGGACATAGCGGTGGAAGTGACAATACTTCGGATCCTCGATTTCTGTTGGTCGAGGCTCGCGCTCTACATCATGGAGTCAGATCCTACCCGCCTTCAGGAGCATGTCGAAGATAGGCTTGACATGGCTATCTTCAAAAGTGTATGTCATCTCCTTGGGCTTCGGAGCTTCTGCTTGCTTTTGTTCAGGCTTTTTGGTCGTAACAACGACCATGGCCTGTTTGCCTTTGGTGTCCCTGTTATTGGCGGTCCCGCCACTGTTGTTGTTATTGGAGGTGGTACCGAAATGTTTGCCTTTGTCCTCTCCATCTGGGATGTGTAATTCCAGCTGACGAGCCTTATTTAACTTTGTCTTCGCATTGGTAGCGCTTACGATGAAAGTCGTCCAATCCCTGAATTGATCTTCACCCATCCAGAGGCTGATTGCGAGGAACAACTTCTTCTGGCAGATTTCGATCAAGGAGCTTTCAGGATTGCCTTGGGGTAATCTCATTGCGGTTTGGCGAAACCGCTCGATGTAGTTTCTTGTCAACTTTTTTCTTTTTGAACGACGTCCATGAGAGACGACATTGTCACATCATGTCCCACTTTATAGAAACTTTCCAGGAACATGTGTTTGAAGTCGTCAAAAGAATAGATACAGTTGTCCGGGAGGTTACGGTACCAGTCGAACGCGATCCCCTCCAATGCTCCGATAAATAATCGTGTGAGGATGGCGTCACTATGCGGTAAGTGGTCTGTTGTGACCTCAAAATATGTCATGTACCGGCTAGCAGAGGTCTTTTCGTCATACGAATCGATATGAAACAGTTTGTACCATGGAGGAAAAGGAACGTCTCTCCATGCAGCGGGATACAACTGTCATTTTCTGAGGTCTCGGGAGGAGTCTCGGGCATTGAACATTGCCCGAAGCTCCTGGACTTCTCTCCCTGCTTCCCTGGTCTCGTCTGCAGCTGAGGGAGCGGATACTCTAGGAGGATTATCGCCCAGAGGAGGAGCGGTCGTGTTTGAGTCCGCGTTGACTGCGGGGACTTGTAACACCAACTTTTCTAAAATGAGCGTAATTTTGAACTTTTGTAAAAGTTTATTATTTAATAATAAGATTTATGATTTATGAGAATTTTTAATTAATTTAATACTATTTAAAATTGGTGAATTATAATTTTGATCTGTTAGCTAGTGAACCCTAGAACTGTTGAGCCTAGAGACTAACCATGACCATGGAAAACTAACCATGTGATTAGAATGACTATTCATAACTTTTTAGGCTAAGGGTATTTTGGTCATTTTGTGACTTTTGAATTATTTAAGATTTTAATTAATTGGTGAATTTTAGATTATTTTAATAATATTTAAATTGATGTATTATAATTTTGGTCATTTTTTATATTTTAATATTTTGGGAATTTTTATATTTTAATATTGATTTTACGTGATTTGTTTAGTCGGGTTTGAGTTTCGTTTCGTTTCGACTTGTGTTAGTGATCCGGGTAGCTTAGACTGTAGACAGAATTCCAAGATTATTTAGTTATGGCCCACAAACCCCACTAATTAAGTTAGTGAGTTTAGACTAATCCCACTTGTTAGATTGGTTAAGTTAGAGGCTTAAATTTAACCCTTTTGATCCAAAACTTGAACCTAACTTAAAATTAACCAAGAGGACTAGTTGAGGCCTTATTGGGCTTTCCTCCAATGCCCAAATAGGGTTTAATGGCAGCCACTATAGCTAGGTTAGCCTCCATTCCTTTCATTTCATCCCATCATGCCTCTTTTCCTTCACAAAGTGTTCTTTCCCAAATTAGAGAGCTTTCCTCTTTGATTTGATCTCCAAATCCTTACATCCCTCCACCAAAACTTCCATCCAACCTTCTCATACTACCAAGGAAGGGTGCTAGCAAAGATTTAGAGCAAAGTGCAAGGAGGAGTGTCCTTTTTGGAAGATCTTCGCGTCGGAGCCGTGTCCTTGGGAGTATCATTGGGATTCCACTCCCAATAGGTAAAACCAACCCTCTAAATTGATTTCTTATGCATATTAGTTAGTTTTGAATCCATAGGATCTACCCCCATGCATGTACCCCATTTAGATTCAAATTTGAGGCCATTTGGAGCTCTCTTGAGGATTTTAGATATGTGTCTTGTGTCCTACTTAATAGATCCCAAATTAGGACACCCCATGTGTATGTATGTATGATAATAGTTTAAATAGATATTTAAATTTAGTTTTAGAATGGTTAGAGAGTGGATTGATCTTAGTTAGGATGGTTAGAATGAGTTTCATTTGGATATCTATGTTGGTATCCAAGTATCTTGGCGTACACGTGTTTCTTTTGTCCAAAACAACTCAAATTCGTCATAATATTCATCCACATTTTTATTAACCAAATCAACCTAAAAATGTCATGATTTTAGCTTAGAACTTT
Source organism: Iris pallida (assembly GCA_029216955.1). Classification (NCBI taxonomy): domain Eukaryota; kingdom Viridiplantae; phylum Streptophyta; class Magnoliopsida; order Asparagales; family Iridaceae; genus Iris; species Iris pallida. The sequence goes on along the minus strand of JANAVB010042020.1, from coordinate 972,198 downwards.
GATTAATCTCCCATTTTTTTTTAAAGAACCATATCGAAGTTAGCTTTCAAAATATATATTTTAATAAGGCAAAATCGTTCTGGAACTTTCTGTAAAACTATTTGAGTGTCAGCTGTCCGAAAGACATTTCGGTGTTTTCGCGATTCCGGGAGCTTCCAGACACAAAAATGCGATCCGTTTGGAGTTTCAGAAAGCTAACATGAAGGGCTACGACATACTTTAATCCTAGAATTTAGTGAAGGCCCAATTGGTACAGTATTGATTTTAAGTAAAAGAGTGACTATACGAGATAGGCATTTTGTGTAACCTATGAGCCTATGTAGTATGGATATTAAATGAATGTAGAGTATGTAATACATGATATGTTAGATGAATGAAATGATATATATATATATGATATGTATCCTCTTTACATTAATGTATATATATGGTTGAATGCAAGCATATAAGAATACAATCAATGTAATGTATGTAAGCAATGCATAAATGCATGAATGAAAGAATGATATACAATGTATGCATGAAAGTATATAATGAATTCTAGATATGAATGCAAGGTATAAATGTAATGGTAGATATGAATGCATAATGTATACATAATGTAATGCAATATATAATGATAGCATGTATGGTAATGTAGAATATATGATGCAAGCATGTATATGTCCACTGTTTTTTCTTTTTCTTACATTTTTTCTTTCCTTCCCTTTTCATTTTAGTTTTCCCCCCTTTTTTCTCTCTTCTATTTTTACATGTTGTATACAATGTATATAATGTATAGATGCATGTAAGTATGTAATATACATGAATGACATGTATGTAATAAAAATAAGTATATGTATGCAACTTAATGATATGTGAATGGATATAATGCCTGAACTGAAGTATGCATGTATATGAGATATGAATGAATGATATATATATGTATTAAGGTAATGTAATGTATGTATTCACATATATTTTGAGTTAAATATATGAGTTTGTATGCATATATTATATGTATGCATGTACGCAGGAACGAATGTAATATATTGTAGAGTATGCATATATGAATATAATGTATGCAAGTATATAATGTATTTAAATATGTATGTATACATCTATGTATGTATGTATAGGTGCATGAATGAATGCAAGTATGCATATATGATATGTATGTATGCATGTATGCAATGTAAGTATGTATGTATACATTTCTATAAACTGAGTTAACCTATAACCTTTTACACACATGCATTCATACACCCTTTGACACCATGTATCCCATGTCACACACACCTACCTATCACTAAATCTGAGAACATTAAAACATATCCTTTCACACACATGCCAAACGCACACACACACTCACTTACTCTTTTACCTCTCCTTCTCTATATATATATGTAGGTGCCTATATATATAGCTTTCCTATATATATCTATGTATATGAATATATGAATGTGAATAATATATATACATTATATGACTAAGTTTGTGTGCCTTGTTAGCTTATGGTTTAGTTTTGTGCTTGGTTTAGCAAGTGACTTAGGCTATGAGTTAGTAGCTATCTTGGATACTTGATTTGCATAGACTAAGTTTGTTTAGACCTAGAATTGACCAACCTAGACTAGTTGACCATTGTTGACCCAACCCTAGCTAGTTTAACCATAGTTGACTAGAGTTGACCTAGTTTGACTTTATAGTTGACCAGAGTTGACCAAGAGTTGACTTTGACCTAGATTGACTTAGACTCATGTAGATTGCATTATAATTTCAATTACCATAAATTGAACTCTTTATAACCTGTTTTGCTCTAACTAGGACTCTGTGACTCCTGTTGGGCATCTTTTCATATCACCTGTTCAGGGTATCAGCCGAGTACATTTTTTGACCGTTTCATACTTGATAGGATTTACATTTACGCTCTAGATTACTTTACTTGATGCTGTCACGTCACTACCAAAATACAGTCAATTAGCGACGGATTGTTAGCGACGAAAAATTTCAGTCGGCGTTAGCGACGGATTTGCGGCAAATAGCCGACGGAGTACCGACGACATACCGATACATTTTTTATTTTATTTTAAGGGGGAGAAAAGGTCGCTCATCCGTCTCTAGGTCGTCGGAGATATAGCGACGGATAAACAACCGTCGCTATGCAGTCGATTATTTGGCAGAAATTGTTGGAAGAAGAGGCGGGACAATTCTTTGACTACGTAGCGACGGATAATCCGTCGGCCAGTATCAAATAGAGCGACGGATAAAATCCGACGCTAGTCCGTCGCTAAATAAAGGGACCAGACTTAAATTGAAATGACGGGGGGGACTTTTCATTCCCCCAAAATTTTATTCTCTCTCCTATCTCTTTCTCTCTTCCGCGGTGGTCGGCGACCTCACTTTCCTCTCTCTCTCCTGCGACGGTGATCGGCGACCTCTCCTCTCTCTCTTCCAAAGGTAATCTCTCTCTCTCTCTTTGTGGTCGTGGGTGTCGTGGCCGGGGCGTCGTGGGCGGCGCGGGGCTGCGCGGGGCTGCGGCGGGGCTGGGGGGATTGCGGCGGGGCTGAGGGGAGTGGGGGGCGCGGCGGGGCAGCGCGGGGCTGCGACGGGGAACGGGGGGGGGGGGGCGCAGGGCAGCGCGGGGCTGCGGCGGCCGCACGCGGGGGCAGCGCGCTCCGGGGCGGCGGGGGGCGGCGGGGGTTGCGCGCACGGGAAAGCACGGGGCTGGGGGGGCGGCGGGTGGTGGGAGGGGCGGCGGAGGGTGGGAGGGTGTTGAGTGTTGTTTATAATATGTATATATGTATATATATTTTCAATATAATGCATATTTGAGTGTTGTTTATAATATGTATATAAATGTATATGTATTTGTATTATTATTATTATTATTATTAGTATTATCGTTATTAATAGTATTGTTTATTTAGAAATTATATAAAAATATTAGGGTTAGGGTTTACTGGGTGCGGTGGAGAAGAAGCGTAGGGTAAGGTTGGATTTCTTGTGCGACTGTAAGGAAATGAGCGGTGAGAGAGAGAGTTAGGTTAAACAGTATTTTGATCAATGTAAAATATTTCCAAAAACAACCAATGTTTTATCTTTAATAGAATGTTTTGTTCTCATTACTATCAAGTTAGCATTATGCTATTTAACTAGTAAATGTTATATATATATATATATATATATATATATATATATATATATATATATATATATATATATATATATATATCAATGTTCAAAGTATCAATATCAGACTTTTCCTATGAGTATTGGTATCGGCGATATCGGTAGCATCGGCAGTTTCGGATCGGAGTATCGGATTTTTTGGTATTGGCAAACAAATAATTATCGGTAGAATCGGATTCTTTTACATGCTTTTACAACCTTATTATGCTTTCAACCTAGGTTCACAATATCGGTATCGAAATCGGTATCGGACTATTCCTTTGCCGTTTAATTTTCGTTGCCGAATTGACCGGAACAAAGACCCCCAATGTCGGCATCGGTCAATATTTGGTATCGGTCGGTATCGGATCGAAACATGCCAAACCGTATCGGTATCGGCCGTATCGGATCGGTATCGACCGATACTTTAAACCATGAATTATATATATATATATATATTTATATATATATATATATATATATATATATATATATATATATATATATATATATATATATTTACTGACTCGTTAAGTTGAACCGTGTATAACATGCTCGACGCTTAAGAGGAATCATTTAGACTTAGTGGTATCGGTATCGAACTATCGGTATTGCTAGCGGACTATCGATATCGGTATCGAACTATCGGTATCGGTATCGAACTATCAGTATCGCACTATCGGTATCGGTATCGCACTATCGGTATCGGTATCGCACTATCGGTATCGGTATCGAACTATCGATATCGGTATCGCACTATCGGTATCGGTATCGAACTATCGGTATCGGTATCGCACTATCGGTATCGGTATCGAACTATCGGTCGATACTAAGTACATTCGGCCTATATACCAGTGGATCCATCAGTTACATAATTATATACTAATTTTGTTTAGTTTGTCTTACTATACAGATTTTCACATCCAATCTGTGATGGATCATTATTTCGTTGATCGTACATGGATGTACAAACGACAACACGAGAGCAGAATAGGTGTGAGTGACGATTTTCAGGCAGGAGTGGAAGTGTTTCTTAAGTATGCCATGAGCAAAGTTCAATATATGGACGGTAACAAAATTAAGTGTCCATGTCGTAATTGTCGTAATAGACGTTACGAAAAAGTGGTGAGTGTAAGAGATCATTTGACCCGTAAGGGTTTCATACGTGATTACGGCCTGTGGTCATCGCAAGGTGAACTATATACGGAAAGACAGGTTACGAATACTGTTACTTATGCTTTTGATGATAATGCTGCAACGAATTGTCGTCGAAGACGACGAATGCTCTGTTGATTATGGAGACCTGCAGAACCTTACACGAGATATGGTGTACGACGTGGCAGGGCCTAATTTTGATCCGGAGGATCCTAATCCTGAGGCGAAGGAGTTCTACGATATGTTTCAGGATGCTAAAACTTTTTTATATCCTGGTTGTGAGCCACATTCCGTACTGTCAGTGACGATGCGGTTGTTGAACATAAAGTCCGATTTTAACTTGCCACAAACTTGCTATGATCGGATTATACAACTAATCAAGGAGGTATTACCGAAGGAATCAAAAGAGCTTCCAAAAAACTTCTATAAGTCGAAGATGATGGTCCGACAACTGGGACTGGGGTACGAGAAGATAGATTGTTGTCGCAACAGATGCATGTTGTACTAGAAGAAGAACGAAGATATAGAAAGTTGCAGCTTCTATAATGCGGATTGTTACAAGCCAGTCAGGGGAAAAGGAAAGTCAACTAGAAAATGATGTCCTTACAAGTATGTGTATTACTTGTCGATCACGAAGCGCTTGCAGAGGATGTATATGTCTCAGAATACAGCAGAACATATGACGTGGCACAATGAAGAACGCACAAAGGACGATGGAGAATTGTCACATCCTTCGGATGGATAGGCGTGAAAATATTTCAATTTTCACCATCCAGATTTTGCTGCAGAGCCTAGAAATGTACGCATGGGGCTATGTTCTGATGGCTTCGTCCCTTTCGGGCAGTCCTTGTTGGCCGGTCATTCTGATCCCTTACAATCTGCCACCATGGATGTCTATGAAGACTTCTTATATGTTCTTGACAGCTATCATACTGGGTCCCAAAAATCCGACGAAGAATATCGATATATATTTACAGCCGTTGGTGGATGAGCTGAAACAGCTGTGGGAGATCGGCGTCGTGACCTATGATATTTCCAGGAAACATAACTTTCAGATGAGAGCTTCACTGATGTGGACAATTATTGATTTTCTCGCATACGGTATGCTGTCGGAATGGAGTACTCACGGCACCATGTTTTGTCCGATATGTATGCAAAATAGTAAGGCGTTCCATCTTAAGCATGGAGAAAAAACTTCTTTCTTTGATTGTCATCGTCAATTTCTGCCCGCGAGTCATCCTTGGAGAAAGAACAAGGACGCATTCAGAGCTGGAAAACAAGAATTTTCTCATCCGCCTGCCAGATTGTCGGGATACGATATTTGGGAAGATGTAAAGGACTTGCCCACTGTGATAGAAGATCCAGGGATGGCCCGGAGGAGGGGCAGACAGGGCTTGCGCCCTGGGCCCCAAATCCCAAGGGGCCCCAATTTTTTTTAAAGTCAGTAATAATAATAAATAATGAAACATTGTTACTCTGATTTCTTCTTCAAAGTCCAAGGTCCGAAGAAAATCATTATAGCAATTCAGCAAATAGGGCATGACACATGATAATTGGATAGCCGTCCGACTCTTCAATTTCAAAGAAAAAACTAGTCTTTTCATCGCTTTAGATTTTCTTTGCATTTATGAGAAAAAAGTTCTTTACGTCGCTTCCGATTCCAGTTGACCAGCAATAAGTTTTTTTTAATTGTTCATTTTAATTCTCTCTTCATTCTCTCTTTTGCTTATAATTAAAACAAAAATTTCTAATTTTCTTCAATTTCTTCTCCTAGAATACTTCACAAGGATTCCATAATGTAAGACTACGCAAAGAAGGCCACGACAACAGACAAGCTTGCAGAACTCTCTCTCTCCTCTGCTTGAGCCTTGACAAGAAGAGGAGACAAAAAGGTGAGATAGAGGTATCAATGTGAACATGATATTTTAGTAAGACTTTCATTTTGAGAATTGAAATATTTTGTAACTTTTGTTCCTCATGATGTTGGCTTTATTAGTTTTTTGAGTTCCCTTTGTCGTTGACGATTGAGGACAATCCTCTTTGCCCCCATCTTTTCAATGAGGGATTTTATTGATGTAGTTTGTTTTTCGAAAGTTCCAAGTTATATTTAAATATAATCTACTTTGTACAGACACAAGCACAAACTTGGAATTTTGTAAGTTTAAAAACTAGGACACATATTGTTTATAGTAGATCTTCGGTCTTCCTTCGTAATATCTCTATTTATGCACGTCTTCATAGTAACTAAGTTTCAATCAGCTTATGTAGTATATATAGCTCTCTACGTGTTGTGAGTTATAGTTGATCCCACGTTGGTGTTAAATACCGATAGCCGATGGTGATGAGTTTTTTTGTTTATCTTTGCACTTAAGATTTCACACTTAAAATTATACTTTGTTCCTATTGTTGAATACCTTTTCGTAAATCTTTGTACTTAAGATTTCACAATGATTTCATTTTCAAACTGAAATGTTTTGAAACTTTTGTTCCTCTTGTAACTTGTTCCTCATGATTTTGGCTCTTTTTTTTTATGTTTCTTGAGTTTCTCTGTTGTTGATAAATTAGGCAAACAAGTTCATATATCTCAATCCTACTACTGAAAAAACATAAACAAGAAATATTAAATAACATATTGTATTGAATTTTTTTTAACTACGAAAGTAGAATTTCCATTTGGCAAGATATATTCCTGATGCAAAATTTAAGGTTAGCTAGCATGTATCAGGCCCCAGTCTAAAAGAGTTCACTTTGGTTTATTGTATCATTCAAAAAAAATGATACTTTATTTCCAATATATTTTTTGAGGAAGGGGCATCATATTGTATTTCATCCTGGGCATCAAAATATTTTGGCTCGGCCCTGAGAAGATCTATCGAACAATCGTGTCGATGGGTTCGGACAAACCCATAACTGGACCAAACGGAGTATCTTCTGGGACTTGCCTTATTGGAAAGATAATCTTATAAGGCATAATCTTGATGTTATACATATCGAAAAGAATGTGTTCGATAATGTCTTCAATACCGTCATGGATATTAAAGGAAAAACGAAGGACAATCCAAAAGTAAGACAAGACATTGCCGAGATATGCAAGCGTACTTATCTGAACTTGATACAAAGGGGAGATGGTGGACAAATAACTAAGCCGATAGCACAATACACATTGAGCAAGGAAGATAGATTAATAATCTGCAAGTGGATATCTACTTTAAGATTTTTCGATGACTATGTGTCGAATTTGTCTAGATGCGTTGATCTCAATGAACGCAAGCTAACGGGAATGAAGAGTCATGACTGCCACGTGTTTATAGAAAGATTACTGCCTATTGCTTTGAAAGAGTTGTTGCCTTCTGCTGTATGGGTTCCGTTGGTCGAACTATCTATATTCTTTAGGGATATTTGTTCAACTAAGTTGACTGTGCAACACATGGTTGAACTTGAGGAGAAGATTATCTTAACAATTTGCAAGTTGGAGAAAATATTTTCTCATGGCTTCTTCGACAGTATGGAGCATCTACCGATTCATCTAGCATACGAAGCCCGTGTCGGTGCATCTGTTTATTATCGATGGATGTACCCATTTGAAAGGTACATAACAATCGATATAATTTAAGTTAAATTTCAGTGGGTTTTAAAATTCATTCTTAACTCTCAAGATAATTTGTCTCTCTAGATACCTACACCATCTAAAGAAGAAACTTGGCAACAAGGCTCATATAGAGGCTTCGATATGCGAAGCATATCTTATCGAAGAGGTGTCAAACTTCTGCTCAATTTATTTCGATACTCATGTTAAGACAAATCGAAATAGACCTCAAAGGAATGACGAGGACGTTGAGGATGGAGGTATATTCAATGTAAGGGGCAAGCCTGTTGGGGCTAGTAAAAAACGGTGGTTGACTGACGACGAGTATGATGCCGCTCACCGATATGTCTTGTTAAACTGTGACATACAAGAAGTGAGAGATTTGGAGAAGTAAGTCAGTACACTTGCACTCGTTATAATCTCGAATTTGATGAAGTAATTGACTACACTTATATATTCTTATTTTCTCTAATAGTGTATTTAGAGATGAAGTCAAAATGAGGACACCCGATATTACCGATGAGGGACTTCAAAGAGAGGTTGATTGTACATTTCCGTCATGGTTTCGCAAATACGTAAGTAACTGAGATTATAATTGTGGTTGATTTTATATATTCTTATAAAATACGTAAGTAACTGAAATTAGAAATATATAATCTATTTAAATTATAAACATTTATTTACAGGTTTTATTGCCTGAAACAACACTCACTAATGAGAGTGTTCGTTATTGGCATTGGGACCGAAGAGGCAAACAAAGACTTGGCCAGGCTATGTCGTTAATGGCTTCAGGTATAAGGCAACTCAGAATGCTATAAATGTCGAATTTATGAATGACGGCATCAGTACCAAGGATTCCGGTGTTTGCATAAGAGGCACCATCTATGACGATGAACCGGACTTTGACTATTATGGAGTGTTTCGGAATATTGTATATTTACAATATACTGGCCCATATGATATACATATTGTGATGTTCAAATGTGAGTGGTTCGATACGACATGGAGAATCGATAAACAATTTAGATTTGTCGATATAAATCATCGCAGGAGGTATAGAGGGTCCGATACATTTGTGATAGCAAATCAGGCTGTTCAAGTCTGCTATACAAGCTTCCCAAGACGTCGTAGAGATCGATTTGACTGGTGGGCAGTATGCAAGATTAAATCTAGAAATACATTCAACATTGGAGACCCAACATACCAAGAGGACCAGATCGAAAAGTCCCAATACTTGGGACAACACTCGGATACAATGGATGTTGAAGATATTGTTGAGGAAAATAGAGGGGAGGAAGAGGTTGATACACAAGACTTAGCTGTCAACCAGGAGAGAAAGAGGCGTCTTGTCCCAAATATTGAGGCAGAAGAAGAAGAAGAAGAAGAAGAGGAAGAAGAAGACGAATTTGATGGGGATGAGTATACAGATGAAATCGACGATGAAGACAAGGATAAGGATGAGGATGATGAGGAGGATGATGATGAAGACGAGGCCGAGGATGAAAACGAAGACAATGATTAGGTTAAATATTGTTGTATATTAAAAACACTTCCAATTACGTGAATTAAGTTTGACCTCATAAAAGCAATTACGTGAATTCATGTTTTTTTCGTTCGATTATTTACTTATTGCAGATGGCACTGCTAGTCTTTTTCGTCGCGGCGGCACTCGTCTTCCTACTGGTGGTATGAATATTTTAGTTTAGAATTTTATATTCATTTATACTTTTATATTGTTAATTATGTTTATGTGTTCTATTTATAGGTCATGATGGCTGGCCGTGGTCGTGGTTCTGGTGGTGGTCGTGGTGCTGGTGCTGGCAGTGGTGGTGGTCGTGGTCATGGTCGTGGTCGTAGTGGTGTTGGTGGTCGTGGTCGTATTCAATCTTCCCGAGATGTGATCCCATCCAGCGAGCCCGACCCGGTGAGTACCCCGGGCACAAACCCATCCCGCCGTCGATCGACTACTTCATCGAGGCTTGAGTCTGGATCTGCTAGCGGATCCGTTCCGCTATCGGACCCACCAGCGGACCCACCAACGGATCCACCAGTGGATCTCCCAGTTATTGTATAGTGGGCCCCAGAGTATCCCCATACTCGGTTCCATCCGGTTACTGGGAGTACATGCACGGACCCGCGGATCCTTCGACGGCACCAAAGAGGCCGAGAGGCGAGTTCCGACGAGAGCTATGGCTCGCGGGGACCTCGTAAGTAAATTTAAGATAATTTTTTAAATTTCTTTCATTTATTCAAGTTAATAATCCAGTCGTTTATTCTTTGTAGGTTTTTTTCGTTTAATGTTGCCAGGGCTCTTGGAGAAATTATCAGGGCTAACTTCCATGGTCCCTACCTCAACTTTTCGTCGGTGCCTCCAAACTTGAAGTACGTCTGGCTCGACGAGTTGAGGGTATATATCTATATCTTCTAGTTAATTATTAGTTACTCTTTAATCAACTATTTTTTAAATTACGTGATAATTGAATTTGTATGTTAGACGACGTACTGGTGGCCCCCCCCCCCATCGCGAGGACGCGATCCACAGGACCTACAAAAGCGTTGCCTCGAAGAAGATACGAGATATGATTCATAACCTGAAAATGGGACAGACGAGGCCAAATTGGATCCGGCAGGGCTATTATAAGGACCTCTTAGATATGATGAATACTCCTGCGTACAAGGAGAAATCGGAGAAGGCGAAGGCGAACCGACGGGCCGCGGGCCTTCATACGGGGGGATCCAGGCCCCACGCAGCGACGCTTGCAGATCTGGTGAGATACCGTAAATTTATTTCACTATCGAATTAGGTATTATTAATATACGGAGTTAATTAAGTTCTACGAAAATTTCGTATGCAGAACCAACGGGCGGTGAAGGAGGGAAGGGCGCCAGAATCGGTCACCATGCACGACGTCTTCCAACATACGTACAAGAGACGGAAGGACGGGAGCTTCGTCGACGAGAGGGCCAAGGAGACTGATATAAGTACTTATGTTTATGAGATTTACGTTATAATTAAAAGTATTTGGACTATAACTTAGGTAAACTTAGAATTCACACTTAGCTTAGTGAAACATAGGATTTAGATTACAACTTAGGTAAATCTTATAATAAAAACACATTCATTTGATAGGCTGCGTATCGTGAGGCCCTTAGTCGGGCTCAGTTAACTGAGACCGAGGATATCGGTGAAACGACGCCCGCTCAGACGCCCTCTTCTTTGGCCATTCGCAATGACTTGTTCGTAGATACTGTCAGCGGCTTTAAGAAAGGGCACCTGTACGGAGTCGGCTCCCTATGACTGTTGCACATGGCGGCTCAGAGATTTCTACCGACGCCGCCTCCTCCCGCGGCCCCGACAGACGATGATGTTAGGTCGCAGCTTACGCAGCTGCACGAGACGGTGTCGTCCTTGCGGGAGCAAATTGCCACGTACTTTCCATCTCCGTCTGCTGCTGCCGGTCCGTCTGCTGCTGGTGTCGGTCCGTCTTCTACTGGTGCCGGTCCGTCGACTGCTGCTCCCGATCCTTCTTCCATCAGTCATCTTTTTTTCAACCCTGCTGCCCCTCTGGTATCGCCTCCGACTGTGATGACACTCCTTGATCTCATGTCGCCAGAGTAGCTACGAAGACTTTCGAACAGTGTCTACGACGACTTACCGCCGTACCTAGTGGCGCAGTATATTCGTCGGTTGCAGCAGGGATTACCACCATCGGGCAATCGAACTCCTCCTCCTCCTTAAAGTATTATAATTAAGAAAATTTAGAATATTTGTAGGAATTTTGGAATATTTGTGGGAATTTCAGATTATAACGACGGATATTAGTTTATGATTTCAGAATATTTGTGATAATTTTATATTGGTGTGCATTATATATTTGGTCTATGTAATTGTTGGATAATTGGTGTGCATTATATATTTGGTCTATGTGATTGTTGGATAATTGGTGTGCGTTATATATTGGTTTGATTTATGCATATTTGTGTGAACAGGGAAAGCTCTACATTTTTTTTAAAAAAATCTCAGTTAGCGACGGACTAGTGACCGCTTAGCGACGGATATTTCCAGTTTCTGACTACCTTTCGACGGAATATTCGTCGCTACCTGGAGATTTGAAACTATTTTTAGTTAGCGACAGGGGGTCGACGGATTCCCGTCGGAAAATCCGTCGCCAAGGTTCTGGAAATACATAGTTCGACGGAATAGCGACGGAACATCCGTCGCCAAGGTTCTGGAAATGCATGACATTTTCAGAACAATGGCGACGGATTATCCGCCACTAGTCCATCGCTTCGTCGACTGATGAGCGACGGATTAGCGACGACTTATCCGTCGCCATGGTTCTGGAAATGCCAAGCATTTCCAGAACATGGTCGACGGATTATCCGTCAGTATTCCGTCGCTAATTCGTCCTTTGTTAGCGACGGCATTCGATGGAATAGCGACGAAATGATACCCTCTGATACGCTGTTACGACGGTTTACCGACGGATTATCCGTCGCTAGCTTCTACACAGTTCAATATTTAATACTTGAAATCGACGAAAGACCGTCGAAAAGTCGTCGCTAATGCATCATATTGTGACGACGAAAAGCCGTCGCTATTCCGTCGCTTGACGACTACTTAGCGACGGATCATTATTAGCGACGAGCTGATTGCCGACGGATTATTTTGACCAAGATCCGTCAGTGATCAGTCGCTAATACAAATTGCCGATGGAGGGGCGACGGATCTGGCCGTCGCTACATCGACATATTTTGGTAGTGCGTTGTTAACACGGATTGGTACTATATGGATCCCTTCATGAGAAGTTATCCCCCTCGGAAGCATCAGATACATCGTGTCATGTGCGTTTTACTTTCATTATGTATTCCTGTGCTTTTACTATTTATGTGCACTCTCGTGATTCATGTACTCTCATTTTCAAAGAGCCCCCATGTTTACATTCATGTGCACCCATTTATGGCCCCCCATGTGATATCATGTGCAATAACATAACCTGTCTGGATTCTTGTATATTGATTGGGGTACGGGGGAGTATAAATGGTCATGTGAACAATTCTAAAGTAGTGTAGTCATGTGCAAACTTTCATGTTTATTATCAAGTCGTTTATATGTCTATCTTGTACTCTACATCACTAGTTACTGTTAGCTCTTTACTTATAGTAGATATTCTTTACAGTCATCTCTTTTACTTCATATATTTCCCAGCGTTTTATGTATCTTACTCTATAGCATATTTACATATCCTGTCATATTATGAACTGCGTAAGATGTATTGTGCTCGCTCCGGTCCTGACTGGACCTGTTGACAAATTTTACAGATAGCTTGGAGGTTACCTGCTAGCCTAGAGGAGACACAGTAGAGGTTGGAGTAGATAGCTAGAGTTTTTCTTATTTTATTTTTAGTTGTCTTGAGTTGTATTTATTTTATGCTTGTTTGAGTTGGTGTTGATAATACCAAAATTTATTTCTCTCTGTTGTACTTCTCTTGTGGATTTATAGTTATCTTATCGTGCTACTTCTAGTTTTTGTGATTAAGTTATATCCTGCTGTGATTGTCCTCCGTACGGAGAGTATATCATATTGTATTTAGTTTTAATTGTGACCTAGAACAGCGTTCTACCGTCGACATTACGGCATAGGCTGGACGTACCTACTTCTCGTGCCCTACAGTGGGTACGGGTCGTGACACGTTTTTAGTGGTGGCCCATGCAGGTCGAGATTCGTATTTGTGCAAAATCATAGTAGTACGACGATTAGTGGTACTGCTGTGCACCTGCGATTAGAGATAAGGAATAGGTGTTAGAATAAGAGGATACTCAATCACTGTTAGAATTTCTTGAGAGATTTCTGGGGCGACCCTTGAGAATCTTATTTTAACTTCGATTTGAAATCTCTTTTTTCCTTGATTTGATTCACCCTTACTTCCTGTTATTGAATTTAATTTTTGATGTGTTATTGTTGAATTTTGAATCTTGATATTAGTTGTTGAATTTGAGTTTGTATTTATATATATATATATATATATATATATATATTATATATATATATATATATATATATATATATATATATATATATAAAATATATATTTATACATCTTTTTGGAATTAAGTTATAACCTGATAACATACTTAATAAGGACAGTGAGAAAGGTAAAAGTCTACTTTATATATGGAGTTTAGAATTTATCGTAGTTATATTTGCTAGCATGACAAGGACGTAGAGCCTGATTTAGATATACTTATCCTAGTTATGAAATCTAAATTTTCTTGCAGCCATACCGGGTGGCGTGGTAAGAATTCTAAATAACATGACTATAGAGTGTATACCTTCGTTATGGACTCTATTGTTTATTGCAGCTATGCTTACTGGCGTGGCAAAATTCTGACAACATGATTTCAGGAAGACGTGTATGGTATCAGATTTTATCTTAAATGGGTTTTTTTTAACAGTTGATGAAGAACAGATTTTATCATTATTTCTTTCATGCCATTATTTCTTGTATTACCATTTAGTAAAAATAAATAAAATTGTCCTGATTACATCAATCACCTGTCTCGTATCTAACTCTGTCAGATATACTTTGAAACCCTTGAATCTTTATATCTTTTCACCTTCGAAAGGTCGAGGAAGTATCGTAAATCATCTAACTCGGAAAAGACTTGATTTGTTATCTTGTGAAAATCTTGCTAGGGGTATAATATGATGGACCTTGATATAGGTTTGGGATAGAGATGCGACTGAATTTGAGGATGAAATCAAGAGAGTTATATTATTAATTTAGGAACAATCATACTTAGAGAAATCTTTTGGGTATGAATAATTCATAGATGTATTTCATAACTGATGAGAATATTCGAGGTCAACTTAGTTTCGAGAACTTGAATAAATTTTGGTTATTGATTCTTGAGATGTTACACTTTAAGGCTATGATGTTAAATTTAGAAATTTAGTAATAGAGAAGAGATTTTAACTATATGTAATGATGATACGAAATTGAATAAGATATTGTAAGAAATGACTAGAAACAAAAAGAACGCAAGGATTTTGAGTTATATAAAATATAGAGATTTTATAAAAATTTTAAATTTTAGGAGAATAATATTGAAGGTGTACGTTGAAGGAAATATGAAGGTTGAATTTATAATGAAGAATAAGTTTTGTAAGGCCTAGTGGGTTTAGATTTAATTAATACAAGGAGAGTAAATTGAATAAGTTCAAGGATTACATAAAACTTGATTTAGAGGCTTCAGATCCAATTTAGGACAAGGTAGAAGAATTTAGATTTATGACAATTAAGTGGTCAGTTTTGATTCCTAGTAAGAAGGGTATGCTTCATGAATAATATTTCGGAACTTAGAAATTTAGCCTATGGTGATCATGGTAAGGTCAAATCTTTATGACAAAAGGATATAATTTTGATGGTAGTCATATAAAGGTTGATTTTTATATTGGGACTTGTGAGATAAAAATATGATTGTCAAATGATAAACTTGATAGTATCAGAGAGAGATGATTAACTTGACTTTCCTATGAAATATTTTCTCTTGTTTTTCCTTTAAAAGGAGAAATTTGACTTATTCCATATCTTTGAATCACCCTTTAAAAGTTTTCAATATCATTGAATCCTAGCTCCCTTAATCACGACCAATCAACTTTGATCATCTTTTCTTATCATATTAATATCTTGGGTCGTACTCAATTGAATTAAATTTAATTGTGACCTGAATCTCCATATCCTTGTATGCTCGTGCTCAGACTTCGATGACCTTGTCCACCATATTGCCCAAATCTTGATTACCCACAATTGATCAACTTAGATCGTATCGAGACTAATTTTTCTTAATATATATTGTAATTGGATTTCAATGCTATTGACTTTCGTTCTTTAAACTTTTGATTTCGATTTTTCTTTGAATAGTACCTCTTTATAAATAGTTACTAGTTATCTTTATTTTATTTTTGATAATTACCAGTTTTCATATAGGATGGTAGACTGTCTTACAGCCTTGATGATTTGTTGTTTCTGTAACTTTTCCAGTTTAGCACCCCAGATTGCTTGTATGTTTTGATATCCTATGACCGTTTTGGTTTAGCCTGACTAGTATACCTAGATGAGACTTTCAACTGCCAGCATATGCCATGACCCTGTATGCCATTCTTTTAAATTGTATGATTTAGGAAAGTTCTGAGACTTTGATTGTTGGGGAGGAGACTCTAGAAGAAGTACGACCATCTTAATTTCGAGGACAAAAATTTCTAAGAAGGGTAGACTTGTATCACCAACTTTTCTAAAATGAGGGTAATTTTAAACTTTTGTAAAATTTTATTATTTAATAATAGGATTTATGATTTATGAATTTTTTAATTAATTTAATACTATTTAAAGTTGTTGAATTATAATTTTGATGTGTTAGCTAGTGAACCCTAGAACTTTTGAGCCTAGAGACTAACCATGACCATGGGGACCTAACCATGTGATTAGAATGACTATTTACAACTTTTTAGGCTAAGGATATTTTGGTCATTTTGTGACTTTTGAATTATTTAGGATTTTGATTAATTGGTAAATTTTAGATTATTTTAATAATATTTAAATTGATGTATTATAATTTTGGTCATTTTTTATATTTTTATATTTTGGGAATTTTTATATTTTAATATTGATTTTACGGGATTTCTTTAGTCGGGTTTGAGTTTCGTTTCGTTCCGACTTGTGTTAGTGACCCGGGTAGCTTAGACTGTAGACGGAATCCCAAGATTAGTTAGTTATGGCCTACAAACCCCACTAATTAAGTTAGTGAGTTTAGACTAATCCCACTTGTTAGATTGGTTAAGTTAGAGGCTTAAATTTAACCCTTTTGATCCCAAACTTGAACCTAACATAAAATTAACCAAGAAGACTAGTTGAGGCCTTATTGGGCTCTCCTCCAAGGCCCAAATAGGGTTTAATGGCAGCCACTATAGCTAGGTTAGCCTTTCTTTCTTTCATTTCATTCCATCTTGCTTCTTTTCCTTCACAAAGTGTTCTTCCCCAAATTAGAGAGCTTTCCTCTTTGATTTGATCTCCAAATCCTTACATCCCTCCACCAAAACTTCCATCCAACCTTCTCATACTACCAAGGGAGGGTGCTAGCAAAAATTTAGAGCAAAGTGCAAAGAGGAGTGTCCTTTTTGGAAGATCTTCGTGTCGGAGCCGTGTCCTTGGGAGTATCATTGGGATTCCACTCCCAATAGGTAAAACCAACCCTCTAAATTGATTTTCTATGCATATTAGTTAGTTTTGAATCCATAGGATCCACCCCCCATACATGTACCCGATTTAGATTCAAATTTGAGGCTATTCGGAGCTCTCTTGAGGATTTTTGATATATGTCTTGTGTCCTACTTGATAGATCCCAAATTAGGACACCCCATGTATATGTATGTATGATAATAGTTTAAATAGATATTTAAATTCAGTTTTAGAATGGTTAGAGAGTGGATTGATCTTAGTTAGGATGGTTAGAATGAGTTTTATTTGGATACCTATGTTGATATCCAAGTATTTTGGCCTACATGTGTTTCTTTTGTCCAAAAGAACTCAAATTCGTCATAATATTCATCCACATTTTTATTAACCAAAGCAACTTAAAAATGTCATAACTGTAACACCCAGTTTTCCAGATGAGGGTAAATTTGAAATTTTGTAATTATAATTATTATTATTGATATTTAATTCACATTAGGATTTTTAGTAATTTTTAATAAATTTTAAACTATTTTAAAACTGGTTTAAGTCATGACTTGTGATTTTGATGTGCTGCTAGTGAAACCTGAGAGACTGCATGACCTAGAGCCTAACCATGTCATTAGCATGATTAATTATCATTTTTAGCCTAGGGATATTTTGGTCATTTTGACTTATT
This sequence comes from Iris pallida, assembly GCA_029216955.1. NCBI lineage: Eukaryota > Viridiplantae > Streptophyta > Magnoliopsida > Asparagales > Iridaceae > Iris > Iris pallida. The sequence goes on along the minus strand of JANAVB010042020.1, from coordinate 954,398 downwards.
TGAATTATTTGGTGATTTGTTGAATTGGTGAATTCTAGTTTGACTTTGACTTGTTGAGACCTAGTGGACTAACCTAGAAGCTAACCCTAGCCATGGTGACCCTAGTCTAGGTTGAGTTAACCTATTTTAGTCATTAGAGAATAGGTTTAGAATGAGGGGATTTGGTTTTGTGAATTTAAGTCATGGCTTATGCCTAAATGGTTTAATTGATCATGACTTAAGCCCATTGGCCATTTAGTGAACCCTAACCCTAATTAATGAACCTATGAGCAGCCACATAGGGATCCCCACCCTATTTAAACACTTGTTCATTAGGGCTTGCCTCTTTTTATCATTTCTACACTTGGAGAAAAGAAAGGTAAGTTTCCCCCTTCCAAAAAATCCTATTTTATTCATTTGATCTCCTTTTTTATCCTAGTCTTTTGCATTGGGTTCTAAATTGAGTTTATGGACTGTTGGTGGAGAGCCATTTCAGTTTTGGATCCATTTGGAGCTTTTGGCCATCAAGAAGAACACCCCCCATTTGGAGCTTTCCATGCAATTTGCACATATAGGTAAAACCCTTTAAATTTAGTTAAATTTCAGTTTTCTTTGTATGTAGGGCTAGATCTAGGAGTCACCTAGGTGTCCCTGAAATTTGGGTGGATTTCGTGTCCCTTTGGTGTCCGTATCGGACACGTGTCATGGTATGCATATAGGTGTTCGATGAAATGTCACAAAGGGAATTTAATTGTTATTTTTGAAAAGTATTTGAATGGAAAAATTGTTTTATATGTGTTTATTGATTTCGTGTCCTACTGAGCACAATTTTGGACACGTTTGTGTCCAAAATTGGACACACACGCGCGTACGGGACACAGCACAGGCCTCCGTGCTGTCTCCTGCTACCCGACACTCCTGTAGGATACGACACGACACTATTTGCCATGAAAACTTGTGGGCATGTGCGGGCACTCACTGACAGGGCCCCCATAAAATTTTGTGGGTTCTCGTTGTCTGTGCACGAAGAAAACGAGGCTGCACTGTCTCGTGCCTGCTCGTACACGCTGTGCATGTCCCCTTCATTTCGGGGCTGACACAGGACACGATACTCAACCAGGACACGTAGAAATTGGTGAGGAGATGGGTCCCATGTCTGACTCGACCCTCGCCAAGTTTCGTGGTACTTTGTTGCGAGTCGAGGAAGTTCTCGCTTGTATCGAATTGCCCTGACACGCGCACACACGATTTCGAGCCACTGATACGGCTTCGAAACTCAGACATGACACAACTGGGACACGACTCAGGCATCCTAGGACCTAGCCCTATGACTCCTCTATCCCTGTGCACGTGCCCATGGTGTCTCGCACACTGTGTCGAGTCCATTTCGACTCAACACACGTGCACGAGGCTGTGCCTATGCACAGTTCAGTCACCCACTGACACTTGGGTTAGACACTGTTTGGACACTTCGTATCCACTCATGTGGACACGAATTGACACCCTAGACACGTGTGCATGGTAACTTCCATCTGTACTTTAATAATTTTGCTGTTTGATTGGGGTGTTGATTCGATTGGGGTTGAGAATGTGTCGAGCACATTCTCTGATACTGTGCTATTCTAGGTTTTCAGAAATCATGATGAGTTGAAATTGAGTTTTGTTTGGGATTCAATGATTATTTTAAATGTGTATATATGTAACCTGGGTTTTATGGGTGTTGGATTCTTTCAAGTGAACTTGGGGGTTCGACCAAATCTTGTTGACTGATACATGTTAGCTGTAGGCTTTTAATTTAATTCAAGGTAAATTCGAGATTTAGGATTTTAATTTTAGTTCGAATGTTGAATGGGACCTGGGATTTCAAATCTAGTTTCATATTTAAGTTTTGGGCTTGGTTTCAATGTACCACTGATTTCATGTTTCACTAAAGGGTTCTAATGGGTTGAATATTCTTGGTTTCAGTTTAAGGTATCTTGAATGTATTCTCAGGTTTTGTATACCTGTACCCCCCCTGAAATTCAGTTGAGATGGACACATGGGTAGATAGTTGTGAGGGCTGAGAGTATGAGGATTAGATTCTCAGGTTGAAGGATTAGGAGAAATCTGAAATCTGTAAATTATTCTCAGGCTTTGAGGTGAATGAAATGGAATTTATGAAGAGTGGATGGATGAAGGATTGAATGAATGTATAGTGGATTCATGAGTGAATTAAGAAATGAGTGCAAGAAGAAGTAGAAGGAAAGGAGCTGCAGCAGCAGCAGAAACAAAGGGTATCAGCAGCAGCAGCAGGGGGTTGCCACCCCCTTGGCAGCCCATATTGTCCCCCTCCCATTGATTGTTGTGTGTGAGGTTGAATATGGGCTTAGATGTATCAGTTATTGGTTCTATAAGTATCAGATATTCGATTTTATAGTGTATCATTTAGAGTTAGGGAGAGAGGGGTTAGTGTCATTGAGAATTTAGTTCTATGTATCACAATGAGTTGATCAACACACATGCCTAGCACTGAAACACATTGACACCCACTCTTGACACTTGCACTTACTGGTTTCACCTTGACACAACACTGGGAACTCACCCAAGACCACACACACATGATGCACATAGCTGACATATCCTTGTTGGTTCAGGTTGCATGTATGTGTTTGCACACATATATGATAGACTAATATTTACCTTGTGTATTGTTTTGGGTTATAGTTGAGAGCTTGCCTTAGCTCATTTGCCCTCTTGGTTCATTGTAACCATATATATGGTATATATGTTAAACTGTGTACATGTCTTTTAGGTGTATGAGATAAGGTTGGGGTTATACACAATATATATAATGTGATATATCTTAGGGTGTGAGATGTTTTGGGTTAGGATATGTGATTAGTAAATGTGGGATTAAGGTTGAAAATATACTTTAGAGAGGTATATTTGTGTTATGTCTTTATAGGTGTTATGGTATAGGAAGAATTGAGTAGATAGTTTGCCTTGACCTGGGTATCCCAATGGGCGAGTACATATAGTGTATTGAAGTATGGTTCATAGGGTATTCATGTAGATAGTGTTGGTAAACCAAGTTTGATCAAATGGGTCATATTGACTAGAGTTGACCCAAAACCCTAGAATTAACCCAGGTTTGACCCAATAGTTCAAAATTGACTGGAGTTGACCAAAAGTCAACATTTAGTCTGGATATGACCAATTGACCTAGTTTGACCTAGACAGTTGACTTAGAGTTGACTTTGACCTAGATTGGCCTAGAAATCATGTAGATGCATCATAAACTCCATCTGTCTTATTTTAAACACATTATAACCTGTACTGTTCTATTTAGGACATTGTGACTCCGGTGCAGACATCTGACATTACACTACTCTTTTCAGAGTATCAGGCGAGTACATTCTCTGATAGTTCTCTTATTTATTTGCCAGTTACTGTATTTCAGTTCTATTTAGTTTTATGTGATTCTCTGATACCACACGTATGGATATTTCTGGATTCATGTATGCGACACACTCACCATATTATCTGGCCTCTATTACTGGAATCACTGGAATCATTCTGGAATCTATTTCTGGAATCATTATATTTTGGCTGGACTCATCTCGATTCTCGCGTCGAATTCTGGATTCATTTGTTTACGGGGCAGAGAAATATTGAGTAAGACATGTAGACATACCCCAAATCTGGAATCTTCCTACTGGAATCTACTGGAAGCATAGCCATCTCTCGCCTGATCAGTGAGAGGTGTGCCTGATTACCCACAGCCGTTTACATGTCGATCTCGGTATTTTAAAACACACTATTAGATTAGCTGGACTCACCTAGGTTCTTGACCACTACCTAGAATCATCTGGTACTGGATTCATCTTGTATTAGATTCATCTCGTACTGGATTATAGCAGTTTACACTTGTTTTACATTTACTGCCTGGACTCATTATGTTACTTTAGTTCAGCTAGATTTATCTACAGTCGTCATTGCCATCATTCTTCTCTTGATTAATTACTTTACTTTCCTTGAATCTTACTGTTTCTCTATACCACCACCTGTATATAAACTGTCATATTCATCAATAAAATTGTTTATAACTGCTTTATAGTTCCCTGTCATTTATTTGGGTTTTCTTGATGAGTTGTACTCGTTCCTGTTCTGACTGGACCTATTGAAAATTTTACAGATGATTGCCCTGAGGACACATGCCCTACATTTTACTGAGGAGATGGGTTAGCTACCTATGACCCCGACACTCAGGAGTGATCGGGAGTTTAGTTAGTCTGTCCTGTTTAGTTTTCCTGTTTAGATCTGGAGTTGTATATAGAGATTTGAGACTTGAGATGTATTTGAGATTGTTGAGTTTGTTGTTATTTTTATTAGTAGTTTTGTTGTCTTCAATTTCTTAGTTATAATCGGTGTTATCTTATCGTGGTTAGACTGTGATTGAGTTACACCATATCTTATACTTGTCCTCCGTTCAGAGTTGATCATGATGAGTAAATTATATACTGCATGAGTGGATGGTTAGTTAGGAACTTAGAACAGCGTTCTACCGCCGATACTGCGGCGTAGGCTGGACGTTGTTACGTGCTCATACCCTCACAGTGGGTGCGGATCGTGACAATAACTTTTAGCTTAGAACTCCGATTAATCTTCTATTTTTTTTAAAGAACCGTATCGAAGTTAGCTTTCGAAATATATATTTTAATAAGCCAAAATCGTTCTGAAACTTTCTGTAAAACTATTTGAGTGTCAGCTGTCCGAAAGACAAATGTGTTTCGATGTTTTCGCAATTTCGGGAGCTTCCGGACAAGAAAATGTGATCCGTTTGAAGTTTCAGAAAGCTAACATGAAGGACTAAGACATACTTTAATCTTAGAATTTAGTGAGGGCCCAATTGGTACAGTATTGGTTTTATGTAGAAGAGTGACTATACAACAAATACATTTTGTGTAACCTATGAGCCTATGTAGTATGAATATTAAATGAATGTAGAGTATGTAATACATGATATGTTAGATGAATGAAATGATATATATATGATATATATTCTCTTTACATTAATGTATATATATGGTTGAATGCAAGCATGTAGAAATGCAATCAATGTAATGTATGTAAGCAATACATAAATACATGAATGAAAGAATGATATACAATGTATGCATGAAAGTATATAATGAATGCTAGATATGAATGCAAGGTATACGTGTAATGATAGATATGAATGCATAATGTATACATAATGTAATGTAATATATAATGATATCATGTATAGTAATGTAGAATATATGATACAAGCTAGTATATGTCCACTCTTTTTTCTTTTTCTTACATTTTTCCTTCCCTTCCCTTTCCATTTTAATTTTCCCCCCTTTTTTCCCTCTTCTATTTTTACATGTTGTATACAATGTATATAATGTATAGATGCATGTAAGTATATAATATTCATGAATGACATGTATGTAATAAAAATAAGTATATGTATGCAACTTAATAATATGTGAATGAATATAATGCTTGAACTGAAGTATGCATGTATATGGGATATGAATAAATGATATATATATGTGTTAAGGTAATTTAATGTGTGTATTCACATATATTTTGAGTTAAATATATGAGTTTGTATGCATATATTATATGTATGCATGTACGCAGGAATGAATGTAATATAATGTAGAGTATGCATATATAAATATAATATATGCAAGTATATAATGTATTCAAATATGTATGTATGCATCTATGTATGTATGTATAGGTGCATGAATGAATGCAAGTATGCATATATGATATGTATGTATGCATGTATGCAATGTAAGTATGTATGTATGTATTTCTATGAACTGAGTTAACATATAACCTTCTACACACATGCAGTCATACACCCTTTGACACCATGTATCCCATGTCACATACACCTACCTATCACTAAATCTGAGAACATTAAAACATATCCTTTCACACACATGCCAAACGCACACACACACACACACTCACTTATTCTTTTACCTCTCCTTATATATATATATATATATATATATATATATATATATATATATATATATATATATATATAGGTGCCTATATATATAGCTTTCCATATATATATCTATGTATATGAATATGTGAATGTGAATAATATATATACATTATATGACTAAGTTTGTGTGCCTTGTTAGCTTATGGTTTAGTTTTGTGCTTGGTTTAGCAAGTGACTTAGGCTATGAGTTAGTAGCTATCTTGGATACTTAATTTGCATATACTTAGTTTGTTTAGACCGAGAATTGACTAACCTAGACTAGTTGACCATTGTTGACCCAACCCTAGCTAGTTTGACCATAGTTGACTAGAGTTGACCTAGTTTGACTTTATAGTTGACCAGAGTTGACCAAGAGTTGACTTTGACCTAGATTGACTTAGACTCATATAGATTGCATTATAATTTTAATTATCAAATAAATTGAACTCTTTATAACCTGTGTTGCTCTAACTAGGACTTTGTGACTCCAGTTGGCCCTCTTTTCATATCAGCAGTTCAGGGTATCAGACGAGTACATTCTCTGACCGTTTCATACTTGATAGGATTTAAATTTCTGCTCTAGATTACTTTAATTGATGCTGTCACGTTAACACAGACTGGTACTATATGGATCCCTTTATGAGATGTTATCCCCCTCGGGAGCATCGGATACATCATGTCATGTGTGTTTTAATTTTATTATGTATTCCTGTGCTTTCACCATTCATGTGCACTCTCGTGATTCATGTACTCTCATGTTCATGGAGCCCCCATGTTTACATTCATGTGCACCCATTTATGGGCTCCCATGTGATATCATGTGCAATAACGTAACCTGTCTGGATCCTTGTGTCTGATTGGGGTACGGGGGAGTATAAATGGTCATATGAACAATTCCAAAGTAGAGTCATGTGCAAACTATTATGTTTATTATCAAGTCGTTCACATGTCTATCTTGTACTCTACATTACTAGTCACTGTTAGCTCTTTACTTATAGTAGATATTTTTTCCAGTCATCTCTTTTACTTCATATATTTTTCAGCGTTTCATGTATCTTACTCTATAGCATATTTACATATCCTGTCATATTATGAACTGTGTGAGATGTATTGTGCTCGCTCCCGTCCTGACTGGACCTGTTGACAAATTTTACAGATAGCTTGGAGGTTACCTGCTAGCCTAGAGGAGACACAGTAGTGGTTGGAGTAGATGGTTAGAGTTTTTCTTATTTTATTTTCAGTTGTCTTGAGTTGTATTTATTTTATGCTTGTTTGAGTTGGTGTTGATAATACCGAGTTTTATTTCTCTCTGTTGTACTTTTCTTGTGGATTCATAGTTATCTTATCGTGCTACTTCTAGTTTTGGTGATTGAGTTATATCCTGTTGTGATTGTCCTCCGTACGGAGAGTATATTATATTGTATTTATTTTTAAGTGTGACCTAGAACAATGTTCTACCGCCGACACTGCGGTGTAGGCTGGATGTACCTACTTTTCGTGCCCTACACTGGGTGCGAATCGTGACACGTTTTTAGTTGTGGCCCATGCAGGTCGAGATTCGCATTTGTGCGAAGTCATGGTAGTACGATGATTAGTGGTACTACTGCGCACCTGCGATTAGAGATAAGGAATAGGTATTAGAATGAGAGGTTACTCAATCACTGTTAGAATTTCTTGAGAGATTCCTGGGACGACCCTTGAGAATCTTATTTTAACTTCGATTTGAAATCTCTTTTTTCCTTGATTTGATTCACCCTTACTTCCTGTTATTGAATTTGATTTTTGATGTATTATTGTTGAATTTTGAATCTTGATATTAGTTGTTGAATTTGAGTTTGTATATATATTATATATATATATATATATATATATATATATATATATATATATATATATATATATATATATATATATATATATATATATATATATATATATATATATATATATATATATATATATATATATATTATATATAATATATACTATATATATATATATATATTATATATATATTATATATATATACATCTTTTGGAATTAAGGTATAACCTGATAACATATATATATATAATATATATACATCTTTTTGGAATTAAGGTATAACCTGATAACATACTTGATAAGGACAGTGAGAAAGGTAAAAGTCTACTTTATTTATGGAGTTTAGAATTTATCGCAGTTATATTTGCTAGCATGACAAGGACGTAGAGCCTGATTTAGATATACTTATCCTAGTTATGAAATCTAGATTTTCTTGCAGCCATACCGAGTGGCGTGGTAAGAATTCTAGATAACATGACTATAGGGTGTATACCTTCGTTATGGACTCTATTGTTTATTGCAGCTATGCTTACTGGCGTGACAAAATTCTGACAACATGATTTCAGAAAGACGTGTATGGTATCAGATTTTATCTTAAATGGGTTCATTTCTTTTTAACAGTTGATGAAGAACAGATTTTATCATTATTTCTTTCTTGCCGTTATTTCTTTCTTGCCATTATGTCCCAGGAAGGGCTCACCGTATGCCAAGGTTGCCTCTCTCTTCTTGCGTTTGTGGATGAGTACTTCTCGCAAGTCGATGGCAGATTGATTTACCTTTGCATCTATTTTGTGGGCTCGGATATCCGGAGCGCACGGGTGCGTAGATATCATATTTGCTCCCTGATCTGAGGCTAGTAAAAGCACTTGCTCTCGATCGTTGTAAGGAGACTTTTGGGACCTGCCCTGTCCGTTTGCCGCAGAAGGATGGACACTGGAGGTTCTCTACAACTTTCCATCAGGGGCCCGTGTAACAGTTAACGGTACCCGCTGACGGTCAGCAGATTGGACAGTTGACTGGGCTTGTTGAGCCCGTACTGCCCTAGACTTCTTCGACTTAGCACCCGAAGGTGCGTAGTAGGAAGATTCCAAGTTGGAAGCTTCAACATCCTCCAAGGGCCGCATGGGGTCTGGTCCGCATGAGAGACGGTCAAAGACAGAGTTTCTGACAGGGCCACATGGGGCATCCTGCTTGCTGTCAGGATTGGCTGCTGCATAGGAACTTTATCTGCAGGCAGGATTGGCTGCCGCCTAAGCAGTCTGCTTACGGTCAGGATTGGCTGCCGTATAGGCAGTCTGCTTGCGGCCATGATTGGATGCCGTATAGGAACTTTATCTGCGGCTAGGATTGGCTGCCGCATAGGCAGTCTGCTTGCGGCCAGGATTGGCTGCCGCATAGGCAGTCTGCTTGCGGCTAGGACTGGCTGCCGCATAGGCAGTCTGCTTGCGGCCAGGATTGGCTGCCGCATAGGCAGTCTGCCTGCGGCCACCTTTCTTATGTGGCCTGTTCTTTGACCGTATGAGTTTTCCTTGTGCCCCCAAACGTCCAGCATCGTAGTATTTTCTTCTGTCGGATTTGGGGAGAGCGGGGTCTTTTGCGATTTTAAGCGAGGCCGCATGAGAGCTTTGGTCGTCGTCTTGAGTGGCGAGAGGCATTTCTTCTAGAGCCTGGCGAGGGGCAGTGGCCTTAGGCCTCCATGTCCTGCGAGCTCTTTTCGGGTTGGCTCGCTTCTGTGCTGGACTGGTGCTCCCATCGGAGAGCATTCCTTCGAACGCTTGTTGATCGAAGCGAACAACAAGCATCTGCTGCATAGAGCCGAGCTTGGACGCGTCGGATTGCGTCACCAATTTCTCATCAGTGGAGAAAGAAGTCCCCAGCAGAGTCGCCATCGTGTTTGCCATTGATTATCAACACAAGAACTACAGAGGAACTATATATTGATTGTAAACTTTGAAAGTACAACAGAAAGCCTAGAAAAAAATTCTAGGAAATAATCTAAGTACAATTTGTTTTGATTCTTGGGGGTGACGGTGGAGGCTCGGAAGAAGTGTAGGAACTCTGCCTTACTCCTTGGACTATCAGACACTGTCTTTGCTCTTGAGAAAATTGCCAGCCTTTAGCAAGGATGTGGTTGTAACATCCCAGTCCCAAAATACTTGGACTAGATACGTATCATGCCAGCTATATATATACGAGTAAATGAAAGGCTCGTATGTATACATAAGTTGTAAAATGTAGAAAGCCATGCTCAAACTAAATCACATCCACATATATGAAGTTTTAATGATATAATCAAATGGTCATTTGTACAAACGTTGGGCGGAGACATGTCCACTACCAATAAGTTTAAATAAGAAAGAAATATACAAATAACTGATTTGGCCGAGCGAAGCAAATGACGAGTCCAAGAGCAATCATCACGGAGGAAGGAAGACATGGCCTTAGCTAGAGCACCTGCAAGAATCACGAAAACACACACCTGGAGAGATTACCAGGTCCTCAGAGGGACGTAACAAGATACAGGAAGGGCATGCCATTTATAACTGCAATGTAAATACTATAAAATACAACCCAGCTGGGTCCTTAACCATCTATGTGATATGCACTTTGAGGACAACGTTCTAAGCATGGGCTGTAAGATCAGCAGAGTAAATAAAGAATGGCCGTCAAGTAGCGCTCATACGAGATACTATCGGCCCGGGACAGTAAGTAGCGCTCATCCGAGTCACTCTCGGCCCAAAATGTGTGTAAAAATAAATGTAGCCCCTACGCTAATAGCTGTCCTCTTCCCCCAATGATACTATACATACATCATAAACACAACTCACCAACACGTGTCACTTCCACAACACTGTTTTTATACCTAATAACTGTCAAGTCTTCTAACATGCATCTATTGACAGTTATTCCTACGCATGTGCACGGGGGATCAGCCAACACGCAAGTGACCTCTATATGTTACTCACAACTCACACACAATTCGTGTACAATCGTGACAAGTTAATGAGACACATTAAATTGACGGTAGTCCCTTAACTCTAGGCCTACATGCAAAAATAATAAACTGGAAATATAAATACAATAACTGAATAATAAAATACAACTAAATGTACGTAGTAAAGATGGCAAGGTATCTTGCCTGGGTGTCGCCTGGTGTGGTGCGATGTTCCATCAAGTCATGTTTGTCCAGTAGCTATGTCGATGTAAGGGTCCAAAATCGCAAGAAAATAGGAACATGTGATTAGTCATGATTAAGGACGGCAATAGGAGGAATTTAGGAGTAACTGAATAATTATACTAGTTTTAGAAATTATTCCTTTATTGTTTTGAAGACTAATTTTATTAGAAAATTTTTAAGAAACGGTTTTTAGGCAAGAAAACTCTTAAGTTTATCAAACTAGATTCCTAGCTAAAAGTATATTTTTATTGGTTAAAATACTTTCTAGAAAATATTTGAAATACTTAGGATTTATTTTATAGGAACTACACCTTAAAATTTCAAAAACATTTTTAGAATATATTTGGAATATAGACAATTATTTTTATAATAAAGCTATATTAAAGTACTACAAAAATATCTCTATAGTTAGAAACCTTATTAAAATACAGACTATAATTTGAACATTTATATATATATATATATATATATATATATATATATATATATATATATATATATATATATTGAAAGAATGATAATTTTATTGATAATTAACTGCTGTCCAAGCAAACTGCGCATCCTTGCGGGTCAACTGCGTCAATGGCGCTGAAATTCGAGCAAAATCCGAAACAAACCGCCGGTAGTAGCCGGCCAATCCAAGAAAACTACGAACCTCTGCAACTGTGCTGGACACTGGCCATGACAATAGCCACAATCTTCTGGGGATCCACTTCTACTCCTCCTCGAGTGATGATATGACCCAAGTACGAAATGCGTTCGAGCCAGAACTCGTATTTACTGAACTTGGCATATAACTGGTGCTCTCTGAGGATCTGAAGAACTATACGGAGATGCTGCTCATGCTCCGCCTCACTCTTGCTGTAGACCAGAATGTCATCCAAGAACACAATCACAAACTGATCCAAGTAAGGCATGAAGATGCGATTCATGAGGTCCATGAATACTGCCGGCGCATTGGTTGCTCCAAAAGGCATAACAAGAAATTCCCAATGCCCATATCTCGATCTAAAAGCTGTCTTCGGGATGTCCTGCTCTCTGACTCTGATCTGATGATAACCTGAGCGCAAATCAATCTTCGAGAATACTGAAGCCCCCTTGAGTTGATCAAACAAGTCATCTATCCTCGGAAGAGGGTATCTGTTCTTGATTGTCACTGAGTTCAAGGTACGATAATCAACACATAACCTGGACGTACCATCCTTCTTTTTCACAAGAAGCATCGGGGCTCCCCAAGGCGATCCACTAGCACGAATGAATCCCTTGGTTCTAAGTTCTTCAATTATCTTGTACAATATCTCCAACTCTGACGGCGCCATCCTGTAGACTCTCTCTGACACTGGGGCTGTCCCGGGAATCAAGTCTATAGTGAACTCGATCTCCCGCTCAGGAGACATACCTGAAAGTTCTTCTGGGAAAACATCTGGGAACTCCTCGACTATCCTGGGCAACTGAACTGCTGCTACTGCCATCCGCAATACTGGAGGAGATGACTCAACTTCGCCTCGGGAGAAAGAAAACTCTGGCTCGCCTGGAATGCTAAAAACAACCCTGCCAATATGGCAGTCTATCCTAGCATACTGGTTCCTCAACCAGTTCATCCCTAGGACCACATCATAATCGGCCATCGGGAATTCTATCAATCTAGCGGGGAATTCTCTACCGCTAACTACGATCCGACACAAGGAAAACACTCTATCTACTCCCACAAGTCCGTTACCAGTAAGTATATTAAGTCTTACTGATAAAGACTCGGGCTCCAATCCTATCCGTATCGCGAATCGTACAGACATAAATGAATGCGATGCACCAGAATCAAATAAAGCTGAAGCTGGAAAGGAATTAACGAGAATAGTACCTGCCACTACCTTTCCTGGTGCCAATCCTTCCTCCACGGTCATCACCATAGCTTGACCATGCCCTCGGGGTGCTGGTCCCCTCTGCTGAAATCCTCGATGCCTGCTCTGACTCTGAGCTTGCACTTGTACATACTGCTGGGGGTTCTGCTGCCAGAACACTTGGTTCTGAGGCGACAAGGGCCTCGGCAATGGATACTGCTGCTGCTAGACCGGAGCTGGTCCTCTCACCGAAGAGCTAGAAAGGTTGGACGATGATGAACCACCCCTATTCGGGCAGGATCCAACCCTATGGTCTGGTGCTCTACAAGCCAGACACAATCCCTGTGCCCTGCGACATTCTGCCACCACATGGCCTGGCTTTCTACAATGAGAACAACCCACTGCGGAAGATTGCTTCTGCTTCTGCTGCTGAGGGTGCGTCGGAGTTGAATGCTGAACCGACGTTACTGAGGTCGCTCGCCTCGGAGCTCCAATAGTCAAAGCCCTGGCTGCCGGGGCCGGTACTGAAGACTGATTCATCTGGCCGTGAGATCTTTTCCGACCTCCGGCCTTATCCACAATCCTCTGGGAGGTATACTCATGCCTCCCGGCTGCTCTCAAGACTGCATCAAAAGTCTGATGCTCAAACTGCTCAACTGCCAACAAGATCTCCAGGTGAAGTCCCTGCTGGAACCGCTGGGCTCTGTCATACTCGGTTGCCACCAAAGTGGGAGCAAACTGACTGAGTCTGGAAAACTCGGCCGCATATCCGTCGACCGTCCTGCCTCCTTGCTTCAGATTGGTAAACCTCGTCTGCAGATCATACCGAGCCACGGCATCGAAATACTTGGTCTGGAATCTCTCTCTGAATACTGCCCAAGCAATAGGTGCTGCTAATCCAACGGCCTACGCTGCCCACCAGCTGCGGGCAAGATCTAACAACTGCAGGCGCACAACGGTCACATTCTCGTTCTCTGGGGTCCTGGCTGCTTCTAGAATCACCTCTGTGTCCTGAAGCCATACATCTGCCGCGATAGCATCTTCACTACCGTCAAAGAATGGAGGGTTCAAGTGCTTGAAGCTGTTGGCCATGCTGTTACCCTGATGACCACCCCGGGTCAAAGCATCCGTCACTGCCTGGTGCAAGGCATCTCCACGCCGGTCTTGGGAAGCTATCAAGGTCCTGACGAGTCCTACCAAAGTGCTGTCATCATGTTCTACAGGTTGAACTGGCTGGACTGGTGGCTCTCCGCCAGAAGGCACGACTCTAGAGGCTACTCCGGAATGTTGGGCTTGATATCCAGGATGCTGCTGGTCCGCGGGAGGTGCTCCGCCTTGCTGGTCGGTAGGACCACGAACAATGCCGCTGAAGAAGACGACATAGGGAACAATAAGGAAGGACCAGGACATATCAATGATACAAGCATATGATCAGGACAAGAATCCAGGGATTCAGAAGATACGAGCAGAGATCAAGGACGAATACTGATTGAGACATCTATTCGGTAAATCCCCGCATATCTTGATTTATAAGACCTGCATGGGCCACCACTTAAACCATGTCACGCCCCAGAACCAGAATACTGGAGAGCGGGGGCAGACATAGCCAGCTACGTATATGAAATGGAATCCATCTCGCTATACGGTCACGGCTGTCTAGATACATGAGGGTTTATCTACAAGCCAACAGTCTCTTAAGGTCATGAACAAGCCTAGTGTCTCAATCACAAGCAAGTAAATACAAGGTTACAAGAAGTATGATCATTAAATATACAATAGTAAGGCATCCCAAATATTACATATTCAGCTGATCATGAAGCTAGTCGTTACAAAATGTTAGGACTATCAGGAGTTTAGTCATACATGATCAACCATAGGATCTGTTAATCATGTTACAGCCCGTAGGCAGACAGTAAGTAAGTGCAATCGAGCTAAATAGGTGCTCGTCGGCTAAACGCCTCAAAAGAATATTTTTACAATAGAGTGGGAGAGCCAAAAATAACCCACTCGTTGCCAGGGTTTCGTCTAGTGGCCACCATCTGGCTGGAAGGTCGGTAGATCCTCTGGAGCTGCTCCGAAATCTGGCCACGCAAAACCAGCTGGGTCAGACCCCAGAAAGATCAAGTGCCACAAAGGAAGCTTCACTTAAGAACTAAAACCAGCAATCAGCACAAGATATAAATAAAGTAAGAACTGGAAATAAAGAAAATACACCAGGATGATATACGACGAGATAACCATGGAACTATTCAGATAACCAGGTTACAACCCGTAAACCAAACAAGGACCGAGGTTGTAACCCTTCGTCTGAACAGAACTTGGAATTCTCACCATTTATCGGTAAAATAAATACAAGCATTCTGGTCATTCAATAATATGCAGTAAGATTATTCCACAGCCACAAGCCCTGCAGACCATCCAGGTTACCCGGGTTAAAAGATTAGAGTTGAATTCAGGTAGGTATATCGTCCAGGAAACGAATGTACCCTTAGGTAGCTTGAAGGGTGCAACACATGACAGTGTGCTGAAAATGTGCCCTACTCGACGGCAGGCTACAGATCCCAAGGCGTGCCCAGGTAACGGGATTGCCTGTAGCTGGGAAATCTCGTCATGACTAATGTATTAATCTAGTTATTAGCCTTAGTCCATTTTAGTAGGTACTCCTGACCGTGGTACTCAGGAGTCCCTGTCCTAGACATGATGCAAGACAGGACTGGTTTATTTATACAAACACAATCGCCCACGGTGTCCAGATTAATTATACAGGTCATGTCATGTCAGGTAGCCGTCGCAACAGCTATTCGAGATAATCATGTCAGGTTATCATGCCAAGTGTACTTGTCAGGAGTGCGCCACGACATACGCTTCCAAAAGGCAGAATATGAGTCAGACTGTGCTGCGCTAAAGAGCGCGCGCAACTCAGTGGCACAAGCTAAAAAGCTCGCGCACTGCTCACTGTCTTCTCCAAATCAGCAAGAACTCCATGGTTTGAACCCAAAGCTTCAAAAGCCCATAACTTGGTCAAAATAAGTCCAAATCCAACTTTTCACAGGTCAAAATTGGGTAGAATAAAATTCTCTACAACATGGAACCATCAAAAGTTGAAAACAAAGAAGTTTGATAGATCAAAACCACCAAAATCCGAAAATAACTAATTTCTAGATCTACAAAAATTAAAGCCTCAAAATGGAAATTGACAAGTTCTAATGTGTCTTAGAAACATGAGGAGAAGCTAATGGAACAATAAAAATGGGCTCTCTTGTGGAAGCAAGTTGTACTTGCCTAAGGGGTGTTCTTGGTTGGTGGTGGGTTTAATGGAGAAGGAAGAAGAGTTAATGAGAAAGTGGAGGAGAGAGAAAAGTTAGGTGGGTTATAAAGGGGGATGGTGGTGGTAGGTAGGGGGTTCACCCCTTGGTTCATGATGAACCAAGAGCAATCCCAAACCGAACCAAGCCAACCCAAACCAAGAATAAACCAAGCCCAGGGAGGAAATTAAGCAAGGAAATCATGCAATACAAGAATAAATACGTACACGTATTCCAGAAGTACGTAATACGAACCACAGGCATTACATATATATAGGTTTTAAAATCATTTGCCATAATAATAACCATATTAGCTATATATTTTACATAGATATAACTAATGATACCAACACATCTAAATTATATAAATAACCCATACACACTGCTACCCAAACTAAGCCATACATATATATTGTTTCTTTTTGAAAAATATTTAAATCATAGTGATAAGGACCACAAAACTACAACAGAGAACAATAATAATAATAAGTATAGAATAGTGAGCTACTATTTCTTAACGAGGGGCTTAAAGTAAAGAGAAGGAGAGAGAGAGCGGAGGGATTACCGAAGAGGGCTCGAGCCCGGCGACCGTGGGCTCGCCGAGGCAGACGCTTGGGTCGGTGCATCAGCGGCGGGCGGAGGACGATGGAGTCGCCGGATCTGAGGGCTGTTCGCAGTGGTGCGGCTTGGCGGTCGGCGCCAAGCTCAACAGGCGGAGGAGAAGGAACGGACGACGACCAAGGTCGGGCGTGAACGTCGGCACTGGAATCGAGCGCTGGCCGTCCGGTGGAGGAACGCAAGCTTGGGGCGAAGCTCGGCTCCAGCGTTCTCCAGATGCGGCGGGGGTCGACTCAGTGGAGAGGGAGAAACTCCCATGTGGCGTGCGGTCGATTGCGACAGTCGCCGATCGGACAAGGTGAGGTTTGAGTTCTCTTTTATTTGGGAATTTGAGGATTTTGGTGGTTATGGGGGTTGCCGGAGGTAGAGGCAGCCGATGATGGTGGTTGGTGGTCGACATATTTGTCGTGAGGGTATGGCGGAGATGGGTGACGGTGGTAGTATGTTTGGTGGATGTGGATGAGAGTGTCGGGTCTGCGATGGTGATCGGATTGGTGTCGGCCGATTGATGTGTCGGGGCCGGAGTGCTGGAGGCGGCGACGATGTCGGGGATGATGATGGCAGTAGAAACGAGACGGTAGCGGCGGTGGTTGTGTGTGGAGTCGAGGAGCAGGGGTTGGGTCGGACGGCTGAAGGGGGTGCTGATGGTCGGCCGGAGTGGCCTGGCGGTGGTTCAGTTGTCGAGGGTGGTGTTTCAAAGTCGGGTGGCGGAGATGGTTGCGATGATGGGCGGTGTTTGTGGCATGGAATTTACTGTGTTGTAGGCTACCGTCGTGTCAGGGGTGTGTCCCGACACGATGTGGATGGAGTCTGTACACGCGTCCTACGAGACACAGAACGGGTCGGTGTCCGGGGTTGTCGGATACGGGACGGGATTATGGTATATTTGTATTAGGGAAAATTTAGTGGATGGGAGGCACGGACACGATACACAATGGGGTAGAAATTTGGTGTTGTGGAGTTCATGGAAAAGAGGGCAAGTACCTCTCCTTTTATAGGAGGTGGGAATCCCATTAGGATAAAGACTAGGATAGTTTAAACGTCCATAAGATAATTTCATAATTAAATTCAAATTAATTTCAACTCGTTTTAAACCATCCTGAATTTAAAGCTATTCAAAATAAGTTAATAAAATCTTTTGAAATGTAAATTATCACAATCAATTAAATTTAAACCAAAATACTATTTTAAAATACTTTTTCGAATAATAAAATATTAATATTAAATAAATTTCAAAAATAAAATTTTATTTATAAAATTTAAATTTTTGTGCCTCATGTGCAATAAATATTTGCAAAAAACCTTGTTTTCAAAATTACCATTTATATAACCTTCCATGATGTAAAATAAAATTTTAGAAATTCCAATATGACACATTTTACAACTCTAAGCAATTAAAATATTTATTATTTTAAAAAAACTACGATTCTAAAATAAAAATATTTTTATAAAAATATGTACCTTGCACATATTCGCACTCAATGAGACATACGAAAATGCGAACTCATACGTGACGTTCAATACGACAAATTCGTACGTGACGTATAATACGACTATGTGACTTACAAAATACAAAGTAAGAAATTAATACCAAATTTATTTTTAAAAAATCATAGCAGAAATTTAGGGGGTTTACATCCTACCCAACTTACAAGAATTTTGTCCTCGAAATTTAGGAATAGGTAGGGTTGAGTGCACGATTATGAGAATGATTCACTCCTAACTTGAGTGATGATAATAAATGTAGGACGAGGAAAAGGCGAGGAGTTTAAGACGAAGATGTAGTCACATTGGATGACAAGGGTCATAAGTGATAGGTAGGCTAGAGGGAATTCTATCATAAGTGCCTTCGTCCTTCCAAAATAGGTGAAGGCTAAAGCAATAAGGAGTTCAGAGACGATATTATGAAATACGTGGTTCAAAGACGATCGAATAATCTCAAAAGAATTGTCAAGGCAGTCGTGGATGGGATTCTAGAGGCCACGTTTTAATTAGGTCCCATCTACGTAGAACAATAGGTAAAAGCGAACCAAGGTGCACTTGGTTGATCAGACCATCATGCACTAGTTCTGATTAGACAACATGTTAGTGAGCGCGCTCAATAACATAAGTCATGAACAAGCTCGATAAATCAATGAGCTTGCAAAACTAGATTATAACAATACTATTAGTCAAGATGGTAAAATCATAGGCACGAGAGTTTATCGATAAGAAGTTTAAGCGACGATTTGAAAACGAAATCCAGCAAGCAATTTGAACAACAATAATCTAGATAAAAAAAAATTAGTATAGTTTAGGAGATATCTCATGGCATCCCAATCAAAATCTAAATTAAAAATAACTATCATTTATCCAAGATGTGCAAGCTCTCAAAATGCAACAATTTTCCCATCTCAAAAATTTACTAGCTCGATACTCTTGATTCAAAATTTCATCGTCATATCTCGAATCATCTTATCAATAGTAACTTTATACAGTCTCTTCAAATTTCATAATCCACAAGAATCAATTTTTCTTTTCCTTCATAAAATATTTTTTCCTCAAATTGGGGTTTCTCCTCAAATTTTAACTCACAAAAATTTAGGTTCCTTAAAACATATTTTCATTCCTTTATAACTATCCTCAAAATAAATCTCATAAACTATTAGAAATTCTTCGAGGCATACTTACGTATATATCCGACCTTCAAACCGATATTTATTCCCAAAAATCCAATTCACAAAAATTTGATTCCTTAGAGAGATGTTTAAATCCTATAGCTCACAATAGAAATTTTGATAAGTTAAAACTTACGATTCAATAATCTATAATCTTCTTTTAACATATCTATTTATATACCACTTTTTCCTCAAGCTAAATTTTGTCTTTCGTAATCCTTTTGAATTTGAAATTCAATAAACCCTCAATGAATTTCGTCTAAGCATAAATCAAACTCTTCACATACTCATTTAACAACGTAAAAATTTATCTTTAAGGTACCATCATAGAATCCATCTTCAATATTCTTATTTACTCTTGAACCTGTTTGTCACTCACAAGTATACCATCTACTTAAACATAATATCACCTTTTCTCAATTCCATCAAAAAAAGTTTTAACTTATGTCAAATCTTATATACCTTGTAATCGCCTACTCATCTTAACCAACTATACCATTAGTCTCCTCTATGGAATTTTTTAATCTAGTCCCGTGTGACTGAAAGGGGTAGTGATCAAGTCTCCATCTCTGCACAAAATCATATACAAACCAAGGCTGCATGAATCATGAAGGAGTTTAATGAAATCCTCGAGAGGAAGCTAGCCAAAAGGAAAAAATATGGTTAGGTTCAAGGGTCGTGGTGAAGGTTATGAAGATGTTATGGGTCTTAGTAAACCAGGATAAATAAAGGATAACCAATCAAGAATAAACACAAAGTTAAGCATTTATGGAATTAAGTAGAACACAATCACATATCGGGTTGAAGGAATTGAGTCGAGATCCCTGGTCGATAAATATATCGGTATCATGGTAAATGTTACAGTTTAGTCTTTTTGGCCCAAAAGTCATATCATGAAAGTAGAGTACAAGAAGACGTGTTTTAGTGGCACGTTGTATACCTACATGAAGGTGGGCTCGTCTAGGTCTTGTATATAAAATTTGTTGGCTGAAAAAGTCTAGTGTTGTGCTCCAAATATCCAAGTCACGGTAAAGGACACAAAAGATTTTAAATAGAAAGTGGGAGTTCATGAGATAATGATTAACGCACAAAATAAATGACCAAGTTAAAGCATGACATAAAGATAATTCAGATTCTAGTAGATCGAGGTAAAATAAGTTAGGAATATCGTTTCTGGAGATATGATAGCCACTTGATGGGGTATGATCAAGGAACAATCTAATTTTTCTCAAGTTTTAAATGGTTAGAAAGTCACGATAAAATCTAGATTTAAGGAAATGTCGAGTGAGTCAAGATTGAAATATAACCACATTATTTGGTAGATGACCAACTACAATTGAGTATATACAACTATCATGGTCATGAGGGATATGGCAATTAGTGTGGACTACTTATCTTGATTGCCTATCCATATTTGAATCTAGAAATTTGACTTCTTCAAAATTTTGCAATATAATTCTCCAGATAATCTAATAAAATATCTTTTTAAGCTGCCAATCATACTCATAACTTAAAATTTGAATTTCTTTTAATCAACTTCAAGATAACCTTTATCATAAAAAATTTTTTCCAAAAATGTATCATAAACTAACCTTTCCATCTTATCTAGTCACATCAAAATCATAACTTAAGATTTTCAATTTTTTAATTAATCTCGAATAAACCTTTATTGTGTCACAATTTCAATCTATATATTTTTCTTCTTCTATCATTAATCCAAATCTTAACTCAAAAATTAAATAGGTTTTTAACAATCGCAATTCATACAAGAGTTTAAAATAGATACCCAATTTGATTTTATATCCTTCAAAATATTTTTAACCAAATTCTTAATAACCTTACTTCAAAAATTTACGAACTTATTAATTGGGAACCATACAACCCAATTTAAAACCAAGCTTTATCAACCGCCCTCATAAATCTTACAGCGGTATTTAAATTTCAAAAATTCTTTTCAACTAACTTTATATCTCTCCAAGAATGTATAGCTATAAACAAATGAATCATAAATATTTCTCAAAGACCTTCAAAATCAAAACTTAAAATCAAATCAACTTCCTTTCTCAATTGTATATAGATCCCACTATCCTTTTATAGATCCAAATAAAGTTCTAAAATCCTTCGAAGTTATTAATGTTGCTACTACCCAAATTGGAATTAACTAATCCTTAAGTTCATACTTCTAGAAAAATATGGTTCCTCTTATCCTTATATCTTTATAACTCAAATATGATCTCAATGCATACTAGTTGTCAATGTAATCCTACTAGCCATGGGGTTGGCCTATGAGCATATATTAGTGTAATCTTCCTATCAAGTGTGGAAATAAGGATTACGGTAGAAAGAGCTCAAGCAAGATGTAGATCAAGGAGGTCGAACGAGAGTTCAAAATTTGAAGTCAAGAAAGGATGTCAAGTAGGTGGATGAGATTCTAATCTCTAATCCTATGTGCAGGTTCACATTGGTACAGTAACGTAATCGAAGTGATAAGGAGGACCTGCATGGGCTACCACAAAAATATGTAATGCTCCAGTCACAAAATACTTGGACTAGATACGTATCATGCCAGCTGTATACATACGAGTAAATGAAAGGCTCGTGTAAAACTCCTAAATTTCTACTTAAATTTTTTTTATATATAAATTGAGAATTTCAAATTTTTACTTGGTATTTGTACGTCGCATAGTCGTATTATACGTCGTGTATGAACTCAATATTTTTATATGTCTCGTCGAGTGCGAATATGTGCGAGGTACATATTTTTGTAAAAATATTTTATTTTAGAAGCTTGAATTTTCAAATAATAACTAATAAATATTTATTTTCGATTACTTAAAGTTGTAGAATGTGTCGCATTTGGAATTTCCAAAACTTTATTTTACATCATGGAAGATATATAAATAGTAATTTAAAAATGAGGTTTATGCAAATGTTTATTTTATACAAGACATATAAATTTAATCCATTTTTGAATTTATTGATATAAATATTTTATTATTCAAGAGGATATTAAAAAAATATTTATTATTTTAGAAATTATTATTATTGGTATTTTTGGAAAATATATTTTGAAATTTTTGTGGCCATTTTAAATCTCAATTTGATTTTATGGTTTTAATTTAAAAAGTTTAAAAGTAGAAAATATAATTATATTTGAGTTTAGATGATCTAGAATTAAATTGGAATTTAATTTAAATTTAGATTTAATTTATTTGAATTAAAATTTATATTATCTATTGGGGATTTAATCAAATCCCAATCCCTATCCAACTGGAAATTCCCACATCCTATAAATAGGCAGGTACTCGTCCATAATTTGCTACCATCCAAAGTGTGCATCGTGTCCATGTCTCCCTTCCATCCACTGATTATTTTACATATACAATATTGTCCCACCCGACAAACCGGGCCTCGACACCATCTGCGTCACATAGACAGACCACCCGATCCTTTCTCTATCGTGTCGGACAGTCCCCGACACGACGATACGAAATCCAATACACCCAATCCTAACCGTACCACCGTTGCCTCCATGTCCAGACCACCACCATCTTCGTCGTCATCACCACCACCGTTTTGCCACCAAAGGCAGCAACCCAACTCCGGCGAGCCCGAATCCACACGCCCTGCCATCTCCGGCCAAAAACTGCCACCACCGCCGGTTCGACCACCGTACCATCGCCATCAAAAATCCCAAAATGCTACGACCACCAAAAATAAAGTAAGGGCAGAACCCTCACCTCCGCCGCGCCGGGCCGCGCTGGCGACCTCGTCCACGCGCTGCCCTGTCGCCGGCGTCCTCCTCTTCCGCCATCGTGATAGCCCCAAGCTCTCGCAGCCTCCGTCGTGCCACCGAAAACCCTAATCGCCGGCGTCCCTCCTCCAGCCGACCGCCTCGAACTCCGCCTCCGCTCGTGGACGGCCGAGCACGCCGCCGAGGCCGGCCTCAGCCAGCCGAGCTTCCCCCTCCGTGCCACTTCCTCCTCCGTGCCCCATCGGAGCACCGCCGCCCGTCCGCCTCGGCGGAACCCCGCTCCGGACGCCACCGTGCCTCGCCTGCCGCAGTTGGTCGTCGCCGCCACCGTGATTCGCTCCCATCCGCTTCCTCCACCGGACCACTCCCGTGCCCCCTCAATCCGTCGCGTCTCTCAGCCTCCACCAGTCGCCGTGCGCCATCCGTCACCGACGAGCCGACCGCCGCCTCCGGTAAACCCCTATCCTCCTTCCATTCTCTCCTTCTCTTTTCCTTTTAATGCTATGATAAGAATTCACTTTGGGAGAACAGAACAGTATGATTAATACTGTTATATTTATTATTATTATTATTACTATTAATTTTCTTGATTATTATTATTATAATTATTAAATATCATTAGATATATTGATATTTCTATTGTATTTATAGTAAATATTTACCTAAAATATGTTGACCAACAAAAATGTAGCATCTTATAAAATAATTAATAGTATTCCTTTTAAATATTTATCTAATTAATGAAGATATAGTTTTTGTAACCATGACTTTTATTTTGATAAACTTAGAGTTTGTAGCCTAAAAACGATTTTCGATTTTTCAAAGTATGTATTTTATTTGAAAACTATTTAACAAACAAAATATTTTCTTTCAAGTGTTATAAATACTTTCTAAAAATTAGTATATGTATATACCTCCTCAAATTTTCCTTGATTATCACCATTGATCCTGACTGATCATGCGTTTCTATTTCTTGTGAATTTCGGACCCTTGCATATCGACCCCGGCCATTGGACAGAATAGGACTTGTTGGATCATTGCACCACACCAGGCGTAACACCAGACAAGATACCTTGCCATCTTGTACTTATATTTGATTCATGATATTTTATATGTTGCTAGTATTTTACATTAGTAAGAGTGTGTCCAAGTATGACTTATGTGCCATCGATATGTATATCGATGTTTGTGTGTGTGCGTGTGTGTGGACCATATGTGATAGTTGACATTTCCGATATGTTGAAGTTATGCTTCATAACTTTTTTGACCTGTTGACACATCTCATACACGACACATGAGTGAGGATCATAGAGTCGGCACGAACCTACGTATTCGACTTGCTACCGATACGGGCGGTTCGTGTGTCGGTTCATTTATGGATTAGCGGAGTCTAGATAGCGACTTGCATAGAGATATGGATCGCCAAGTCATGGATATGACTTGTGTGATACAGGGGCGGGGAAAACTACTGGGACGTATGAGCTAGCCCACAACCTTCTAGTTGCCCGGTTATGGGTTCATGGTCTCCTTGTTATGGGTATTTCTCTAGAGGATATATCCATTGCACGACCCTGACCACGCGTCAGATACGGTCAGGAGGTATGCTAGCGATGCAAAGTATGAACTAGGGGATATATCCATTGCACGGCCCTGACCACGCATCAGATACGGTCAGAGACGTATACTAGTTCTTGCGAAAGCCTCTAGTGGATGCTATGCTTTATTCCTACCCACTTATACGTTCCAGTATAGTTTTCGACTTGCATTACACCTAGATGGTTAGGTTCCATTGTGTTGGAGCGTGTGGTATTTTCTTTGTCATGTTTCATTTACAGTTCATTATGGTATTATTTTTATGTATCTTGTTATGCCCCTCTGAGGACCTGATTATTCTCCAGGTGTGTGCTTTCATGCTTTTCTACAGGTGTTCTAGCCAAGGCCGTGATCTTCTCCATTTCTCGAAGATGATTGCTCTTGGTTCGTTTTGTCATTTTATCGATCGCTTTCTTGTACATTTATTTTATTGAGATAGTTGGTAGTAGACTTTATCTCCGTCCAACGATTGTACCATAACTATTCAAGTTGATTCTATCTTTATTCTTTATATATTTATGGATGAGATTTAGCATGTCTTGGTTCTCTACATTTTACAGCTTATGTATTTATACGAGGATTCCATACATTGGGGTATTCTTCGTATATCTACAACTGGCATATTTACATACTTGGTCCTATATAATTTTGGGACTGGGGCGTTACAGCTCGTATGTATACATAAGCTATAAAATGTAGAAAGCCATGCTCAAACTAAATCTCATCCACGTATATGAAGTTTTAATGATATAATCAAATGGTCATTTGTATAAACGTTGGGCGGAGACATATCTACTACCAACAAGTTTAAATAAGAAAGAAATATACAAATAACTGATTTGGCCGAGCGAAGCAAATGACGAGTCCAAGAGCAATCATCGTGGAGGAAGGAAGACAGGGCCTTAGCTAGAACACCTGCAAGAATCACGAAAACACACACCTGGAGAGATCACCAGGTCCTCAGAGGGACGTAACAAGATACAGGAAGGGTGTTAGATTATACTTGTAATGTAAATATGGCCCATAAGCCCAAATGTAGACATTATATATATTATAACAAACCCTAGCAATGAAAAGAAGGCATTATTATTTCCTACATGATATCAGAGCAAGGTTCTGAAAAACCTAGCCGCTAAAACATATCTTCCTTCTCCACCACCCGCGTCCGATCCGGCGCCCATCCTCCTGATTCGACGTCCGACTGCACCGGCCAACCCGATTCCGCACGGCGCCCGACCCGGTGCCCCTCCTCCCGATTGAACAAGACGGCGCCCGACCGTACCGACTTCCGCCGATCTCGCTTCCGTCGATCCGCCGATCCTGCTCTCGCCATCGTTCGCCGATCCCGCTTCCGCCGATCCGCGACGATCCGCCGATCTCCGCCGTACGCGCCCGCCGTCGTACGCGTCGACCCGCCGCCGTACGGCTGATCTGCACCCGACCTGACAGCGTCGATCCGTGCCAATCCTGACAGCGCCGATCCGCGCCCGACCGCGTCGATTCGCGTACCTGACCCCGTCCATCAGCGACAGATTCGTCGGCGTTGTACAAATTTTTGTACACCCGACATCCGCTCTCCCCTTTGTGCCAGATCCGGCGCCCCTGATCGCGGTCGATTCGCCGCCGACCCCGTCCATCAGCGGCCGATTCGTCGAAGTTATACAAAATTTTTGTACACCCGACATCCGCGATGGCAGATGATGCTGCGTCCAGCTACTCCGTCGCGACTGGCGGTGGCGGTGCACACAACCCAAATTATCCTAATCCGAAGGATCCATATTTTCTGAGTTCTGTTGATCAACCAGGAAATATCATTACTCCTATTATTTTCCGTGGACCGAACTATGTTGAGTGGTCTCGGTCGATACGTCTCTCCCTGATCTCTAGGCGAAAGATCACTTTTTTGGAGGGTACTGAAGTCAACCTGTTAATGATGCTAGCAAATTGCTTGATTGGAGATGCGTGCAAGCACTATTGGTTCAATGGGTTCTTAATACCATTGATCCGTCTCTGAAGAAATCTTTGTCGTACTTTGAGGAGGTTTATCCATTGTAGAACTTGTTGGAGAAAAGATTTGTTGTTAGCAATGGCACTCGAAAGCAACAAATTAAGGTAGCTTTGGCTGAGTGTAAACAAACGGCTTCGATGTCTGTGGAAACCTACTTTGGAAATTTGCAGTCTTTGTGGGATGAACAAGCTGTTTATTTTCCATTGCCTTATTGTACCTGTGGTAAACTTGCTGCAAAGCTACAGGCTATGAGGGATGAAGACCACTTTCAGGACTTTATGTATGGGTTGAATGCTGAGTTGTATGGTCATACCCGATCTAATCTTCTGGCTCAGGATCCTCAGCCAAGTTTAGATCGGGAATACCAGGCAGTCCGTGGGGAGGAGGATATGCGAAAAACTCAGGTCTAATCCGCTGCTGAGGAGGTGTTGACGCTGGCTATCAAGACTTCACCTCGTCCGTCTTCTACTTCTAATAGTAGGACCTCAGATTCCAGGGACAAATCAGGTATGATCTGTACTCATTGCAAGAAAATAGGTCATGATGTTGCAACTTACTTTGCCAACATTGGCTATCCAGAGTGGTAGAAGACTCGTCCTCGACGTGAGGACGGACGTGGTGCTGGTGGTGGCAGAGGCCCGGCACCACCGCAGAGTTGTGATGGGGGTCGTGGCACTGGTGGCGTAGGGGTTGTTCATCATGTCGCCACTGCTGGTCATGGTGTCCATGTCGATCTTGCTGGGAGTTTGGCGAATATGATGCATGGAGGGTATCCTTCACCACTCTCAGGCGAACAATGGCAGAAACTGATGAGCTTGCTGGATAACGACAATTCTTTCAACCCTGGTTCTTCAAACTCTGATCGTCTGATGGATAAGAATTCTTTTGTCCCTTGGATATTCGTTACTGGGGCTACTCTTCATGCGACAGGCTCTCATGACTATTTAGTTGATTGCTTTGAGGGCCCTGTCTGTCCTGTGATTTTGCCTGATGGAAGCACTATTGAGGCTGTTCTGAAAGGCAAAGTATTTTTGACTGCTTCGTTGGTGTTGATAGATGTACTTTATGTTCCGATATTGACTTATAATTTGATCTCTGTCTCCCAATTGATTGGTGCCAGAAATTGTGATATGTTATTTACTCCTGATTTGTGTTTTGTTCAGGACCGAAGTACGAGGATGGTGATTGGAGCAGGTGAACAAACGGGTGGACTTTACTTCTTGGGGGAGGTTCCAGCTTCTTTGGCTTCTGTGATCCTGGCATACAAAGAGAGTGATTCTGAGGTGTGGCATAGTAGACTGGGACATCCTTCAGATAAAATAATACAGACTTTACCTTTTCTCTCTGGTAGTAGTGTGTTTTCTCATAAGGCTTGTGATATTTGTCATCAAGCTAAACAGACTCATAATGCCTTTCCTGATAGTGGTAGTCGTACTTTGAGATGCTTTGAACTTATACACTGTGATCTGTGAGGACCATATCGTGTTCCGTCATCTAATGGGGCACGATATTTTTTGACTTTGGTTGATAATTTTTCTAGAGCTGTTTGGGTTATTTTATTTACGGATAAGTGTGTTGTTTATTCTATGTTTCTTAAATTCATTGCTATGGTGAAACGTCAGTTTGGGACTGATATATGTCGTGTGCGGAGTGACAATGGCACTGAATTTAATTGTTTACGAGATTATTTTTCATCTTAAGGTATATTGTTCCAAATATTCTGTGTTGGGACACCTCAGCAGAATAGAAGGGTGGAAAGAAAATATCGACATATTTTAAATATAGCCAGGACATTGAGATTTCAGGGTTCTCTTTCCGTAGATTTTTGGGAGGAATGTGTTCTGGCTGCATGTTATTTGATAAATAGAACCCCTTCTAGTATCTTGCATTTTAAGTCTCCTTATAAAGTTTTATATGGTTCGGCTCCTTCGTATGATCATCTACGTATTTTTGGTTGTCTGTGCTATGCGTATGATTTAAAATCCAGACATGATAAATTTCTAGCAGGAGCAGAAAATGTATCTTTGTTGGGTATCCACTTGATAAAAAGGGATGGAAACTGTATGATTTGGAGACTGGTGAATTTTTTGTGTCCCGTGATGTTACTTTTTATGAAAAAGAATTTTCTGGGTGTGGCTCTGCTAGCGAGATGTCTTCTGCGACACGCCATATATCTGTTGAGGTGCCGGAAGACGATATAGAGGTTTTTGGGATGGTGCCGGCTACGGTTGCTGAAGCCGGAGGGGTTGATGGTGGCTCAGCACCGAGCGACGAGGATGCACAGGTAGATGCAGAAGTATTGACAGGAGAGTCCGCTGGGGGTGATACGGATACTACTGATGATACAGGGGATACAGTGTTGCCAGAGGTGCCCGACGAGGTAGTATTTGGAAGAAGAATGAGAAAAAAATCACAGCCCGTACGATTACAGGATTTTATGACGAATACTAATCGAAGTAAAAGTCCCTCCTTCACCACAGTTCATCTGTTTCGGTCACTTCCTCAGGTACTTCGTATCCTCTAACACAATTTCTAAGTTATGATATATTTACTGCTGGACACAAAGATTTTCTTGCAGCTATCACTGCAGGTGTTAAGCCAACATCATATTGCCAGGCCTCGCGAGATTCGGGCTGGCGTGCGGCTATACAAACTGAAATACAGGCTCTGGAAGATAATGTAATATGGAGTCTTGTCGATTTGCCTCCTGGAAAGAAAGCATTGGGAAGTAGATGGGTATACAAAATAAAGTACAAATCCAACGGCAGTGTTGAGCGCTTAAAGGCACGGCTGGTTGTGTTCGATAATCATCAGGTCGAGGGATCGACAATTCAGAGACATTTGCCCCGGTAGCTAAGATGCCTACAGTTCGGGCATTTTTGGCTATTGCAGCTGTGAGAGGCTGGACTTTACACCAGATGGATGTGCACAATATTTTTCTTCATGGCGATCTGACAGAAGAAGTATATATGAAGTTGCCGCCAGGTTTTCTCGCATAGTGAACCTAACAAAGTGTGTCGCCTGCGTAAGTCTCTATATGGATTGAAACAGGCACCACGTTGTTGGTTTGCTAAGCTTACTGCTTCCCTGATATCCTATGGATTTATTCAATCTCATTCCGATTATTCCCTTTTCTCTCTTTTTAAAGGGAAGTTAGAGTTGCATGTTTTGATCTATGTGGATGATATGATTGTGTCTGGTAATAACTCAGGTGCTTTAGATGCTTTCAAAAAGTACTTTAGTTCTTGCTTTCACATGAAGGACCTTGGTATGTTGAAGTACTTTCTTGGCATAGAGGTGGCTCGGAGTGCAGAAGGCATTTCCTTGTATCAAAGAAAGTATGCTTTGGACATCATTTCAGAATGCGGCTTGATGGGGTCTCGACCTGCTGGCTTTCCCATGGAACCTAATCACAAGCTGACAGAATCGACTAGTCCAAAGATGGTGGATGCAAAGCCTTATCGGAGGCTGGTTGGGAGGTTGATTTATCTATCATTTACTCGCCCTGACTTAGCCTATGCTGTGCATATCTTGTCTCAATTCTTACAGGAGCCTCGACAAGATCATTGGCATGCTGCTTTGAGAGTTGTCAGATATCTCAAACATGCACCGGAACAGGGTATTCTTTTGAAAGCTGATTGTGATCTCCGTCTTTCTGGTTGGTGTGATTCCGACTGGGCCAGTTGTCCCTTGACTCGCCGCTCTGTTACAGGCTGGTTGGTGTTTCTGGGGAGTCTCCTATTTCTTGGAAGACCAAGAAGCAACCAACTGTTTTCCGATCTTCCGCTGAAGCTGAATACCGATCTCTCGCTGCGCTAGTTTGTGAGTTGAAATGGTTGAAGGAGTTATTGGTGTGTTTGGGCGTTCGCCAGGAGTCTGCTATGTCGGTGTATTGTGACAGTCAGTCAGCCCTGCACCTGGCTCAGAACCTGGTGTTTCATGAGCGCAGTAAGCATATTGAGTTGGATTTGCATTTTGTTCGCGATGCTATTAGAGATGGCACCGTAATAGCCTCGCATGTTTCTACTTCTACTCAACTGGCTGATATCTTCACTAAGCCCCTTGGAAAGCAAGTGTTTGATTCTTTCCTTCCCAAGTTGGGCATTTGTGACTTGCATGCTCCAACTTGAGGGAGGTGTTAGATTATATTTGTAATATAAATATGGCCCATAAGCCCAAATGTAGACACTATATATATTGTAACAAACCCTAGCAATGAAAAGAAGGCATTATTATTTCCTACAAAGGGCATGCCATTTATAACTGCAATGTAAATACTATAAACTACACTACAACTGGGTCCCTAACCATCTATATGATATGCACTTTGAGGACAACGTTCTACGCAGGGGCTGTAGGATCAGCAGAGTAAATAAAGAATGGCCGTCAAGTAGCGCTCATACGAGACATTATCGGCCCGGGGCAGTAAGTAGCGCTCATCCGAGTCACTATCGGCCCAAAATGTGTATAAAAATAAATGTAGTCCCTACGCTAATAGCTGTCCTCTCCCTCCAATGATACTATACATGTATCGTAACCACGACACACCAACACGTGTCACTTCCACAACACTGTTTTATACCTAATAACTGTCAAGTCTTCTAACATGCATCTATTGACAGTTATTCCTACGCATGCGTATGGGGGATCAGCCAACGCGCAAGTGACCTCTATATGTTACTCACAACTCACACACAACTCGTGTACAATCGTGACAAGTTAATGAGACACACTAAATTGACGGTAGTCCCTTAACTCTAGGCCCACATGCAAAAATATAAACTGGAAATATAAATACAATAACTGAATAATAAAATGCAACTAAATGTATGCAATAAAGATGGAAAGGTATCTTGCCTGGGTGTCGCCTGGTGTGGTACGATATTCCATCAAGTCATGTTTGTCCAGTAGCCATGTCGATATAAGGGTCCAAAATCGCAAGAAAATAGGAACATGTGATTAGTCATGATTAAGGACGACAATAGGAGGAATTTAGAAGTAACTGAATAATTATACTAGTTTTAGAAATTATTCCTTTATTGTTTTGAAGACTAATTTTATTTGAAAAGTTTTAAGAATCGGTGTTTAGGCAAGAAAACTCTTAAGTTTATCAAAATAGATTCCTAGCTAAAAGTATATTATTATTGGTTAAAATACTTTCTAGAAAATATTTGAAATACTAAGGATTTATTTTATAGGAACTACACCTTAAAATTTCAAAAACATTTTTAGAATATATTTGGA
Source organism: Iris pallida (assembly GCA_029216955.1). Taxonomy (NCBI): domain Eukaryota; kingdom Viridiplantae; phylum Streptophyta; class Magnoliopsida; order Asparagales; family Iridaceae; genus Iris; species Iris pallida. The sequence continues at coordinate 922,384 of JANAVB010042020.1, read as the reverse complement.
ATCTAGCCAATTATTTTTATAATAAAGCTATATTAAAGTACTACAAAAATATCTCTATAGTTAGAAACCTTATTAAAATACAGACTATAATTTGAACATTTATATATATATATATATATATATATATATATATATATATATATATATATATATATATATATAGAATATATATATATATATATATATATATATATATATATATATATATATATATATATATAGGTTTTAAAATTATTTGCCATAATAATAACCATATTAGCTACATGTTTTACATAGATATAACTAATGATACCAACACATCTAAATTATATAAATAACCCATACACACTGCTACCAAAACTAAGTCATACATATATACTATTTTTTTCAAAAATATTTAAATCATAGTGATAAGGACCACAAAACTACAACAGAGAACAATAATAATAATAAGTATAGAATAGTGAGCTACTATTTCTTAAGGAGGGGCTTAAAATAAAGAGAAGGGGAGAGAGAGAGCGGAGGGATTATCGAAGAGGGCTCGAGCCCGGCGACCGTGGGCTCGCCGAGGCTGGCGCTTAGGTCGGTGCGTCAGCGGCGGGCAGAGGACGTTGGAGTCGTCGGATCTGAGGGCTGCTCGCGGTGGCGCGTCGCGGCGGTTGGCGCCAAGCTCGGTAGGCGGAGGAGAAGGAACGGACGGCGGCCAAGGCCGGGCGTGAACGCCAGCGCTGGAATCGAGCGCTGGCCGTCCGGCGGAGGAACGCAAGCTTGGGGCGGAGCTCGGCTCCAGCGTTCTCCGGATACGACGGGGGTCGACTCAGCGGAGAGGGGAAAACTCCCCGGTGGCGTACGGTCGATTGCGGCGGTCGTTGATCGGACGAGATGAGGTTTGAGTTCTCTTTTATTTGGGAATTTGTGGATTTTGGTGGTTATGGGGGTTGCCGGAGGTAGAGGCGGCCGATGATGGTGGTTGGTGGTCGGCCTGTTTGTCGTGAGGGTATGGCGGAAATGGGTGACGGTGGTGGTGTGTTTGGTGGAGGTGGATGGGAGTGCCGGGTCTGCGATGGTGATCGGATTGGTGTCGGCCGGTTGATGTGTCGGGGCCGGAGTGCAAGAGGCGGCGACGATGTCGGGGATGATGATGGCGGTAGAGACGAGATGGCAGCGGCGTTGGTTCTGTGTGGAGTCGAGGAACAGGGGTTGGGTCGGACGGCTGAAGGGGGTGCTGATGGTCGGCCGGAGTGGCCTGGCGGTGGTTCAGTTGTCGAGGGTGGTGTTTCAAAGTCGGGTGGCGGAGATGGTTGCGATGATGGGCGGTGTTTGTGGCGTAGAATTTGCTGGGTTGTAGGCTGTCGTCATGTCCGAGGTGTGTCCCGACACGAGGTGGATGGAGTCTATACACGCGTCCTGCGAGACATAGAACGGGTCGGTGTCCGGGGTTGTCGGACACGGGACGAGATTATGATGTATTTGTATTGGGAAAAAATTAGTAGATGGGAGGCACGGACACGATGCACAATGGGGTAAAATTTTGGTATTGTGGAGTTCATGGAAAAGAGGGCAAGTACCTCACCTTTTATATGAGGTGGGAATCCCATTAGGATAAAGACTAGGATAGTTTAAACGCCCATAAGATAATTTTATAATTAAATTCAAATTAATTTAAACTCGTTTTAAACCATCTTGAATTTAAAGCTGTTCAAAATAAGTCAATAAAATATTTTCAAATATAAATTATCACAATCAATTAAATTTAAACCAAAACACTATTTTAAAATACTTTTTTGAATAATAAAATATTAATATTAAATAAATTTTGAAAATAGAATTATATTTATAATATTTAAATTTTTGTACCTCATGTGCAATAAATATTTGCATAAAACCTTGTTTTCAAAATTACCATTTATATAACCTTCCATGATGTAAAATAAAGTTTTAGAAATTCCAATATGACGCATTTTACAACTTTAAGAAATTAAAATATTTATTATTTATTTTAAAAAACTACGATTCTAAAATAAAAATATTTTTACAAAAATATGTACCTCGCACATATTCACACTCGACGAGACATACGAGAATACGAACTCATACGCGACGTTCAATACGAAAAATTCGTACGTGACGTACAATACGACTATGTGACGTACAAAATGCAAAGTAAGAAATTAATACCAAATTTATTTAAAAAAAATCATAGCAAAAATTTAGGGGGTTTACAGTGGTACCCTGCTATTTATAGTAATTTCTGAATGAAACATATTTTGGGCCGCATAGATGGCCACGTGGCTGTAACAGCACACGAGGACTCGGTCTTTGGTTGACAGCTTGTGGATTTGTTGAGATTTCTTTGCAGCAAATCTGGGTGGTTGAAACTTGGTCAACGTGCCACGTGTCCTATCGTAGGATAGAATCAATCTGCTTGGGTCATTTTGGGCCGCATAGGTCTTTTAGTGCTCGACCATGTTGGGCCGCATAAGACTCATGCGACTCAGGTCGTAATCTCCCTTAGCTCCACGTGTCCCTCCAGTAGTGCCACCAGTCCGCATGCAGCTTGGAGACTTTTGAGCCGCATAGATCCTGCATTCTGGGCCGCATAAGGCTCATGCGGTTCAGGTCGCAGTCCTCCTGGCCGCATGACATACGTGGGCCCTATATCTGGGGACATGACATTTTTTTGTCTTTTTTCGAAAGGTCACATCTTATCTTCTTTTTGTCAGGATGTGTCAGAGTTGTCAGTTTTGACAGAGTTGTCAGCTTTATCAGAGTTTGTCAGCTTTGTCAGAGGGATTTTTGCGGCTAATTTAGCTTTGGCCACATAAGTAGCTCTTCCTTCTGCGGCCCAAATCAGTTTGGTCGCTTTTTAATATAATCAAAGACAGTGAAGATGGGCCGCAGGGGCATGCCGAGTCTGTCTTGCGGCTCTTCCTTCTGCGGACCAATTTGGCCCAAAGTACTCATGCGGTTAGCTTTGTAAATGTGTTCCGCATGAACCCCATATTTTCTATGCTTCTACATAAGTTAGGACTGCCAGCCCCCTGACAGTCCTAACTTAATGTAGGACTGCCAAGGGACTGGCAGTCCCGACTTAATGTAGGACTGCAGAAAGTCTGACAGTCCTACTTTACATTAGGACTGCCATAACCCTGGCAGTCCTTCTTTACATACAAAATGCTATATTTTGGGATACATGGTTAGAAGGTGTTAAGAACGTTCTCTTCATATCGGTTTGGTGTCGCAGCTGCAATTACATCAATTTCAGAAGGAATATAGGTGTGTCTGAAGTGCGACTGGAAACGACCGAAGGCGTCAATCAGTGGGGACATTGTTGCTGAGCCCCGAGTCAACACCAGAAGAATTTGTCAGAAATAGTAGGAGGGAAACGATGAGGGTCATTCTCTTCCGCGCAACTTTTGGCTTGGTGCGTTCGCTATATATATACTTACTGCTATTATCAGATATATATATACTTACTGCTATTATCAGATAAACGATGAACGTTCACTATATATATACTTACTGCTATTATCAGATAAAGCATTCCAAAAAGAGTAAAGACACTAGAGTAACATTTGTTTCACAGACAAAATGATGATGCTAACACTTGTGTTTAACAGACAAGATGATAATGATTCCAACATTTGTGTTTCACAGACAAGATGATGATGATGATGCTCATGACTTGCTCCCATTGGTACTCTTGCTGGACTTAGCACTAGAATTAAGGTCGGAGACGGCAGCATTTGCATTGCATTTGGCTAGATTCTAATTGAGCTCGGAGAGGAGTGTAACACCAAGTTTTCCAGATGAGGGTAATTTTGAAATTTTGTAATTATAATTATTATTTATTGATTATTATTTCATATTATGATTTTTGGTGATTTTTAATTATTTTTAAACTATTTAAAATTATGACTTGTGATTTTGACATTTTACTATTGTTTGGTTTTAATTTCGAGGAATTTGTCATCCCCAGTTTTCAGGAACAGGGATATTTTTGTCATTTTGTATTTTTGAAATATTTTTGAAATTTATTTTATTATTTATGATATTGTTTTGGGATTATTTGAGTCGGGTTCGAATTTCAGCTCAATCCGACTTGAAACGGGGACCCGGGGGTAGTTTGACTCTAGTGGGACCCACACACTAGTTAGGCATGGCCCACATGATATTAATTTTAGTCCACATAATAGAAATATTTTAGTTAGAGGTTAGACTAATTATTATGGATAAGGTTAGTGTGATTAGAGACTTTAGAATGACTAATTTAGCCCCAACCAATTAGCCCTTTCCTAATACTCATAGAATAGGTTAGTGGGGGCATTTTGGACCTTACCATAATAGGACAAATAGCCCCATATGGCCAGCCACTTTGGGAGAGGATAGGCTCAAGTTCATTTCATTATTCTCATCCACACTCTCTCTCTTGTTCTTTTCCAAATTTCTAGAGAGCAATCCCTAGCAATTTCTCCACCAAATCCTTCCATTTCTCCACCAAATCCTTCCATTTTGCCACCAAATCTTTTTCTTTCCTTCTCCATTCTAGCCAAGGAGGAAGCTACCCAAGTTTGGGAGGATTCGGAGCTCGTTCGTGTCCTTTTGGAATCTCTACGTGTCGGTGTCTCCCCGGGAAGGTTTTTCTTCGATTCGATCTACCGGGAGGTATAAATCCCTTCTCCTTTTCATTTTCTCATGCATATATGTCTATTTTGAACCCATAGGAATGACCCCATGGTTGTATCTCCATTTGTGTCCATTTGGAGGTCATAGGAGTGTCATTTGTGTTGTGTTTGTGTCCATGTGGGAAAACCCCAAATTTGGACACACTATGTGTTGTTGTTATGTATGAATGAATTATTACATGTTTAATCTCATATTTTTGTATTGGAGATGTGTTCTATAGTGTCTCATATATATATATTAGTGTAGAGAGTGAGTTCTTGATATATTATGTTATATACTTGTGTTCTTTTGTCTCAAACTACCCAAATCCGTCATGATTTTTATCCACGTTTTTAATTTCAGCCCTAACTTAGAAATGTCATAACTTCTAGCTCAAAGCTCGGTTTAATCTCCCATTTTTTTAAAAGAAGCGTATTGAAGTTAGCTTTCCAAAAACATGTATTAATAGGCCTAATTCTTTCTGTAACTTTCTGGAGAATTATTTGAGTGTCAGCTGTACGAAAGACAAATGCGTTCTCGGTGTTTTTGCGATTTCGGGAGTTTCTGGAAACGAAAACGCGATCCGTTTGAAGTTTCGGAAAGCTAACACATAGATCTATAGCATACTTTAATCCTAGATTTTAATTCATGCTGAGATGGTACAGTATTGATTATTAGTAGGAGTTACTATTCGGCATATACATTTTGTGCACCCTTGTGTGTAATATAATGTTCTATTTGATTTTAACCCATGTTAATGTATATACATTATGTAATTAAATAGAAAATACAAGCATGAGTAAATGTTTAAATAAATGATATATGAGGTATAAGTATCCTATCTAATATAAGCATGTATAAGTATGGCTTGTAATGAATATGTAGGTTCCATAGTATGTAATGTATGGTGCATATAGTAGTGCAAGAGAATAAATGAATGATGAATGAATACAAGCATGAATGTAATATAATAATAGATGTAATGTATGCAATATACAAGTTAATGAGATGTAATATTCTATGTTAACACAAATCCTATATTACCTCATGTACCCCCTTACACTATGTTGACACTATCACACTTGACACATTGTTCACTTACACTTTGACACTCTTTCATATGTATACACTATTTATGCCCATTTAACCCTCACTTGCCCCTTTGCCATGTTCACATACACACACATAGCCTCTTAAATAAGTATTTATGAATATAGTTAACTTAGCTATGTATGTATATTATATATATGTTAGCATATTGTGTTGTAATATATAAGTTTATATAACCATTTGAAATGTCATGATTATAGACCTAATGTTAATACCAATATATGCATGTGTATATATGTGTAGACATATATAGCTTAAAGTAATAGATTACCTAGTGTATATCCAATGTGAATTCTTGCCTAGTTGAGTATTGAATAATTGCATGCTATATAGAGTTGGGTGTATGTTGGCTTGTATAGCCTTGTATTGATGTGTGCTTGCTAGGATAGTCTTGGTTAGGCCTAGTAAGACTTGCTGGGTTAGGACATGACCTAGTTTGACTAATACAGTTGACCAGAGTTGACCAAGGGTTGACTTTGGCCTAGTTTGACCTACATTCATGTAGAATGCATTGTAGTGCTTTATATTACCCTTTTGGACATGTTGTGACTTGTGCTGTCCTAATTAGGAGCCAGACACCTCTCATCGGACAGTATATTTACTTTGGACATTCAGACATTAGGCGAGTACATTCTCTGATAGTTCTTTCATTTACTTGTCAATTACTGTACTTCAGTTCTAGATAGTTTTATGTGATTCTTACAACACGTATGGATATTTTTGGATTCATGTATGCAACATACTATTTGTATGGCCTCTATTTTTGGAACCACTACTGGCATCACCTTCTGGAACCACTACTGGCATCACCTACTGGAACCACCTACTAAAATCACTCTGGAATCTTTTGCTGGTATCATTATGTTTGGCTGGACTCATCTCGATTCTCGTGTCGTTTTCTGAATTCACTTGTACTTGTGGACGGGGAAATATTGGAATAGGCATGTGAACATACCCAAATACTGGAACTACTTCCTTGGAATTATACTGGAACGATAGCCATCCCACACTTGGCCGAGTGTGCGGTTTGCCGTATTACCTACAGCCGTTCACATGTCGATCCCGATATTTTAAAACACACTGTTAGAGTATAGGTTGGACTCACCCTGGAACCTTTGATCACCAACTGGACTCACCTTATACCGGACTCATCTTGTACTGGAGCCACCTAGTATCAGATTCATGTTGTCTGGATTTACTTGGGTTTTGCACTTGTTTACATTTACATTCTGGACTTATTATGTTACTTTAGTTCAGCTAGATTTATTTTACAGTCTTCATTGCCATCATTCTTCTCTTGTTTTAGTTACTTACTTTTCTTGTATCTTATCTGTTCTCCATACCATCACCTGTATATAAACTGCCATATTCATCAATAAAATTGTCTATAACTGCTTTATAGTTCTCTGTCATTTAATTAGAATTTCTTGATGAGTTGTACTCGTTCCTGTCCTGACTGGACCTGTTGATAAATTTTACAGATAGCCTGGAGATTGCCTGCTAGCCTAGAGGAGACACAGTAGAGGTTGTATAGTTAGTTATTTCAGTTGTATTGAGTTGTATTTATTCTATGGATTACTGTATTGAGCTTTGAGATGTCTTTCTGGGTTTATGTATCTTAGTCACTTAGACTTCTATCTCCTGTATCTCTTTTGGATTTCATGTTTTATCTATCCTCATCATGCTCTACCTTAGATGTGATTGAGTCTGTATCTGCTATGTCACCCCATTCGGTGAGTATAAACTGTTTAGTCTTATACTGTTAGATGCATTGAGACCTAGGACAACGTTCTACCGCCGACACTGCGACGTAGGCTGGGCGTTGTTACATTCTCGTGCCCTAACTCTAGGGTGCGGGTCGTGACACATTTTTAGTGGTGGCCCATGCAGGTCGAGTTTATGTAGTGGTATTCGAACTAGAGTATCACTACAGCCTGCAGTAGGATTAGGATTATTTTTGGGGTACTCAATCACATTAGGAAAAACTCTTAATCAGATTCCTTTTATCCAATTGCTGCTTATTGATTTTCCTTGAATATAAACTATCCTTCCTTGATTTTTTTCGCTTCATTCTCAGTAATTGCTTTTTGGTTTGACCCGTCTTCATGATGGTTATGAAGACGATTTCATCGCTCTGGTTCGGGGGATACTATCGAGAGGCTGGCCACCTCTCGTCCTGTTCATCAAGGCCTCGAGATCGCAGCTCTTGTTGTGCCGACTCAGGTTGGCATTTTTGCTACATTGGAGGTGCACCTCTATATATACAGAGATTTTCTTCCGTCATTTCTGATTTCTCTCAACAGCGGTGATTCATGCAGCATCAGCAGCAGACCAGGGAAAACTATCAGGGCGAGCTATCGTCAGGATAGTCAAGGATGTGCAGACCATTGGAGATCATGCTGCAAGTTCCGTTCTTCTCAATTCCATTCCCGCAATTATCTTTTATAATTACCTTGAAATCCGATTCCATCTGTTCCTTGTCTATTGATTAATTTTGTCATGTTACTCTTTTGTTGTGTTTGTTTTTTTCTTCTGAGAAAATCATATGGGCTAGATCGCCTAAATCATGGAATCTAGAATCCTCGATAGTCGTGTTAGTTGGCATAGTGAGGACATGTAGTCAGATTTTGGATGTATTCTCGGGTATGGGAATTTAAGGTTTTCGCCGTCGCATGCGGCAGTGCAAAAATTTTAAATACCATGAACCGAGAGGTACGTACCTTAGTCAAGGACTCTGTGATTATCGTAGCCTTGCTCACTAGCATGATGAAGACTCTGGACAACATAATTTTGGACAGACGCATATGATTAACAGATTGTATCTTGAGAAGGTTTAAACATCATACCCTTTTGATTGTTATAAATGACTTAGGAGTAGGGATATTTAGTTTTGTAGAGCTTATTCATAGGTAGTTCCTTCATAGTATAATGGTATGATGACTTGTAGAGTGTCTGTACCCTAGAGGTGATAGTTAGCATTGGTGTTAGAATAGTAACCCATTGCAGATAATTCTTCTGTTTTCTATAATACCAACCAGTTACACATAGGATGTTAGTATGCCTTACATCCTTGATGATTATTACTACTTTTCCTTACCTTTTCCAGTGAGGCACCCATGACCAGAGCCTGCCTTTGAGTATAGTTGTAGTTTTACCTAAGACCGAGAGGTCTATTTGCATAGATAGATTGCAGATGATATTAGCATATGGGATATAGGTTAGTTGGTATCTATAGGTCATTGTTGTATACGGTTATAAACATGTTGTTTAGCCTATACTTGGTTCAGTTTTCCATTTTAGTTAAGTTCCCTTCGTGTTGAGTTCCTTTGTGTTGATCACCTTTATAGGCAGTGTGCAGACCCTTCACTAGATACCATATCCCCTTGATTCAGACCATTCATCCTTAGCCTAGTTCTAAGCATTGTTTCAGACCCTTATAAGTTTAGTCTGTCTTAACCCTTGGTTGATCAGTCATGTATATATATAGATGATATACTTAGGATATATGTGATGGGTTGTTGTTCTTGAGCATATATATATATGTGGTATTTGGTATTCATGTGCTTAGCTTGTAGGTATTTAGTTATAGGTGACTTGATAGGATTGGGAAGTTAAGAGCTAGTCTATTATAGAGTTTCTCTTTTGCTAAATTCTAGTTGCCAACACCTAGATAGCTAGCATAGGTAAAACCCTAAGAAGTTGACCAGTTGATGACCAAGTACTTAGATGTTGAGAAATTGACTAGTGATTGACCCTTGACTATGTTTGACATCGAAGGGGGTGCGATCATCTTAATTTCGAGGACAAAATTTTTATAAGGTGGGTAGGATTGTAATACCCAGTTTTCCAGATAAGGGTAATTTTGAAATTTTGTAATTATAATTATTATTTATTGATTATTATTTCATATTATAATTTTTGGTGATTTTTAATCATTTTTAAACTATTTAAAATTATGACTTGTGATTTTGACATTTTACTATTGTTTGGTTTTAATTTTGAGGAATTTGTCATCCCCAGTTTTCAGAAACAGGGGTATTTTTATTATTTTGTATTTTTGAAATATTTTTGAAATTTATTTTATTATTTATAATATTGTTTTGGGATTATTTGAGTCGGGTTCGAATTTCAGCTCAATCCGACTTGAAACGGGGACCCGGGGGTAGTTTGACTCTAGTGGGACCCACACACTAGTTAGGCATGGCCCACATGATATTAATTTTAGTCCACATAATAGAAATATTTTAGTTAGAGGTTAGACTAATTATTATGGATAAGGTTAGTGTGATTAGAGACTTTAGAATGACTAATTTAGCCCCAACCAATTAGCCCTTTCCTAATACTCATAGAATAGGTTAGTGGGGGCATTTTGGACCTTACCATAATAGGACAAATAGCCCCATATGGCCAGCCACTTTGGGAGAGGATAGGCTCAAGTTTATTTCATTATTCTCATCCACACTCTCTCTCTTGTTCTTTCCCAAATTTCTAGAGAGCAATCCCTAGCAATTTCTCCACCAAATCCTTCCATTTCTCTACCAAATCCTTCCATTTTGCCACCAAATCTTTTTCTTTCCTTCTCCATTCTAGCCAAGGAGGAAGCTACCCAAGTTTGGAGGATTCGGAGCTCGTTCGTGTCCTTTTGGAATCTCTACGTGTCGGTGTCTCCCCGGGAAGGTTTTTTCTTCGATTCGATCTACCGGGAGGTATAAATCCCTTCTCCTTTTCATTTTCTCATACATATATGTCTATTTTGAACCCATAGGAATGACCCCATGGTTGTATCTCCATTTGTGTCCATTTGGAGGTCATAGGAGTGTCATTTGTGTTGTGTTTGTGTCCATGTGAGAAAATCCCAAATTTGGACACACTATGTGTTGTTGTTATGTATGAATGAATTATTACATGTTTAATCTCATATTTTTGTATTGGAGATGTGTTCTATAGTGTCTCATATATATATATATTAGTGTAGAGAGTGAGTTCTTGATATATTATGTTATATACTTGTGTTCTTTTGTCTCAAACTACCCAAATCCGTCATGATTTTTATCCACGTTTTTAATTTCAGCCCTAACTTAGAAATGTCATAACTTCTAGCTCAAAGCTCGGTTTAATCTTCCCTTTTTTTAAAAGAAGCGTATTGAAGTTAGCTTTCCAAAAACATGTATTAATAGGCCTAATTCTTTCTGTAACTTTCTGGAGAATTATTTGAGTGTCAGCTGTACGAAAGACAAACGCGTTCTCGGTGTTTTTGCGATTCCGGGAGTTTCTGGAAACGAAAACGCGATCCGTTTGAAGTTTCGGAAAGCTAACACATAGATCTATAACATACTTTAATCCTAGATTTTAATTCATGCTGAGATGGTACAGTATTGATTATTAGTAGGAGTTACTATTCGGCATATGCATTTTGTGCACCCTTGTGTGTAATATAATGTTCTATTTGATTTTAACCCATGTTAATGTATATACAGTATGTAATTAAATAGAAAATGCAAGCATGAGTAAATATTTAAATAAATGATGTATGAGGTATAAGTATCCTATCTAATATAAGCATGTATAAGTATTGCTTGTAATGAATATGTAGGTTCCATAGTATGTAATGTATGGTGCATATAGTAGTGCAAGAGAATAAATGAATGATGAATGAATGCAAGCATGAATGTAATATAATAATAGATGTAATGTATACAATATACAAGTTAATGAGATGTAATATTCTATGTTAACACAAATCCTATATTACCTCATGTACCCCCTTACACTATGTTGACACTATCACACTTGACACATTGTTCACTTACACTTTGACACTCTTTCATATGTATACACTATTTAGGCCCATTTAACCCTCACTTGCCCCTTTGCCATGTTCACATACACACACATAGCCTCTTAAATAAGTATTTATGAATATAGTTAACTTAGCTATGTATGTATATTATATATATGTTAGCATATTGTGTTGTAATATATAAGTTTATATAACCATTTGAAATGTCATGATTATAGACCTAATGTTAATACCAATATATGCATGTGTATATATGTGTAGACATATATAGCTTAAAGTAATAGATTACCTAGTGTATATCCAATATGAATTCTTGCCTAGTTGAGTATTGAATAATTGCATGCTATATAGAGTTGGGTGTATGTTGGCTTGTATAGCCTTGTATTGATGTGTGCTTGCTAGGATAGTCTTGGTTAGGCCTAGTAAGACTTGCTGGGTTAGGACATGACCTAGTTTGACTAATGCAGTTGACCAGAGTTGACCAAGGGTTGACTTTGGCCTAGTTTGACCTACATTCATGTAGAATGCATTGTAGTGCTTTATATTACCCTTTTGGACATGTTGTGACTTGTGCTGTTCTAATTAGGAGCTAGACACCTCTCATCGGACAGTATATTTACTTTGGACATTCAGACATTAGGCGAGTACATTCTCTGATAGTTCTTTCATTTACTTGTCAATTACTGTACTTCAGTTCTAGATAGTTTTATGTGATTCTTACAACACGTATGGATATTTTTGGATTCATGTATGCAACATACTATTTGTCTGGCCTCTATTTCTGGAACCACTACTGGCATCACCTTCTGGAACCACTACTGGCATCACCTACTGGAACCACCTACTGAAATCACTCTGGAATCTTTTGCTGGTATCATTATGTTTGGCTGGACTCATCTCGATTCTCGTGTCATTTTCTGAATTCACTTGTACTTGTGGACGGGGAAATATTAGAATAGGCATGTGAACATACCCAAATACTGGAACTACTCCCTTGGAATTATACTGGAACGATAGCCATCCCACACTTGGCCGAGTGTGCAGTTTGCCGTATTACCTACAGCCGTTCACATGTCGATCCCGATATTTTAAAACACACTGTTAGAGTATAGGTTGGACTCACCCTGGAACCTTTGATCACCAACTGGACTCACCTTATACCGGACTCATCTTGTACTGGAACCACCTGGTATCAGATTCATGTTGTCTGGATTTACTTGGATTTTGTACTTGTTTACATTTACATTCTGGACTTATTATGTTACTTTAGTTCAGCTAGATTTATTTTACAGTCTTCATTGCCATCATTCTTCTCTTGTTTTAGTTACTTACTTTTCTTGTATCTTATCTGTTCTCCATACCATCACCTGTATATAAACTGCCATATTCATCAATAAAACTGTCTATAACTGCTTTATAGTTCTCTGTCATTTAATTAGAATTTCTTGATGAGTTGTACTCGTTCCTGTCCTGACTGGACCTGTTGATAAATTTTACAGATAGCCTGGAGGTTGCCTGCTAGCCTAGAGGAGACACAGTAGAGGTTGTATAGTTAGTTATTTCAGTTGTATTGAGTTGTATATATTCTATGGATTACTGTATTGAGCTTTGAGATGTATTTTTGGGTTTATGTATCTTAGTCACTTAGACTTCTATCTCCTGTATCTCTTTTGGATTTCATGTTTTATCTATCCTCATCATGCTCTACCTTAGATGTGATTGAGTCTGTATCTGCTATGTCACCCCATTCGGGGAGTATAAACTGTTTAGTCTTATACTGTTAGATGCATTGAGACCTAGGACAGCGTTCTACCGCTGACACTGCGGCGTATGCTGTGCGTTGTTACATTCTCGTGCCCTAACTCTAGGGTGCGGGTCGTGACAAGAAGTGCTTGGTTCTCCTGGTTCAGGAGATGCGCCTTCTTCATCAGCCGCTTGTTCTCCTTTATTATGTAGCAGTTCTGTAGGTATAGCTTTGAGTTGATCCTTTCCATTACTTCTTCCTCCTGAGAAACAAATCCCAACAATAAGTTCAAGGTGTTACAGAGGTATAGATAGATAGATAGATAGATAGATAGATAGATAGATAGATAGATAGATAGATAGTATAAGAACAAAATTAGTTGTGGCTTGGTGCGAGTTGTTAGAAACACAAGATGAAGGCTCTGTTTGCTTTGCTTGTGAGGGAGGAAGCTCAGTAAGGAAAGTATGAAGGCACTGCACTGCATCATGAACAAACCTCCACCCAACTTAACTCTATAGACACATGCATGACTTACCACACTGCACTGCCTCATGAACAACCCCCCCATACGAGCATTATGCAGTTGAAAACATTAGGACTGCCAGGCCTGTGGCAGTCCTAATATAAAGTAGGACTGCCACAGTCCCTGCAGTCCTCTTTTACAAGTGGACTGTAGGGACTGTGGCAGTCCTAATGTAATCCATCCCCGACTGTAGCAGCCGAACGACCAAAATGAGACACTCGTTTGTCGTATTCTAGGGTTAGGGTTTCAAGAAAGAAAAAATGTGGGTTTGTCGTGTTCGAAAATTCCATTCATGAACCCTAAAGAGATTCTAAACCTAATTTATCAAAACTTTTTAGAGAATTAAAAATATTCTAGGGTTTTGAATAGAATATAGAAAATTTTAGAAGAAATTAGGGAAGAACGTACCTAGAATCCGATTGCTTCGACTTGCGTGTCATCTCTTCGAATCTAGGAATGTTGTTGAAGAAATTTTGGTGGAGGAATTGGGAATGGAGTGGTAGAGAAGAAGAGAGTAGGGTTTTGGGAGAGAGAGAGGGAGAGCTTTTTTTCTTTTGGTGGAGAGAGAGTAAAATGAGATATGGGAAAGAATGGAGGGTTTGGGGTTTGGGCTGTCCCCAAGCAAATTGTGGGTGCCCTCCAGCAAAATCTCCACCTGCTTGGGCTGCTCCCAAGTAAAAAATGTGGTGCCCTTAGAAAAACCCTTTAAAATTAGAGCTGACAAGCTCGTTTTCGACCAAAACGGTCATAATGTGAGCAAACAATTTTAAAACCAAATTATGAGGATAACGACATGTCAGTATCGACAAATTACACATGAATAACATCTTAGATTTCAATTTTAAAGACAATTTTAACCTAAAGTTAGGGCACAAATTTACTTGCCATATGAATTGAAACTTAAGGGCTAGTAGTTAGACCTTAGCTAAGAGTCTAATCATATGTTTGTTATTGTTTGTTTCTATGTTTGCCTAGGGTAGTAGAGAAATTTTCGTGCGAGTACTGGTTAGTTGTCAATATAAATCCATCGAGCAAAACATGCAAGTACTCATGAAGTATTGTAGCTTTACTTTATGTAATCTATCACGATTGCTCTTCCTAGTTAGGATTCATATTCTTGATATTGATTGTACAGGAGAGGTTGTTCTATGATTCTTCTTTACGAGTTATACATGTTACTTGTTACTCGTATCATAGCTGTATCACACTCGGTTCATACTTGTATAATCTGGATTATTTTGTGAACAACTCGGAATGGAAAATACCCAAGTAGACATGTGGACAACATACTCGTATACCGGCCCGTTAGCCCCCACCTATCTGACAAATAGCATTCGTGCACCTAGTGCATCGACATGGTAGATACCCACTCGCAATCCACACGTTGAACATCATGTTCTAAAACACATACTACAAGTATTATTCCAACTTGATCATTGTGTCACATTAGTTTCACTTTTACCTCTATTACTGTTCATGTCACATGTCATTATTTTTCGGTTACTATTTTATTCCATAATGTTGTTAACATGTCACCATGTTGTACTCATACATTAGTCATCCATGCTAGATTTATAGTGCATTGTATTCTTTATTTCATGTGTACTTTGCTCAATTTTGACAGGATATATTAACCGGTTAATAGTCGTAGAGGATGGCATATACCCTACACACTAATGTCTATCCTAGGGAGAGTTAGGTGGTGATGCGGAGGAGTCGAAGCATATTTTGATCGAAAATATTTAATTGCATAACTTAGACTTTTACTATTGTTATCTTCATTCGACGAATTTGTTCTCAAGGATATTGATCTTAGATTTTGGATTATTTAGTGGATTCCATTGGTGCCTATGGTTTCCCTTTTTGGAGTTATATGGACTTTATTTAATTAATTCTTGGGCTTTATAAATGTTTTCTTGTCTTTATCTTATTTACTTGTCTTAGTTGTAAATGTGAATTAGTTAGATATTAATTGCCATTTTGAGTATGAATCATATTGTTATGGATATCATATTGTTGAGCTTATATGTGGAAATTGGCATCGAGGTATGGACATCGTACTACCATCAATACTGTATCGTCAGTGGCAACATATCCACAATCTGGATTTATGTGGGATGGTGCGGATCTGGATGCTATGGGACACGCGTATTTGGAAGGGTCAGGTAAAGTTCGTATCCGAACAATTAATTGCTATTGAACTCACTAACAAAGGGGGTTACCAAGTGATGGTGGGAGCGGTTTATGGGCACAATAACAGGAGATGACGGTTCCAACTTTGGAAGAATATTATCCAGGTCGCTGCAGGACTATCTCCCCTTGGTACTGAGCATAGATTTCAATGCTATTCTTGCGGAAGACGAAAAGAGGGGAGAAAGAAAGGTCCCGGCGAATATCCTAGCGGACTTTCAAGACTGTCTTCTCTGCTCGGGACTGTCTTGTTTAACCAGAGTTGGTCATCTCCGGTCATGGGATAATAGTTCGATCAATAATCGAATTAGCTGCCAACTTGACAGGACGTTGTGCAATAACAAATGGTTAGCGACGTTCCCTTATAGTCGGGCGGAGGGGCTACATAGGGGAACAAGTGATCATACTCCTGTCCTCATATATATGTTGACGGAGTGTTCGGCACAAAGAAAGCCTTTTCGATACTGTAATTCATGGCACTTGGAAGATGGGTATCAAGAGGCGATCAAGGAGGGAATGCTTAGACCTACTTCTGGGAATGCTCAGTTTAAGTTGGTTAAACAACTTAAATATATCAAACAGTCTCTGAAGGATTGGAATAAGAGAAGGCCGAAGTCTATTATTGGGGACTTGGAGGATGAACTGAAAAGTATACAGGTAATGGTGCAGGCAAACACTTCGGACGCTCACTTGTTGGCCAGGGAGATAGAGTTGCAAGAGATCGCCCGTCGTCACCGATTCCAAGACGAATTACAATTACAACAAAGGGGAAAATGCAGTTGGCTTAAAGATGGTGACAGATGCTCGAAGTTCTTTCATGCTACTATTCGTGCTCGGCAGCATATAAACTCCCTGGGGCCGATTATTGGTGTTGATGGGAGCATTAGATCAGAAGCTAAAGATATTGCGGAGGAGGCAGTCAACTACTTCAAGGTACTATATAATCAAAACTCCTACATTACTAATTTTTCTGACATTATATGCAAGCGGCTAGTAAAAAATGTGGGTAACGAGAGGCTGAGACAGGAGGTCACTATAGAAGAAATTGATGGGGTTATCAAAAAGTCAGATCCTAACAAATCTCCAGGTCCAGATGGGTTTAATGCAGGGTTTTTTAAACAGCACTGGATCAATTGAAAGTTCAAGTGTTCTAGGTTGTGGTCGAATTCTTCAAGACTGGGCGCCTATTGAGGGAACTTAATCACACGTTCCTTACACTTGTCCCGAAGAAGGAGGGTGCGACGGAGTTGGGGGATTTTCGACCAATCTCGTGTTGTAATTTTATTTACAAAATTATTACGCATATCATGTGTGACCGAATGTAGGAGTTGATGCAGGAGCTGATATCTCCAAATCAGACTGCATTTATTAAAGGCCGCTCTATCGCCGAAAACTGTCTGCTTGCTCATGAAATGGTTCGTGACTTTAACAAGATGGGAGGGAGGAAAGGGTGCATCAAATTGGACCTAAGAAAGACATATGATATGGTTAATCGGGGATTTGTTTGCAAAATTCTTCATAGCATAGGCTTTGCAGATTGGTGGGTGGACAGGGTTAAAGAATGTATCACTACGCCAACTTTTTCGATACTGATTCAGGGTCAACCCCATGGATTCTTCGGGAGTAGTCATGGGCTTCGGCAGGGAGACCCACTTTCCTCGTATTTATTTACTATTGTCGTGGAATATTATACCTGCCAAATGGATATTGCGGTTCATCGGGGCCAAATAACGTCTCTCTATCATCGGGTGACTCCTATAGTATCACATCTTATGTATGCAGATGACCTTTTGGTCTTCATTGAGCCCTCATAAAGGACGATTGCAGCTCTTAATAGATTATTAGAGGAGTTCGGGTACCTCTCGGGTCTTCAGCTGAACAGGGAAAAGAGCCAAGTATTTTTTTAATAAAACTATCCTGAAAGTCTGGTTGGCTCAGCTTCAGATAGAGGCCAGCCAACTGCCTGTGAGGTATCTGGGGATTCCACTATCCGTTACACATGCTCGAGATGCTGATTGTCAGGGTCTGATACAATATGTGCAAGCGAGGCTTGAAGGGTGGCAATCCCAAATTTTATCATTCGGAGGAAGACTAGAATTGATTCGGTCGATCGTTATGGCTATCACTGCTTATTGGCTTCAGGCAATATATTCCTGAGAAGACTATAAAGAGAATCGAGTAACTTTGTGCCAATTTCGTCTGGCAAGGAGGCCTTCATATGATTGCTTGGGATGAGTTGTTCCGTCCCATTGAAGAAGGAGGAGTGGGGTTGCACTCATTGCATACTCTTCGAGAAATAGCGATGGTTAAACTGGCCTAAAGTTTTTTGGAAGGCAGGAGTCTTTGGGCGAGATGGATGCGTAGCAGATACGTTCAGGACACAAACTTTTTGGTGAAGAATATCAACAATAACTATTTCGTAACCTTCAAACATATTCTCAGAGCTAGACAAGTCTTGAAAACTGGAATAAAAAGGGTGGTACACAATGGGCGGGATACGAGCTTACGGCTCGATCCCTGGCTGGGACACAGTAGCCTAGTTGACCGACTTGGTCGGCCGAGCTATGAGCTGTTCGGTCGGAGTGAGCCACTCAGTGTCATTCTACAGAACGACCAATGGTCATTGGATGCGCAGCCGTTTACCCATGAATTTGCAGAGGAAATTGGACAGGTCAAAATCGATCGAGAAGCGTTGGCGGATAGGTGGGTGTGGTCCACGTCGAATACATGCGACTTTGTGAGTAAGGAGATATATGAGCTTTTACGTCCACGCTATTCGCATGTGGAATGGGCTGATGTCGTGTGGACCAAGGATGCAACTGTCAAAATGAAATTTTGTGCTTACAAAGCTATCCAAAGCTATTCGAGATAGGCTACTCACAAAAGAAAGACTTGTCCGATTTGGAATACAAGTGGAGAGCCCAGGGTGTGTGCTGTGTGGGGGCGAAAATGAGTCGAGAGATCATCTCTTTTTCTAATGTCCTATGATAACTTCATATGGAAACTCCTATGTTCGGAGTTGGACAACATATTTGTAAATGGAGCAGGACTTCATGACATAATTGGAGTTATATCTACAATTAAGAGTCGGGACCAAGTGTTGTATCGGAAGGCTAGGATTCGACTCTTATATGCTGTCTAGCATGTCTGGAGAGAACGAAATAGGAGAATATTTGATGGGGAATCATTATCGGTCTCCGGTGTTATCAATAACATAAAAGTGGATATAAATTGTATGGAAAGTGAGACAGTAGGGATATGCTTTCCTGATATGTAGTGGTTGTAAGTTGTTCTTCTTTTCTCAATAGAATTACCCTATTCGCTTATATATATATATATTTCGGGCCCAGCCGGACCCGTTCTACCCAGGTCATGGGCTTGGGCTGGATTTCATTATTTTGGTCAAAGTCTGGCTCGGCCCGGAGTCTTTGACCGGGTTGACCTGGGTCTGGGTTGGACCGACCTGTCCCACTTCACACCTTGACGAACACCACCACCGCCACTTCACACCTTGCCGACTTCGTGGTTCCATCTATCAATCCCTCCCCCAGTGCCCTCAATACTATGACGTCACCCGGCTGTGCTATGCAATCTACCAGGTAACAACGTTACATTGCCCGGAACGAAATATCCATGTGCGTATAAGTATATCCATGTCCATATTTGTCCAACATACGACCAACTGCATTTTTACCAATCTAAGATGTCTGTATAGCGGACCCACGTCCTTATCCTTACCCGTACGTTATCTGACTAAATAATTTGTCACATAGGATGTAGTACTTATCAGCTCATATTATTTGTTGGTGGAATCGTCGGTGCCTGTCTCACTGACATGTGGGCCAGGTGAACACCAGCATCAGGCACCTTCCGGGTGAAGAGAGAATAGCCGTAATTCTGCAGACAAATATTCAGATAGAGAAAAAAAATACACCACAGTAATGGGTGAGCAAGAAATAGAAAGGAACAAAACACAATTATGAACCAACACAAGCTTAAATTATGAACCAACACCAACTTTTATGATATTGCTGAATATCTAAATCTGCATTTTGATTGGTAAAATTTAGCAAAGCATGGCAAATATACGAAGAAACAAAGAAAATTAAATCCGTGCAGCATGTAAGTAGATTTACCGATAACTGAAAGTGTACAGTCTACAAACACAGGTGAATCAGCAGCTAGGGAGATCAAAAGAATGTCACAAGCTATGTTATATGTAAATTTAGGGACTGTAAAGTTCTTCCTAAAATGTTGGTAGCAGATTTACATCAACAAGATCTTAGGGAGCTAATAGCACAAGCAGCATTGGGGCTCACACAAACTTTAACCAGAAACCCAAAACATCGAGACCTTTGAATACTCTGCTGCCATACAAGAGAACAATCCTCCAAATCTACAAAAATTGATATGAACACGCCATTCAGAAAGAGGCCGAACTAGTTCTTCGGAGCTGGTATTTTGGTTCTGGTGGGGGTAAATAGAGTAGCTTGTCCAACTCCTGCACGGGTCAAACAACAAGGAAAATCAGCTTATAGCCACCTCGGTGCCCTAAAAATTGGCAAGAGTTTAAACAGAAACAAGTATTTCAGAAAAACTCAGAATCTAGCATCTACAGTCATGCATTTGTAATTTTGTGTTATGACTTTACAGATGGCATCAATCAGAGGAGATACGCATCCTTGGCATGATGTTTCACATCCAACTATTTGGTTATAGCATAAGTTAACAACAAATCCAAGTAATAATATATTCACTGAAACTTGAGATTGATAATGTGAATAAATAAAAGAACTGATTGCTTTCCGATTGCATTTGAAGTGGAATGAGTAAGGGATTCCCCGGAATTTTAACCTTGAAAAGCATGCCCAGGTTCCTGAAACCGTTGAACTCTTTGCATCGAACCACCAATTGATAAAGATCACACAAAATCTCGACACGACCATATAATTAATCACGTCACAACCATATAGAAATTATTTGTTTTCAACAAAAAACATAAATATAGATAATACTAAAATCTAATGTATCCATGGCGTACCAATATACTAATCTTTCTGAAAAGTATTTTTGGATCGTATCTTGTCTGTATTTGAATCCGTCTTCATGTTTATGCAACCTAGCTTGTATAACTTGAACTGTCATTTTAAGTGTCAAATTACAAGTACTCTCAGTATTTTATCATTAGAAAGTAAGCCACTTCAGGGTATATCAGATATAACAACAACCAGATACAAATTCATCGTCTTCCAGAGCTATAAGCATATAGTAATCCAGATATGAACTTTGGAACATAAGGACGTCCACACAAACATACACGTGAAAGCTAAGAAGCACGGGCCCTCCAAAATATGGACCGTTCCATGTTGGACAGAACCTGGACACTCAAAAAGACAATAGGACGCACCAAAATAGGCAGTGTCCGTGTCTCCATCTTTTCCTTGTCGTGCCCAATCAGTGTCCATGTAACATAGCTTAAATCATAAGGATATTTCTGATGTATAAGAGGCCTGAAAACTTTAGTTTTAAAAAGCACTACAAATTTTAAGTGTAAAATTAACTACCATCATCTAGTGCGAAGAACTTCCAGTTTTTTTTTTTTGTGACCAACGAACGAAATCTTGATTTAGGTATATGCACAAACTTGGAATTGTGGTTGCCACAGATGCAAAATTCTTTCATTCATTGAGAGTTTCGAGATTGAATTTTCGCAATGACAAAGTTAAAAATAAAAAGAATTACAGCTCCCTTTTCCCTTCTACCTTTATACTAAGAAATTAAGTTATTGGTAAATGTGATATATAACTACAAATTTTTGATAAATTTTAGCCGTGAGCATACTAACAATAGCAGCCTTCCCATCCTGAGTGAGCTGGACCATGTGTAGGTTATCCACGGAAAACGCATCAAGCAATTGCTTTGGATCAAAGCATAAAAATGTAACATTAGCACAACTTTAGGGTCAATATGCAAAAAGGAACTTTTATCAGCTATAAATTTCAATGAAACAATGTAGGTAGTACATAACTTAAGCTAATGTTAGTACAAGTTTAGGGTCAATAAGTAAAAAGGAACATTTATTGGTTATAAATTTCAATATCACAAAGCAGGTAGAACTAAACTTAAGCTGAATAGAGGAAAAGGATTTATGTAGTGCCCATGAATGAAATAAAGGCGTTGTTGCTGTTGTTTAAATGGAACATAGGAGTTCAAAGAAGTTATATAAATAGAGTCTTGACATTTAGTTGACATGCGGAAGTAATATTTAAAGGGTTTTCCAACAAACCACTTCTTACAACTGCAGTTTTGAGGGGTTAATATTTTGAATCAAGGTGCGTTTGGTTACAAGGTGGAAAATATGTGGAAAATAAATTAGTTCCACGGGATTATTTTACTGGGAAAGAAATTTCATGGAAAAAATTCCACGGAGTTAATTTGGGTGTTTGATTGACGATATTTTCCATGGAAATTGATATTTTCCTATGGGCTGGGTCAGTTTTATTTTCCACCATTTTGGAGGAAAATATGGAAAATGATAGATTCTTGGAAAATAATTTCATGGAAAATATACGCTATCAAACACTGCAATTGGTGGAAAATTTGTGATGGAAATATTTTCCATTAAAAAAAAAGCTCAATCAAACACAGCCTTAGTATCAATTTTATTAATAAGCTACAGTTGCCTCATACAAGGTTCTACCGCTTAAACGAGCCAAGCTAATCTTAATACTTACCTGCATAAAATATCTCATTTATATGCTCTACAGTAATGTAATATTGTGTCAAGCATGCCACTGAGAAGCTTACCTCTCTCTCATGCATATATGAGCTATAAAGTTACGAGTTTATGCTAATATTTCATTTTTGTGTATTCGGAGGAATTGAAACAGACATTACTGCTTTAAATTTGGAGATTTCAAATGGTTTAGGGTCAATGTCTTTGGCCTGGTTCTGGAGCTATTGGCCAAAACCATCTGAAAGGGATCCATTCTGGTTTGTGAAACCTGAGTGTATTCCCTTATACCTGAATTTTTATACCAACATCACACCAATCTTTACTAGTTTGTAACAATTTTAAATATCGAGGACAATGTCTTCATCTCCACCCTTGTAATGGAAATGTGCACGACTTTTAACATGCTCTGAAGATCAATGGAAATGGGACTTACAAAATAGTTAGCAGAAAGATGGGAAGCGGATTGCTTGAAGAGAAGGGAAAGAAGACAGAAAAAAAAAACTAAAGGGAAAGATGATAGAAGTAAGATATCAGGGTTCTCTTTGAAAAGACTATGCCATACAAATTCTTTTATAATATAGAAGAAACAACATACAAAAAGATTAGCACTGTTTGTATGAAGTGGAGGTGCAATCGAAACACAATGCGTCCAATGCATGACTTGCCAACTTAACGGAAACATTTATTGAAGACACAAAAGTCTGGAGTATTTCATATTTTAGATTGGCAGCCATCAGGGGGTGGCCCAACGGTTGGGGCTGGTGGGAGTTATTAGGGAGGTCCTGGGTTCGAGTCCAAGTCTCAACAAAAAATAAATAATGAATAAATAATAAATAAGAGTGGCCTGAAACAGTGAGGATCTAAGCAAACAGGATAAATGTAGCAGAAATAAGGATATCAAGATGTACGTGTGGGAAGATAAAGAATGACAAAATAGAGTTAGATTTGTATTAGAATTTAGATGACGAATATAAACTGGACAGTAAGGCACATGTAATGATGAACTAAGTACCAAGAACAATGACAACAATATTCAGATTCTTGTTAAATGATACCTTAAAAAGGGGGAAGAAATGCAGTTTAATGGTCAGAATACAGAAATTTTGAAAAGAGCTGCTCATTACACGTTTTTTCCCCTTAATAGGAAGGATTGGTGGATAAGAATTCTTAAGATTTAAGATTTGAGTCAATTTTGGGGAAAACTCCATGTTTGTGGTGGAGCTAACCAAATTTCTAAAAATAAAAAAGTCTCAAGTACCTTCATAAAGCAAAAGTTTTGAAAAACAGATGAGAAGATTTTCTGGTAACATATAAGCAGCAACAACATATATATTTAAGTTTAGCAGACACACAAAAGTTGATATCAAGTCTCTGCAAGCAGCATATGGTGGAAAAATTAATAACTGAACTGAAAAATGGTAACAAGCTAGTGAATATGATGCATAGGATGTCAATTCTTAGTTTATCCCCGAGCCCAAAGGGGTAATTTTGTCCACGTGCTGAGCCTGCAATGTTGTGAATAACGAGAGAGGAGTTATAAATGGTGATTGGTGGTGGGAATTCTCAGGAAGAGAGATTGCTGACGAAACTCCCAGATGCCTCTGTTTTAGGTGTTCCGCAACTTTTTTAGCAACCAGATAGCAACTGAGATGTACAAGGCGGACACCTAATTTTCTAGGGATACAAGTGCACAGGTTGCAAGATAGTAAAATAGAGCATAATAAATCAAACACCTAATCAAGTGCTACAAAGTTGCTAATGTTGGAAATAAAGCGCAGAAACTGATTCCCCAAGGATTGCGCCTGTTGAGAGTAAATAAGGGACTTTAGTCCCACATCGGTTAGATGTAATATGAAGAGGGGTTGGACCCTCTATAAGTAGTAGGCAGTAGCCCTCAATAATATTATCTGAGAAATTAGACTCATTTCTACATGGTATCAGAGCCATAACTCTCTCTCTCTCTCTCTCTCTCTCTCCACAAAAAAAAAAAAAAAAAAAAAATTTAGCCGAATCCCCCCCCACCGGACCAGCAGCCACCCCCCCCCCCACCGGACCAGCAGCCACCCCCCCCCCCCGACCCCCCCGCCCCCGGAGCAGTAGCACCACCCCCCCCGACCCCCCCCCCCCCCCCCCGCCAGCACCCTCCCGCCCCCCCCCCCTCCTAACCCTAGCCTCTCTTGCAATGGAAACCCTAACCCTAGCTCTAGCAGCCCCATCCAAACCCTAACCCTAACCTTAGCCGTAAAAAAAAAAAAAAAAAAAAAAAAAAAAAAAAAGATTTTCTTCTCTTTAGAAGATCTCTGTAGTTGCCTCGAGAATCAGTACCTTCTTTTTAGAAGCTCTACTACGAATACGAAATCTCTTTAGATTTTCGTATCTCAGAAACGTTGTCTTTACAATCGTTTCTGCACGGCTGGTATACCTCTGGTTTGTCTCATGCAAGGAGGCACAACTACGTTGGTTATCCTTGAGCCGTCCGAACGCGTTATCATGACGCGGTTCTAGTTGGTCGTATAAACTACGACATATCAGTGAGGGATCCCGTTTTGTTGTTTTCCCCCGATAGCTGACTAAGACGAAGACGATTCACAAGAAGACGACTCCGGAAACAACAACACCTCACTGATTGCAGTTGCAGAAGTCATGGATTCCATCTATGGGAAGTTGACAGCAGAAGAAATGAAGGCCCTGGTCGAGGATCTCCTGACCAAGAGATTACCGGAGGCAACCCCACGCGTGACCCATACTGATGTGGATCCGTCACCGTACAAAATGGGGAAGTTGGACAAGCTGGAGACGAAGTTGGAAGGCACGACCAACTACTTGAAATGGTCGCGGCAGGCGATGCGGACGCTGAAGGGACGTGGCTTGGTTGGTTATGTAGATGGCCACACCAAGGCCCCTGTCGATCACTCCTCGAAGGAGTTTGCTGTATGGAACATTGTCAACAATGTCGTGGCTGGTTGGTTGACAGCCTCTTTGACCGACCAAGTGTCGGATAACGTTGAAGCAATGGAGGGAGCTGCTGATATCTGGAGAACATTGAAAGACATGTACTCCGGTTCGGGTAACCCCATGCGAGTCTTCCAACTGCAGGATGAGCTCGATCGGGTAATCCAAGACGATCGTACCATCTCTGAGTACGCTGCCTTGTTGAAGAAGTACTGGTCTGATCTTGACCATTATGATCCTCTTGGCATGGAGGATGCTCAGGTTGAACCAACTTTTGCAAAACATTTCCAGAAATTTCTGGATTATATCTCGCGGCAACGGATGATGAAGTTTTTGAAGGGGCTCAACCCTGCATTTGAGCAACGGAGGAATGTACTTCTCGCACAACCGCAGCTGCCGACATTAGAAGACGCCATAGCTGCCATGGCACAAGAAGAAGCACGGTTGAAGCTGATGCCTACCAAGGGTATCTTCCAGGGGGAGCAGGTCGGAGTTGACACATCTGCTCTTGCCACTTTCACACAGCCTCCTTCTACGGGAGGCGTTTGCCACAACTGTGATGACACAGGGCATTACATCCGCTTTTGCCCAAAACCGACACGGACTCCCTCGAATGGTCGGGGCCGTGGTCGCGGTGGACGACGAGGTGGTCGAGGCAGCTACAGTGGTAGAAGGGGCACTTACTCTGGAGGCAACAAGGCGCATCTGGCGGATGAAGGTGGGGACAATCAGCTGGCGGACATCACTCCATTTTGGAGAGAAGTTCCCGAGAAGATGCGCGGCTCAAAGCTTGGTTCTGGTGAACGACAAGTCATTCCTGGGGCGCCGTCCACTACAGGAGATTACTGCACTTACTTCTCCCAAACCAGTGCCGGTATACCTCCGCGTGCTCTTGCATCTGTCTCTCAGCCAGCTTGGATTATGGACTCTGGGGCATCTTGCCATGTCACGGGGTCCCGAGGTGAGTTTCGGGAATACTCTACTCTAACGCCGCCAGAAAGCATTCAGACTGTTGATGGTACCTCCAGGCCTGTTACGGGTAAAGGCACTGTTGATTGCACTCCTTCCATCACTCTATCTAATGTCTTACATGCTCCTTCCTTTCATGTCAATCTTATATCCATTAGCGCCATTATCCTTGATCTAAACTGTATTGTTTTCTTTGATATTCCTAAGGTAACTTTTCAGGAGAAGGGAACGGGGAGAAGACTAGGCACTGGCACATGGCATAAGGGTCTATGGTACTTGGACATGAATGGTCTGGATAGAGCACTGGCATCTTTGGTTGCAGACGCACAACCGGAAGTCCGAAGTCGAAGTGTCGAAGCCGAGCTGCTCCTCCACCATCAGCGTGTAGGACATTCTTCTTTTCCCGTTATTAGTCGACTGTATCCGTCCTTATATCAAAAAGCAAATAAAGAGTTGTTAGTTTGTAATGCTTGTGAGTTGGGGAAACATACCAGAAGCTCGTATGTGAGTTCTGGGCATCGATGTTCTGCTGCTTTTGATATGATTCATTCCGATGTGTGGGGCCCTTGTCCTACAAACGGTGTTAACGGTTATAGATGGTTTGTTACTTTTATTGACTGTTCTACCCGCGTAACGTGGGTCTACCTGCTGAAGAATAAAAGTGATGTTTTTGAGGCATTTCAAAGCCTCCATCAACGGGTAAAGACACAGTATAATGCTCGTATTAAGTGTTTCCGGTCGGATAATGGGACGGAATATACCCATAAGAGGTTTGCTGCGTATTTATCCTCTCATGGTATACTGCATCAAACCTCTTGTGCATATACACCGGCTCAAAATGGTATTGCCGAACGAAAGAATAGGCACCTGCTGGAGGTAGCTCGGACAATGATGCTGGCTATGAATGTCCCTAAATTTTTGTGGGGGCAGGCTGTCTTGACAGCCTCTTATCTCATCAACAGGATGCCCTCTCAATTACTGAACTGGAAGACGCCTTTAGAAATGCTCACGGGGACAACTGAGTACACCGTTCCTCCGAAAGTATTTGGTTGCGTATGCTTCGTCCACGATAACAGGCCTGGCATTGGTAAGCTGGATCCTCGAGCAGTTAAGTGTGTCTTTGTTGGGTACACCGGAACACAGAAGGGTTATGTATGCTGGAGCCCGGTTGAACGGAAGCTGTTTGTAAGCATGGACGTTACATTCAGAGAGCTGGAACCTTATTATGGTTCGGACGAAGGTTCTGCGTTTGGGAACACGCCTCACACAGCAGGTGTTGGACGTGAGGGGGAGGTAGTACGCCCAAACGTAGTTGTCGGATCGGTACCTTGTCCTGTCGTGACACACTGGAAGAAAGGGGGAGAAAGCATCAATGATACTGATACGGAGGATGACGAAGACAATACGTACATTACGCAGGGGGAGAAGCAGACAAGGGAAAAGGAGCTCCAAGTTTACAGAAGAAGACAGCAGAGGTCCAGTACTGTGCCATGCCCTGGTCCTATAGTGCCAAATCCCTCGTCTACTCCTGCCCCGACTCCTGAAGATGTTACTCCCGCACCGGATCGCTCGGATTCGGAAGCGGATCTCTCCGATTCGGATGGTATGCTTTTCCCACCACCCATTGCTCCCTTAAGGAGGTCTTCTCGCATTAATGCGGAAAAGGCTCCTATTCGTTATAAAGATTATGAACATGATATCGCCATCTACCTATCTTATTCTAATATTTCTTCGACTTATCAAACATTCCTCACTTCGTTAGACTCCACTTCTTTACCTAAGAATTGGCAGGAAGCAAAGAAGGACCCAAGATGGAAAGCCGCAATGATGGAAGAACTTGGGACACTAGAGAAAAATAAGACATGGGAGCTGGTGCCATTACCTGAAGGAAAGAAAGCTGTGGGATGCAAATGGGTTTACACAGTGAAGGAGACACCAGAAGAAAAAATTGAACGATACAAGGCGAGACTGGTTGCAAAAGGCTATACCCAGACATATGGTATCGACTATGATGAGACTTTTGCCCCAGTAGCAAAGATGAGTACCGCAAGAACGCTGGTCTCCATTGCAGCAAACTATGGGTGGAAGCTATACCAGTTAGACGTAAAGAACGCATTTCTTCATGGAGACCTACAAGAAGAAGTATACATGGAGACTCCTCCGGGGTGCTACTCTGTGTCAGATTCAGGTGAAGGAACGTCACATGGAAAAGTGTGCAAACTGAAGAAGTCGCTGTACGGGCTGAAGCAATCTCCTCGAGCCTGGTTTGACAGATTCAGAAGGGCTGTCACTGGCATGGGGTACCATCAGACAAATGCAGATCATACTGTCTTCCTCCAGCATGCAAGGGGCCACATTACTATACTTGCTGTATATGTAGATGATATAGTGATCACAGGTGACGATGTAGTTGAGATCACTAAGCTGAAGACGAAACTCGCCAAAGAGTTTGAGGTGAAGGACCTGGGAGAGATGAGATACTTTTTGGGTATCGAGGTGTGTGATGGTAAACAAGAAATTGTTCTCTCACAAAGGAAATATGCACTAGATCTGTTGAAAGAGACAGGAATGCTGGGATGCCGAGCAGCAGTCACTCCAATTGACCAGAAGTGCAAGATGGGAGCAGAAACAGGAAAGCCTGTTGATCGCGAAAGGTATCAAAGGCTAGTAGACAGACTGATTTATCTAGGGCATACTCGCCCTGATATCTCATTTGCAGTAAGTGTTGTAAGCCGCTATATGCATGATCCAAGAATGGGTCATATGGATGCAGTATTTCAGATTCTAAGATATCTGAAAGGGACGCCGGAAAAAGGACTGTGGTTCAAGAAGAATGGATGCACAGATGTTGAGGGATACTGCGATGCAGACTGGGCAAGCTGCATAGACGACAGAAGGTCTACCACAGGGTACTGTGTTTTTGTAGGAGGAAACCTGGTTTCATGGAGAAGCAAGAAACAGTCAGTGGTAGCACGGTCGACAGCTGAAGCAGAATACAGAGCAATGGCTCTAGGAGTATCAGAATTGCTATGGGTAAAGGCGCTGCTGACAGAGTTGAAGCTAGACAAGGGGACACCATTGCACCTTCTGAGCGATAGTCAAGCTGCGATAAGTATAGCGAACAATCCGGTTCAGCACGACAGAACGAAGCACATCGAGATCGATCGATTCTTCATCAAGGAAAAGCTGGAACAAGGGATACTGAAGATTGACTATGTTCGCTCAGAAGGACAAGTGGCAGACTGTCTGACTAAGGGTCTTAGTTCATTGAGTCTGTCAAAGCTATGTAACAAGATGGGGATGATTAATATCTATCGCCCATCTTGAAGGGGAGTGTTGAGAGTAAATAAGGGACTTTAGTCCCACATCGGTTAGATGTAATATGAAGAGGGGTTGGACCCTCTATAAGTAGTAGGCAGTAGCCCTCAATAATATTATCTGAGAAATTAGACTCATTTCTACAGCGCCCACGATGAAACCATCACACCAATGAGTAACAAGTGGCCGGCTCTTACAGAGGAAAACAAAGATCAAAATTAAACAAGATGCAGAAAACACAAACATTACGTGGAAAACCCAAAACCCAGAAATCTGGAAAAAAAACACGAGGAGAGTGAGGTCACTATTACACGAGATATTATAAGGCTTTACAAGTTCGCTACAACTTCAAAATCACTAATACAAAAGAAAGCCCACAAGAGCAAACAACAAATCCCCATAGATTACAATAAAAAAGAATCCAAGAACCAATCACGCTTTCTCAATCATTTCTTTCTTGCAAACTATTGTTGGTTCTCAATACCCAAGCACATGCAAATGAATTCCCAAGAAAATCCTATGCCCCCTTATATAACCTAACTTGGAATCCAAGACAAAAGGAATCAACTTCCTTTTATGCCCAATCTGCCAATTCAAGTCACGACCGGAATTATAATCCAACTGACCGAAATTTGCTTGGCACAAGTATGCCCAACCCGTTGACTGGATAGGTACAATCGTGGTGGTTGTGCTAGAAATGTGATTTGGTACATAACAAACATCTCCTTGTTTCAATTTCTAGCCAAAGCACCAAGTATGCACCAACCAGCCTTTAATCTTCAAACAGTAGCCTAGATCTCTTGAACCACCTCTCTCCCTGACTTCCAACTTGAATCATTCTCGAATTCTTGCTTCACCTTTGCAGCATTGCCCACGTCATAAAACTTCGAAACCATCTTTGCTATCCATGTCATAAAACTTCAAAACCATCTTTGTTGTACCAGGATCAATAGCAAATCTAACTTGTCGTCCTCAAGCTACGGAAGGTAGATCCACTGCAAATGAACCATCCCAAAAACAAACCATGTCACTGAAGAAACCATAGAAGCACCACCGTGAACAGTTGCCCTATCAGTCGGTATGCATTACTACATTTCTCTCATTTTACGATAACCATGATACCGTGTGTCCCTCTTAGAATTCCATCACATACAGTGTTTGTAACTTATGGAGTCAAGTGCACCGAATGATATTAGAGTCCTTCACAACTTCAGCACATAACATGTGTTTTAGTAACACACACTATCCATCGAACATACATGCATCATGCTTTTATTGTCTCCAAGCCAACCACCTTACATGAAGAGACATCATCGAGTTGAATGATATATTCCTTCTACAACAACGAATCAAACCAAGTTCTACCCAACAAACATACATTGAACTACTCGAGTCCAATAGCCACCCACCAGGAGAACTGAACATACCTAGTATAACTATGAGAAATACACAAAATCTCTTGTACCAGTACTACTTTTCACCATCATCACACTTCTGAAACTTTAATCAACATAATGCATATTTTTATGTATAGCATGGCTAAATTCATTACAAGGCCAACATGATTTACCCTTCTTCTTTGATAATGAAGGCGGTCCTTCTCCCCTCGATAATTTACCAAAAGACATTCATCTTTCATCATCACCCATTAGTTGCTCACTCATAGACAATTGCTCACCCATAAACACAAGCAATTTCTAGCAACAATAAGCTATATACGAAGACATTCAATCCCACTTATTTCCATGCAAGAACGACATCACATTGCTTATATGAAGCAGAAAGCAAGGAAATAAATACACAGGCCACATCTTCTTCCTCTATCTTGACAAGAATGGTGCTAAGTTGGCTGAAGATTATATTAAATATGTTCAATTGTTCCTTTACCTTCCTTCATCTTCAGGGTGAACAACTCATGCTTCAAGAAACGCTCCACTGGAAGGTTCTTGCCAAGGTATATCTCCAACTTCTCACAAAGCCCAATAATCGTATCTTTAGCCATGATTTTGAATATCACTTTACCCGCGCTAAACACAACCTGGTGATTAAAGTAGCATATATCTCCAAGTCCAGTGTAGTTTTTATCAGTGTGTATGTAAACTAAGATGCTTATCAAGATTGACAACAATTGATACTCCAACTCGATCATCAATAATGATATTGGACCGATTATGGGCCATTCTTATGTACAACAAATACTCACTGTGTCCCTATAAAAGGATTCTCAAACTTGTGGGAGAAGTGAGACATAAAAGGCAGGTAGACTTAAAATTCCTAAGAGGAAAAAGTGCAAATTTCATTCAAACCTGCTTCTGCTGAAGGAAGGTTTTATGGACGCTTCTGGAGAGAATGGAATCAAGGGATTCATAGAATTGATCCAAACTGATGGTTAATCTTGTTATGTCCACTATGGCAGATAACAACAGAGACTTCCACGCCATGGATTAATCTTGTGTTTTCGATTGCAACATTAGTTTGTAGAGGAAGGAGACTGATAAAGAAAGGAGATGGCCAATAACTGAATATTTACTGTTCGCAGAAAGTACAAGTCCGATACCTATAAGATGATAAGTTATTGAACTAGAGCAAGTAAGGTGTCATAAAAACCAATAGACAACAAGAATTCTTCATATTAAAACTGATGATCCATGGAATCATGGGAGAAAGAGAACCAGTACTGTTTGGGAGCTACATATGTCATGAAGATCGATCTAAGCTATAATATTACTACCAACCATTTGTTTCACTTTTTAAAGTTTCAATCACATCTAACAATATGTTTCAGATAATCTAACCACTGTATAAACCTAGAAATTTTAGAAAATATATGTGAAGGTTTTGACATTGCTGACATGAAAGGGGAGAGTTTGCATTATAAACCTAGGGCTTGGACTTGGGGAAGAGACAACGCTTTCCAAAGACATAACATTTCACTCTGTTGAATATTAATTATGAAGCAACTTGTCCACGTAATCGAAGGTTGAAAAGAAAGTGAGAGTTGCTTTCATAACAGGAAATCTACAAGTAAGATAAAATTAAAATAAATATCTGAATATATTATGTATTTATGAAGTCAAACTCTGAGCCAAAAAATAACAATTTCAGCTGAAAACTGCATCCATGTTATGGTTCATTCAAGATTGCATGTAATTACCACTGTGAGTTCTCCCTGGAACAGGAAGATCATTTCAAGATCTTCAAACATATTTTAGAGTTCAATGTGACTATTCTCACTTCGGCCTACAAAAATGATGAGACTTTCCCACCCGGGAGCGGCATTTTGCTAATAGATGAGGGGGAACTAAGTAAGCTGTCGGTTAAGCAAAATATACGACATCACAAACGTCGATTGCTCGCGGCTAGATATGAATTGACACGAAAGCTTTATGAGCACTTGAGCAGAATAGCTAAATGAACCTAGTTTGGTAAATTAACCAGCATTCAGTCCTTAAGAAAGGCTAATCAAATCCATGTATGAAAGACAGAAAAGATTACCTTCTGTTTCTTCAACCTTTCATTCTCTTCTTCCAGTCGAGAAACCTTGTTCTCTAATTCGTTGGTATAAGCCTGTAACGACAACAAATACAAGAGTAATATAAGACACACAATCTTCCCTTCAGCAAAAATTGGAAACTAAATGAAGACTGGTACCTGCTTCCTAGCTCTAGAACGCGCCGCAGACTCCCGGTTCTTAATCATCCTCTTCTGCCTCCTTTCCACCATCTTGTCCGCCACGTCCCCCGAATGCCCCCTCTTCCGTCCTGGTGTCTGCGAGTCGGACATCGCCCCCACTGGGGGCGGCGAGAGGCTCATCTGCTCCTCCAGGTACCCTGCCGCCTCCAACATCTGGCTCGAGCTGCCGCCCATCACCGGCTGACCCCCACGGCCTGGCAAGTAAGCCACCATCATGCTCTGCTGATCCATTGCGGGCATCCGCTGGTACAGCCAATGCGCAGGGCCCTGCGCGTAATCCTGCGGAGGCGCCGCCCCAACGGCAGCGCTCCTGCCCTTCCCGGGGCCGCCCTCGGAGATGACTCCGGCCTTCGCCAGGAAGTCCTCCAGCGTCATCTCCCCGAGGGTTGGCTGCCTCTCCTGTCCGCCCCTCCTCCCTTCCCCGTCTTTATTGGTCCCCTGCTGGATCTCTCTCCACACTTCCTCGACCGTCTTCTTGACCAGCCCCCGCGGCATGGTCACGCTGCCCTGGCGATGTATACCGGAGCCCGACGCGTACTGATCGCAGCCGACGGCGGCAGCAGGTCCATCGACTGCGGCGGATTGCTCGGCGTCCAGTCCCTTGAGCAGCTCCTCGAGGTTCATACTTTGCAACGGCTCCCCCAAGTGGGTCTGGACCTCATTGAGAGTGAGGCTGTAGAGAGACCCCTGTCTGGCCAAGCTCTGAATCTGGGAACGATGCCCGCCGCCGCCACCACCACCCTGAGTTGCCATTGTCTGAATCCCCATACACTGACGTTTCCCCAAAAAAAAATCTCAGGATTCACAACAAAATCAAGCAAACCCTAGAATCACCACTTCCTCTCCCAAACTGCAAAAAGACACAAAGATTTCACTTTTTTTTTTTTTTTGCAAAAAAGACAAACACAACCCATCAGAGCTAAGCTCAGAACATCACAACAGTACACAGAAGAATCCAAACATATAATAAATTGCATAAAAAATCTCACCTTTATTGCAAAAAAAACAACAGAGTACAAATATTTCAGACCACCAAACTGCAAAATGAATGCAAAGATTTCATCTTTTTTTGCAAAAACAAGAAAACCAATCAGAGCTGTGCTCAGAATATTCATCAAAATATCATCTTTATGAGAAAGAATAGTACTTTGATGTGTCAAAATGGAAAACGAGGAGAACTTGGACAATAGCCACTAATAAGAGAATCTAGGAAAGAGCATGAGCAGACGTACCAACGGAAATCCATGAGCTATAGCTAAACGGTGGAATCTAGAAATAAAAATCCATTTTTTTCGGGTTTTTTTTTTTTTTTTTTTTTTGTGAAATTTCACCAGAGAATGAGTAGTAAAATAAATAATAAATAATCCATACCTAGTGGGTTGCTTCATCATGTAGATGGTATGTAGATGGTATGGTACGTTTGCACTTTGGCGCTGGTAACCAAACACCTAAGAGCATCTCCAACCCTATTGTGAGTTTGAAAAAAATGGTTGCCACATAGGAATGACAACTATTTTTTCCAAAAATACTTCTCCAATGCAAATGTGAAATAAAGTATGGAGTTGACATGGCAATGACATGGCAAA
This sequence comes from Iris pallida, assembly GCA_029216955.1. NCBI lineage: Eukaryota > Viridiplantae > Streptophyta > Magnoliopsida > Asparagales > Iridaceae > Iris > Iris pallida. The sequence goes on along the minus strand of JANAVB010042020.1, from coordinate 887,119 downwards.
GACAATGTGAAGTTGGTTGTCTAGATCTAGACAATGCACTTCACAATGATTTTGTATCCACATCATCAATTATGAATAGAAATATTTATAAAAAAGTTGAAGAAGTGGAGGAGTTGCCTTGGAAGTTGAAAAAAATACTTTTTATTGTCCCCTCAATACTTTTGCATTGGAGAGAGTTTTTCTATCTCATTGTCTTTTGAGATATAATTTTGCCACATAAACAAGACATTGTCTTGTGGCTCATGCCACATAGGAGCCACCTAAGACTCACAACACTTAACAAGACAATAGGGTTGGAGATGCTCTAAATGTGAGTTTACTAATGTGAGTTTAGTATAACTTTTAGCATTTTATAAAAGCACTGTAAAAGCTATTTGAAACTATCCAATTATTTACAAATTTGTCCTTCAAATTTTTTTACTAAGGGGCTGTGCTCTACAGACAAAGGACTATCAAAAAATTTGACAGATCCCACTATTTAATGGATACAGGACTATAGAAAATTTTACAGTCCTGACAACATACGGGACTAGAAAATTTTTACAGTCTTGATTGGATCTATGATTTATCTTGACTGTCAAAAATTATATTGGTAGGACTGTCAAAAAAAATTGACAGTCTAATAATGTATTCATAGTGGACAGCACTTTAGCAAAAAAAATTGAGTGACAAACTTATAACAATCCTGATTAACTTCTGCAGTGTCTTTATAAATTACCTAACTTTATTAGCTAATCAAGCATGCAAACGGAGATTTTTATGCTCTAAAAGTGTCATCTTCTAATCTTTTATACATATATATTAGTCATGCTCACGGTACGAAATAAAAGAAAATATCTCAAATATTATTAAAAATTTTGATAAAAAATTAAATTATATTAAAATAGTTTAAATATATTTTAATTAAAAAATTATATATTTTAGAACTTTACATATATATTTAAATAATACCATATAGTTAGTTTAAATATATTAAAATTATATTAAAATAGATTAATTTAGATAGAACTTTAGATTTGATAGGAACGAGGATATACAAAGAATTAAAAAAAATCTTAATTATGTGAAGATATAAATATGGCTTGGACAATTTTTTTTGAAGAGGCAATTGTTTATGTTTGCTCCTACCGGAGTTCGATCACCGTCCACTCGGATCTTATGTCTCCACTTTAGCCACTTGAACTACCAAGTTAAAAAATAATAACAATATATATATATATATATATATATATATATATATATATATATATATATATATATATATATATATATATATTATATATATATATATAGAGAGAGAGAGAGAGAGAGAGACACACACACACACACACACTAGCTCAAGTTGTTAGAGTGAGACACATCTTCCGAAGAGGTTGCAAGTTCAAGCAACGGAAGAAGCACATTTAATTCCATGTAGAGGAACAAATGTGAGTGCGCACACACACACACACTACTAGCTCAAGTTGTTAGAGTGAGACACATCTTCCGAAGAGGGTTGCAAGTTCAAGCAACGGAAGAAGCACATTTAATTCCATGTGGAGGAACAAATGTGAGTGCGGGCCTATATATATATATATATATATATATATATATATATATATATATATAAAATAAGATACATAATTGCTAATCACTAATAATTATACACTTCCAACTACAATAAATATTCACCATCTTAAAAATAAATTTACTTTAACTTTTTATATTATATTAAAATGTGTTTGTCGTGAAAAGTGGAGAACAAACACACAAGACAAAAGGCAACTGTGCGACTTCTATAATAATAATAATAATAATAATAATAATAATAATAATGACTGTGGTAATAATAACTATCTAAAGTTAAAAATGTTCGAGCTCTCTAGCCTCGTGGTAGTGGAACGGACACCTAGAGGGGACGGCAAGATTCGAGTCCCCCAATCGTGTGTGCGGGGGATTTTTAAAAAAAAAAATGTCTAAGTACCACGTAGGTTCTGGTATTAATGTATGATTTGGAAGGATCAAGATAAACATAGTCTTACCTACCATGTAGGAAGATATGTAACAAACAACAACAACAAGAAGAAAGCTTTTCCATCAAAGTTTTTGGTTGTTTGAACATGCTCTTCCATATACCTCTCTTGTGTAGCACTAGAAAAACCGAACAATATATCCTATGTTACTAACTTAATCGAGACTCGTTTAAGTCTACATCTTGTTGTAGCATATCTCCTTTGATTAACATGTTATGGCTCCTACAATTTTTTGGATCTTAGTAGCTTCAAACAAACAATTATGACATGTATTCGAAATTAATTTTCTTTGGATTGGTATAAAGCAAAATGTGGCCTCTCTATCTCCTATTGAGTGCTATACATCAGGCCTCTCCCCCTTCGAGTGGAATATCTCGATTTGTCTCTATCCAGTACACATTTTGGGATAGACCTGGTACATCTATTAGTCTATATTGTACATGTTCAAACCTATGTTCAAACCACCTAGGACGATTTTTTTCCACCTATTTTTTCCAAAAAAAAGAAAAAAAAAACTCATTTCTTGTCCTATCTTTCAATGTAATGCCCCACTAATACATACTAGCATTCTCATTTTAATTAGCAACGTCATTCTTCTTGACATATTTGTTAATCACCAAACACTTCGATTGATAAAAGTATGATTGTGCTCTTCTATAGAATTTTTCTTTCAAGTTCAATGGTACTTTACGATTACAAAGCACTTTCCCATGTCAACATCCACGTATGCTAATTACATGAACATATCCATGTATGCTAATTATATGAACGTCTTTCTCAATCTTTCAATAACGAAGAACGAATGATACTATATATATGTTTTTTTCCGCTAATAACAATAATAATCACCTAAATTGAGGATAAGAATAAACCTATTCCTATCATCCTTTATGGTAAGGGTTCTGTAATATTCTTGCAATTATGATTATCTTGTTGCTACCTTCTCCACCCTATTTCTGCAAGGATTGTTAGATTTATTAGTGCAAGATTTAGCGTTGAATTTTTTTTTCCTCCGATTTATGTGTACAATTATTCTTTTGAAATGCATTATGCGTGATAAATAAATAAATGAGTGATAACAATGATAGTGATGGCCATTTGGAGAGCCTCTCATAAGTGCTTTCACTTTGTTTGTACATATTTATACATTGCTATTAGGATTATTTCATATTTGAGAGAGAGTAGTGTAACATTTTAGGGTTAATGCATACAACAGTTAGAGAGCTTTTTTTTAGATTAAATAAGCAGAGCTTCACAATGGATAGGTAGTCCAAATTTGAGGTCAGGATCAGATCTTAGAGATTAAATAAGCAGACCAAATTTGAAGTCAGGATCAGTATCTTTCAGCTCACATTTTGCCAATATAGATGAGCCTAACAAGACATTAGAAATATTTGCTTATTGGTTTTATACATGTTTTTTTTACCTCTTTTTAGAAGATGGAAGAGCACTAATTAGCATATCATAATTATTACCATGTACCGTGCTGTTATGTTTGTTTTTACCTCTTAAAAGGTAAAAGAAACAATTCCACGTATAGTCCTTCCTAGTTACATACACGATATGAAGATACTATTTCACAAATGCACAAACCTTGGTTGATACAAGTTCCTGTTAGATTGTATATCGTTTCCGGTTGAGCGCTCAAATAAGGGGGTGACAATGGAGTTGGTAATTTAGTCCCACATCGGTTACGAGGTGGGATCATGTGGTGTAGATAATTGGGATTGGTTCAGACCTTACATGGAGCAATTCAATATCGCACATCATGGACCAACTCCGGTTCGGGTCACACCGCGTTCCTAATAAGTAGTATCAGAGCCCATGGTTATAGGACTCGTTTGAGCGGCCCTAATTGGTTCGAGTCAAAGTGAATTTGGAGAGCCCAAGATGCAGCAAGACGTTGTGGTTGGCACACAAAAATAGTGTGGATGAACGTGTTGGTTTGGTTCTGTGGTCGAACGGATCGAGATAACAATATGTTGGATCTCCAAGGTGCTCGGCTGGTTGGAACGAACAAAAGAAGAGCACTAATTAGCATATCATAATTATTACCATGTAGCGTGCTCTTATGTATGTTTTTACCTCTTAAAAGTTAAAAGAAACAATTCCAAGTATAGTCCTTCCTAGTTACAAACAAGATACGAAGATACTAGTTCAGAAATGCACAAACCTTGATAGATACAAGTTCCTAAACTAGATCTACTGATTTCATCAACTAAACATAAAAACAAACATAAAAACAATATATATATATATAAACAATATTTTCATCAGGAGATCGATTCCCGGTGGGAGCGTTCGCCACAATTAACCTTCTTTCAAAATATATATATATATATATATATATATATATATATATATATATATATATATATATATATATATATATATATATAAAAAAAAAATATATATATATATATATATATATATATATATATATATAAACTTGCAAATGACCTCTAGCCTAGTGCTTAAGAGAGATGCATACGGCCCAAGTGGTCGGGAGTTCGAGCCCGTGGAGACGAGTTCGCCACAAGTACCCATTGCTTCAAAAAAAAAAAAGGCTTAATTGTACTTTGCTACCCTCAACTATTACCATTTTCAACTTTGTACCATAACTATTTTTTGTAACAATTTGGTACCCAGATGTTATTTTGGACTAAAATGCCCCTACCCCTAACCCTCCCCCCCTGCACACTCCGGCCGCCCCCTGCTCACTCTGGCCGCCCCCCCCCCCCCCCCCCCCCGCTAGCTCCGCCCCCCCCCCCCCCCCCCCCCGCCCCCCACCCCCCCCCCCCCCCCTGCTCGCTCCGGCCGCCCGCCCGCCCCCGCCTCTTCCCTAGGCCGCGGCAGCACGGGAGGAGGGGGGCTGGGGAGGGAGGGCGGGGCGGGAGGCGGGGCTGGGGGTGGCCGAAGCTAGCAGGGGGGGCGGCCGGAGCTAGGGAGGGGGGGGGGGGGGGGGGGGGCGGAGCTAGCAGGGGGAGGGGGTGGGGCGGCCAGAGCTAGCAGGGGGGGTGGTCGGAGTGGGGAAGGGGGTGGAGGGAAGGAAGAGGGAAGGACATTTTCGGAATTTTTTAAAAATTAGGTATCAAGTTGAAAAAAAATAGTAGTTGAGGTACCAATTTGTTACGAAAAAAAGTTTATGGTATCAAGTTGAAAAGACGGAATAGTTGAGGGTAGCAAAGTGCAATTAAGCCAAAATATATATATATATATATATATATATATATATATATATATATATAAACTTTGTGATCTCACAGTAACACTGCACAAATACTCTTTATATTAAAGCGCGATACTATTGTGTATATATATATATTTTTTCTTCTGATAGAGGTATCCCATGCATGTTCTTGTATCTTGAAATACTCTTTATGGTTATGGTCCCCAGCTCTGTAGGTAAAAGTTGGGGTTATGGTAGTGATCATCATAATAATAAACACTTGATGATAAATTAAATTTTTGAAAGCAGTGTAGTCTGTCCTTAATATGCCCAACACTCATGAGAGCTGCAATGAGAACTTTTAGTTAATTAACTCGAAACACCCAGAACCAGGAGCACTGAGCTAGGCAGGGGATAAGTTTTTTAAAAGCAGGCTGCAACAGAAAGCTAAGCACTTGTCAGCTGTGACATTGAAGACTTAGCTTCTTATGGAAAAGATTAGGTGAGAAGGAAAGCCATAGATGGAAAGGAATTCCTAAACCCTTCTGTCACCATCACATGACTTCACTTAAGATATGTTAATTATTTCGCTAAGCAATTCTTTTAGCTTATCTACTCTAAACAGACTTCTAAGTCATCTTTTTCTAATGCCATGCTAGTTTTATGTACTGCCAGTATGCTCACAACTCCTCAGAAAACCTTTAAATATAGATAATTTCTAATGGCACTCTACATTTTACTCCAGGACTGTTAACTTATTGGTAGACCTAACATAAAGTATCACTGTCAACAAAGTTGACAGTCCTAAAGAATTTGAATATTAAGATAGATTGTCAACGAAGTTGACAGTCCTACTTAATGTTAGGACTGTCAACTTTGTTGGCAGTCCTAATGGACCGTCCTGGAGTAAAATGTGGAATGCCTTTAGAAATTAACTAATATATCCAAACTTCTAAAACCAATTACCCACTATTCTAACCAAATTAACAAAATCTCATTTTACTATATCTTGATCTTAAGTTGCACATTGAGGAAGTCATTACCGACGAATTGATTAGTTATAGTGATATGAAACAATTAACTGATTTCGGCTAGTGTTCGTATCCGTATTGTATTGTGGCCGTACTTGTATCTGTGTTCTTGTTCGTGTTCTTGCGATATAGGTAACTCTGTTTTACCTGTCTGGAAATGTCTGCATCATGTATACGTATCTTGTCTTTATCCTTATCCGTATCCTTGTCTGGATTCGTGCAACATAGGATTTAACTGCACTATTAACAGCATTTTGATCACCCTAAATTCCAGACCAGTGCTGCTAGAAAAGTAAAAGTGGTTGTTATATAATACCATGCTAACAACAATATTTTGAACTACTCACAAATTTGCTTCTTTTTCACAACTCCTCACCAACCTTTAAATATATGTGCAGCCCTTTTAAGTTTTCAATCATAACAATATGCTATTATCAATATTGCACATTTAGGAAGTCATTATTCATTAACGACTAATTGATCAGTTATACTGATGGGAAATAGTTAAATTTCAGACCAGGGGTAGAAAAAGATTAAAGAAACTGGAGCAGTGCTTAGCTTGTTAGATAATTAGGTACTGACAATAAATATATTTTTTAGGCAATACAATAAATATTTTTACATTATTTGCTTCATATTTAATGGTATCATTTATAAAGGTAACATATAAAATGGCTCTCTCTCTTTTTTGGCATAGTGCACCTTTTAGTGGTATAAACCGAAGATTCTTGAGCATTTTTAACCGGATCAGCTGCTACGTTTCCCGCGGTTTGTAACCGCGGGCGTGACTGTCGTCCGACATGGCGGCCGGCCATTGATCTTTGGTCCGGATGAGACTCGGAGATAGCAGGAGGACCAATGGGTGACCACTACGTCGGCTGACGGTCACGTTCGTGGTTACAAATTACGGACAAAATATCATTTTTTTTTAACACGGACAAAAAGGATGGAAAGCACTAATTTTTTCCCCTAGTAAACTAAGCAAGTTTATATATATATATATATATATATATATATATATATATATATAAAAAGTCCAAGAGCCTTTCACATCATACTGATGATATGCTCTCTGTGAAGAAACGACGAGCATCTTGTTTCTTATGGAATCAGAATAGCCGGCTGTTGGCAGCTGCATGCGGGAAAGGTCATCCCCAGGGCCGGTTCGAGAATTCTGGGAATATAAGGTGGGATACGAAAGTGAGACATCTTGAACGGATAATAAAAAAATATTTGGATTTTTTAAACTAATTTTATGGATTTTTTTTTTCGATATCAATTTTATCATCAATTTAACAAATAAATTCTTCTAAAAAATTAACAAATAAAACATGATAGAAAGTAACTTAGCAGAGTAAGCTTACTGATTTTTTTTTTTCAACATTCAAACAAAAAAATAAAAACAAGATCATTTAGAGACAAAATGACAAAATAACTTTAGAATAATAAAAAAATGTTTGAAAAAAATAACAAATAAATTAGTTGGTCCCTAGTAATGACTCTCTCAATAATTTCTTTACCTTGGTCAAAGCATATTATTTTTCATTTTGGTTACTAAACTTATAGTATAAGTGGATGTATGTCCCCTTTGGATCACCTTCCTACTAAACTTATTACTACGAAGTACTACTTAAGTGGGACGTCTCTAGAAACTGTTCGGCCTTCCATTGCAAGATTTGGCTGGACTAGTAAGTAACTTTGAGTTCTGTTTGAAAGTCTTGCCTATTAAAGGACCTGTTGAAAGGGTCGTTTAGCTCATCCACCCTCTAAGCCTGCCCGGGTGATACTCACTTAAAGAAATGCGAGTCAAGTATGAGAAATAGATGCTCTTAATTGTAGCATATTAACAACAGTGCTGCAATTTGTATCATGTCACCTATCCTTTGTTTAACACTGTTACTAGGAGTTTTAAAGAACTACATATATAGAAGCTAAATTAAGAGTACTTTGCTGACACACACAACTAAACACCGACACATAACATTATAAACTTTGATTACATGCCATAAAAAAAAATGCATTCCCACCATCGACTCGTCGTCATCAGTGCAGTCATAACTCTCAATCGGTTATGAACAATTCAGGGAGGAAATGAGTAAGAAAACTATACAAATAAATCTTTTATTGTAATGAACGTAACATTACAGAACATATTTTCGCCGGCAAGTTGACCATCTTAGGTTTTATGGCATATGGTTTATATCGGAGTAATAAATCTTTTCGGAGTCTTCCTGACCAAACTTCAAGGGGGCGTTTGGTATGCGGAATACTATATAGCCGGAAATTCTATATTTCCGGGAATCAAATTCCAAGGAATTAAATTCCCGAAAAAATTACATTTCCATGTTTGGTGACAATATAAATATTCCCGGAAAAAAAATAAAAGTATAATAACGAAAAAAATGAAAAAAATATAAAAAACCGGTAAAAAGGACAAAAACCGGTAAAAACGAAAAAATGGTAAAACGACAAAAAATCGGTAAAACGACAAAATACAAAAAACGACAAAAATGATGAAAACGACGAAAATCGGTTAAAACGACAAAAATGACCAAAAAGCGACAAAAAATGTATAAACGACAAAAAATACAAAAAAAGGGTAAAACGACAAAAATAACCAAAACACGACAAACGACATAAAATCGGTAAATACGACAAAAAAACCAAATGCGGCAAAAACGACAAAAAAAAAATCGGTTAAAATGACAAAAAATCGGTTAAAATAATAATCAATAAAAACGACAAAAAAAGCACAAAATCGGTTAAAACGATAAAAAATCGGTTAAAACAACAAAAAATAACCAAAAAAAAAACGGTAAAAGCGACAAAAATGATTAAAATGACATAAATAAGTAAAAATGACCAAAAAACGAAAAAAGACTAAAAATCAGTAAAAACAACAAAAAACAAAAAAAAAACAACAAAAACTCGCTTAAAACGACAAAAATTGACAAAAAAGCGACAAAAAGGGCAAAAGTTGGATAAAAACGACAAAAATAATCAAAAGTGACAAAAAAAGAAAGAAAAATGGGCAAAAACGACAAAAATTGCTTAAAACGACAAAAAATTGATAAAAACGACAAAATTACAAAAAAAGCGATAAAACGACAAAAAATAATCAAAAATGACAAAAAAAGACAAATGGGTAAAACGACAAAAAAATTGCTTAAAACGACAAAAAATGGATAAAAACGACAAAAAAATGACAAAAAAGCGATAAAAACGACAAAAAATAATCAAAAGTGACAAAAAAGACAAAAAATGGACAAAAACGACAAAAAATTGCTTAAAACGACAAAAAATGGATAAAAACGACAAAAAATAACAAAAAAGCGATAAAAACGACAAAAAAAATCAAAAATCGATAAAAAAAGACAAAAATGGGCAAAACGACAAAAAATTGCTTAAAACGACAAAAAAGACAAAACATAAAACGACAAAAAAAATCAAAAGTGACAAAAAAGACAAAAATAGGTAAAAACGACAAAAAATTGCTTAAAACGACAAAATTTGTAAAAACGACAAAAAAGCGATAAAACGACAAAATAATCAAAAGTGACAAAAAAGACAAAAATGGGTAAAACGACAAAAAATCGCTTAAAACGACAAAAAATTGGTAAAAACGACAAAAAATGACAAAAAAAGCGATAAAAACGACAAAAAATAATCAAAAAGTGACAAAAAAGACAAAAAAAGGGTAAAAACGACAAAAAATTGCTTAAACGACAAAAATTGGTAAAAACGACAAAAATGACAAAAAACGATAAAACGACAAAAAAAAAAAATTGTTCAAAACTAATCAAAATTGATCAAAAAAGAAGAAAAAATTTAGACAATTTTTTTGTTCGGACAAAAAAAATACCCACCTATTCTCAAGGGATAGAATTCCCATGTTTTGTGGTAAACTAGTTACCCGGGTATTTATAATTCCCGGAATAAATTTTTTATAAGCCAAACAAACGTGGTAATAGATTCCCATCTTAAATTTTTCCGGGAATAAAAAAAAATACCGCATACCAACGCACGCCCCCCAAAGGTTAATAAATCTCAGAATAAACTTATCCAACAGTTTTGGCCACTTGCTCTTCATGAAAACCAATACGTGGAAGATTTAGAATCTCAATGGTGGTAAGTGAAATGGAAGTGAAGACATGTATATGATGACAATGCAGCATCGACGATCGGCAGGTATGCATGTGTCGCTCGTCGACAACTATTCTAGCCAGGAAGGCAGGCTTGAATTTTAGATTCCGTTCTTGCTTATAGCAATAACTCTTTGTTGGATATTTACAGAGACGGAAGTGAAATTTGGCCCGCAGTCTCTGCCTGCGGGCGTAACTGCAGGCCGTGTTCGAACCCCATAAGCCTCCCTCCTATTTGCTTGGGCCCGCTACGGTTGACCCTCCAAAGGGGAGGCACCACGTGGACCCCAGGTCAAAAAATCACCGTCCACGTAGCATCGTCCATACAGAGAGGATGCCAACAAATACAATCCATAGAAAACAATAGCAGAAAAAGATTGAGTGCAAAATTACTCCTCTTTCATTTGAGATACTATGTGTTACAACAAAAGAATTACATAATTAAAAGGCTAGTTCTTAGCTTCTGGATGTCCAGAACAAAATTAAAATGATATCTTTCCTGTAGAAAAAAATAATTAAAAAACTGAAAAAATTTGTAAAAAAATAAATTGTAGCCGGTTAGATAGAGTTGTGAGTGAAACCAATTTTTCTAACTAGATCATTCTATTATGTTGCGCGTGAGTACTAAAGTTATTCTCCAATGGTTATTTATACTTTTGGATTTCTATCCTATCTTTTCTTTAAGAAGGCTTCTTCCAAAAGAAAAAAGAAGACGACGAAGGCTTCTATATGTACGTGACATTTTTTCGTATAGAACACAACTATAAAAGAAAATTCCTCCACTGGTTGGCCTCTATATTTATTATTATTATCCTACATGAGATTAAACAAAAATATAACTTCCTATTATAATATGGTAAGTAAATATTTATATGGAACCTATTTTTCACATGCCACATGTATATATAAAACTCTATCAATGTAGAGCCCTTCATAGAACTCATTTGTTTTTAATATTTTCATCTAGAATAGAGTCTCACATAGAAACTCATGTTAGAGACATTGTTTTTCCCCCCTTTTTTCAAAGGAAAATACATATTGAAGGATGTCTAATATTTAAAATAACTGAAAAATGCTGAGATATCCACTTTCGGATGAGTGTTTATGAAAAATCCATCCGCATGGTGGATTTTATGAAATATCCAACATTATGTATTTTCACGTTAAATGTTTCACGATTCTCTTTAGATGCTCTGTATTTACAAAATTGTCATTTTGATAACCATAGCTACCCCTTCGCGCAAATTTGGTCATATATATGTATTTGAATTCATAAACTCAGATTTTTTTTATTGCGATTTTCGTCTTCTTCTTCACGAGAGATCTGAATTCCATTGCTCTCATCTTCAACAAAGATCGCAAAGATTGTTCGTATTTCACTATCATTTTCTTCAGTCGAACTCCGATCATCGCTCATCATCATCATCATCATCATCATCTTCGTGGAGAGATTTGAAGTTTTTCGGTGATTATGTCATTTTTAATCAGGGTCGGCCCTGAGCTGTTGGGGGCCTAAGGTGAAACTTAAAAAATGGTCCTCATACATAATGTAAAAAAAGAATAAATAAAATAAATTTTATTATAGTCAAGATTTGAACTAATGACCTCTTAAATGTAAGTATAGCATTATAACCAATACACCACAATGCTTTTTGTAAAAAGACACATGATACATACTAGTTCTATTATAGACAATTCCATATTGGTGTCCCCTTTCGTCAGGGGGCCCTGCGCCGTCGTCCGGCCTGCCCTGGACCAGGGCCGCCCCTATTTTAATGGCTTTATTCTGCAACGATTCAACTTGTTTCTGAAGCTCGTTTTTCTCATTCATGAGCCTTTTATTTGTCTCTTTGAACTTCTTGGTTGTTTGCACTTATATAAAACAAACAACAATGAAAGTATGATATCAATCAATATACTTAAAAAAAGATCATTCTCCGTGATCTTAACATGGGGAATGGTCATTCTCCATGATTTTAACACGGAGAATGGTCATTCTCCTGCATTCTAATACGGGGAATGACCATTCTACGTGATTTTATAATGGAGAACGACCATTCTCCGTGATTTTAACACGGAATGACAATTCTTCGCGATTTTAACACAAAAAATGGTCATTCTTCGTGATTTTAACATGGAGAATGGCAATTCTCCGTAATTTTAACACGAAGAATGGTCATTCTCCTACATTCTAACACGAAAAATGGTCATTCTACTACGTGATTTTACAACAACGGAGAATGACCATTTTTCGTAATTTTAACATGGAGAATGACTATTCTCCTGCATGTTACACACGGGAATAGCCATTCTCCGTGATTTTAACACGGAAAATGGTCATTCTCCGTGATTTTACAACGAAGAATGATTATTCCTCATTTTAACACGGAGAATGATAATTCTCCGTCAATTTAACATGGGAAAAGACCATTCTTCGTGTTTTTAACACAAAGAATGTCAATTCTCAGTGATTTTAACACGAAGAATGTCAATTCTCCGTTATTTTAACACGGGGAATGGTCATTCTCCGTCATTTTAACACGAGAATGGCAATTCTCCGTCAATTTAACACGAGAAAATGTCATTCTCCTTGTTTTTAATATGGAGAATGCCAATTATCCGTAATTTTAACACGGAGAATGACAAAAAGCTCTTAACTATCTTCACATCATCTCTCTTCTCTAATGGGATTCCAGTTGATGCTGATGATGAAGTGGGGTTCCAGTTGATGCTGATGGTGATGATGAAGTGGGAACTGATGATGACGATGTGGTGTGAAGATTGCAAATGGAGAGTCACTGACGAGTTTTTGAAGTAAGGTTTGAAAATTTTGGAGGAGAAAACCTAGATTCGAAAGTGAGTAGCGTATGGAAGAAGATGAAGAATCGAAATATTTTTTTTTAAGAGTAGGTTTCGTATATGTTTTCAATAATTAGAAGGACAAAAAGATCATTCTGTACCCTTTTATATATTTTTTGCTAATTCTGGACACACGATAAAATATTATTTTGCGGTGAATTTTTCATAAAACTTTTATAATTTTGAATATTTGATAAATTTTCCCTTAAAATAATTATATATAAAGGAATCCCTTTTTGTTGTCACAGCGCCGGCCATTAAAAGATACAAAGTGAGCCAGTGACAATAACCAAATGAATTTTTTTTTTTTCAATTACTCACACACCTACATACACTCTGACCATTCTAAATGGTCCGAGATTAACCTTATATAACAACACTAGGAATTAGGTTGCGTTTGGTTCATTGTAATGTAATCGTAATCGTAATGAAATTGGGTTTGTAATGTAATTGAGTTTGTAATGTAATGGAATTACAATTACATTACTATGTTTGGTTTAAACATGTAATCAAACCATGTAATGTATGTTAATTGCATTCATGTGTTTGGTTTACCATGTAATGTAATTAAATTTTTAATTTAATATTTTTTTTAAAATACAACATAAAATTTAAAAAGTTGATCAATACAAAATTTCAAAAATTTAAAAAGAAAAAAGAAAAAATTAAAAATAATAATAAAAAGGGAAAAAAATGGTTTTTTTCTGCTAAAAAAAGACCAAAACGAAAAAAAAAAAGACAAAAAATAAATTTTATGTAATCAAACTTGTAAAAACAAAGATCGACAAAAATAAAAGTGACCAATAATGAGATAAAAAAATGACTAAAAACAAAAAAATTGACAAAAACAACAATAAATGAAAGGGAAAAAAGGACGAAAAACGACCAAAAACAAAAAAAGGGCAAAAAATGAACAAAAACGACAAAAAAAGAAAAAAAATGACAAAAACGATAAAAAAGCAAAAAAAATAATAAATGATAAAAGGAACAGAAATGACAAAAAACAAAATACGAAAACAGACCAAAACAAGAGGGAATTAAAACGAGCAAAAACGACAAAAAAGATTAAAAACTTGCAAAAAAAATCCAAAAACGACAAAAAGGGAACAAAACGACAAAATGACAAACAACAAACAAAAGAAAAACGAGCATAAACTACAAAAAAAAAGTAAAAAAAGACCCCAAAAAAAGCAAAAAATAAAAAAAGCGACAAAAAACATGTAAATCGACCAAAAACGATAGAAGACGATAAAAACGTGAGAATGGTCAAAAACTACAAGATCGACAAAAATCGATAAATAACATGCATAAATGGCAAAAATGTACAAAATTGACAAAAATCGATAAAACGTAAAAAAATTGACCAAAAACGTAAAAAAATTGACCCAAAATGATAAAAAAGGCAAAAAATGAACAAAAACGACAAAAAGGGCAAAAGAACAAAAAGGACAAAAATGACAAAAGAACAAACAAAACAACCAAAACGAACAAAAATGACAAAAAATGAACAAAAACGACAAAAACGACAAAAACAAAAAAAAGGACAAAACAAAAACAACAAAAAACGAACAAAAATGACAAGAAATGAAAAAACGACAAAAAATGAACAAAAAAAGGACAAAACGACAAAAAAAACCGAACAAAAATGACAAAAAACGAACAAAATTACAAAAAACGAACAAAAAAAGACCAAAACAACAAAAAGGACAAAAACGACAAAAATAATGAAAAACGAACAAAAATGACAAAAAATGAACAAACAAAAACACAAAAAAACGACAAAAAAAAACAAAAACAACCAAAACGAACAAAAATGACAAAAAAAGCAAAAACGACAAAAAACGAACAAAAAAAGGACAAAAACGACAAAAAACCGAACAAAAATGAAAAAAATAACAAAAATTACAAAAAACGAACAAAAATGACCAAAAACAACAAAAAAATAACAAAACGACAAAAAACAAACAATAACAACAAAAACGAACAAAAACGACAAAAAACAAAACAACAAAAAACGACAAAAAAACAGACAAAAACAACAAAAACGAACAAAAATGATAAAAAAAAACAAAAAAACAAAAACGGACAAAAACAACAAAAAACGACAAAAACGAACAAAAAAACGAACAAAAACAACCCAAAATGAACAAAAATAACAAAAACGAACAAAAACGACAAAAACCAAAAAACGACCAAAACGACAAAAAACAAACAAAACAACATAAAATGACCTAAAACGAACAAAAATGACAAAAAGAACAAAACACGACCAAAACCGAACACAAAAATGACCAAACAAACAACAACAACAAAAATGACAAAAAACGAACAAAAAGAACAAATTATAGCATACCAACATTCCGCTTAAGTTGTAATGTAATTGCGATTACATAGGTTTTATGATGTAATTGAGTTTAGAAGAAACTGATGTAATGTAATCAAACTTGTAATCGCGATCACATTACATCTAATTTTTTTTGTCCAACCAAACACCCAGTTAGATTGACAACGTAATGCCAAAGATGTCAGCCAACAAGAGATCAATTTAGGGGTATATACCTTGCTCTAGTTCAAGACTTTTATGCCAACTGACATTGGCCACCCAACCTGACCTTGTCCATGGGTTGTTCAGGTTATGACAGCCCCAACAGTCTCTATTATATAGTATATATTCTATTAGACTTTCCCATAAAAAAATTTATTCCAAAAATATCTATTACAATACAAAAAATAGTATATTTTACTAACGATAGTTAAGTACTTACAATATATAGTTCTAATATCCTGATGTATTATTTTATTCTTTGAGTATCTTTTGCTCTTTTCAAGCATATATATACAAAGTTAATTAAAAGACAATTTTGAACGTCTTTTATTCTTTTCAAGTACATACACAATTAATTAGAATAATTAAAATACGTACAATGCTGCGTACATATATGCTCGTCTATGTATAAAAGAAAACCTTTAACAGTAAAAAAAAATAAAAAAATTGTTTGAATGTATAATATTCTAAGTATTGCTAAAAGAATATTGGAGTTTTGGCACTGACAACATTCAGGAACTAAAGTAGAAGATTTTTGGTACAATTACCAACAAAAAGCAATATTTGACTAGTAAACTATATTTTTACATATTAGATCGGGTTGGGCCATTAACGGATAAGGAAAACCTTAAGGCCGTACCAACTTAGACTAGGTAATGGGTTTAGGTTGGGTCCAAGGGTGATCCTGGCCCGAGTCCAAAAATTATATGGACACCATTATAAACATATATAGAAAGAATAAGGATATACTATGGACTAACCCAAAAGAATTATAATGTAGTGATTATTATATAGCCTAACAACAAATATTTTGTTATATTTTATTTTAGTTATTTAAAAAAAATATTGTAGGGCTCTATTTCGAGAGTTCGCCTCGGACCTATATCAACTCAGGATCGGCCTGGTTGGGTCCAATCGACTTTCAGCAAGGCCGAGCCTTTTTGGTTTAGGCAACTCCTCTCTATAGGATAATCTCGACTGCTACATGACAAATATTTTAATGTTGGATGTTAAAGATTGGGATATCCTAATTTTCGAATTCATAATGGACAACTAAAATTAACTTCGGCTAAGATAACCCAATCTTCTAGACGAAAAGCTCACCGGCGAAAGACAATTAACCCCAATGCAACAAGAATCGAAACATTACTTTCTTTACTTTTGGGGAAAGATGTGACATAATTCGTAAAGACTCCCCTATAAATAAACATGTACAAAGTACAAAGTCATTTTTGTAAAGACTCGCATAATTCGTAAAGAGGGGAGGCTGCCGCGTTCCACCGCGCACATGTACAAAATCAATTTTGTAAATAAACATTGTGCGGAAACTAGGGGTGAGCATCGGTTCGGTTCGGTTCGGTTCAAACCGAACCGAATATATGAAAACCGAAATAACCGTAAACCGTATTTTTCAAAACCGAAAACCGAACCGCTTTTATAAAACCGAACTGAATTAGTTCGGTTCGATTTTCGGTCGGTTCGGTTTCATGGACCAATGTGCATGGCCTTCAAGTTTTTAGCAAAATGGGCCTATTTAAATAACAAAATTTTAAAAAATATATGACATTATTGTATTTATGAATTGTTATATTACATAGAGTGAAAGATATTAGTATATATATATTGAGGGTAGATAGAGAGTGCTCAAAGAAGCACCGACATAGAATATGAGAAAGAGTGCGCTCAGTTAGGGGTTAACAAACATTAGTATATGTATATTGTGGGTAGTTTGATAAATTACTAAATCTAAATCGGTTTTCGGTTCGGTTCGATTTTCGGATGAAGAACCGAAAACCGAACCGTTATTTCAAATTTTCAAACCGTAAACCGAACCGATAATCGAAAAACCGAACCGTTTGTCATATTTCGGTTCGGTTCGATTCGGTTTTCGGTTTTCAACCGTTATATGCTCACCCCTAGCGGAAACATGTTTCTTTGTGTCGAATATGGTTATATCCGTCTGCATCAACTAATATATCAATGCATACTCCATGTGGAGAAAGACAACAACTAAGCAAGCCTATCGAGCTCTTAAAAACTAACTTAGTTGGACGTGTGTAAAAAAATATTAAAATTTTAAAAATAAATTTATTATAAAAAGGTTATCCTTAGGTAATAAACTCAAACAATAAAAAAAAAGCCTCATCTTAACAACTTAAGTTAAAGTAATTTAATTAAAAATATCACATTAGAAAAATGATTTGTTAATTTTTTTAAATAACTAGTGGACTATTTAGGTATTATTATTATTTTAATTTTTTTTTTTTAAATGATAATATATATACAACTTAGACGACTCCTTTTTTAGCCGTTTCTAAGCCGTATAATAATAGTAGAAATATACAACAGAAATCGTTTTTTTTCTCTTCTTTTCATTTCTAGAAAAGCCAATGGAAATTGTAACAGTAACATGGGACGACATTGGTCCATGACAGGTTGGATGATGGCTCAGGATCCAAAGAGGATACTAACATGATTTTATCTAAAGTAAAACTAGTATGTACCATGGGTCACTTTTAACATAAAATAGTTGTGGTGCAGTGGGTGTATGTAGTCCTTGTTGGGTTTGTAGCCTTTTGTTTTGGTTTTTAGTCCCACATCGGCTAGAAAGGAATGTGTATCTCCACATTATGAGTCTTTCTCTTTATGGAGATGCACATGTAGTGCACATGGGTGTGCCATGTGGGATTAATTATTAATGGTATAAAGGCTTAATCAACAATTAAGAAGCTGTAAGCTTTTTGCTCTTGGAAATTTATTTCCATGGAGCTAAGCTCCGTAGGAGCTTAGCGACTCGGACTCGGGCTCGGGCTCGGACTCGGACTCGGGCTCAAGGGCTCATGAGGCGTAATGTGGCATTTTGTTGGCGCACTTTGCACTTAGCAGTGTGCGTAGAGAGCGTATGTGCATATGGCTGGCTGCATATTAGAGCGGGAACGGTTGCAGCAGTTGCTGCACGTTCAGGAGTGGTTCTGCCACTACCCTGAAGTTCAGGCAACTGCTTGGCAACCGCCCCGTGGGCTATATATGCAGGTTCTCTCCTCTCTCTGAGTTAGGGAGTAATCAGAATTCCAGAGAGAAAAACTCTAAGTGTTCTTTAACACAACAGAGTAGTGAGCGTGTTCTTTAACACAAACACTTGTACTTTTTAGTACGCGTGGGTTCTGTTACTTCAAACAGAGAGAGAAGAGTAGAGCCATTGCCAGAGGAGTTCACCGTCTTCCGAGCAGTCAGAAGAGCAGGAGTGTTCCAAGGTTTTCCGTCAACCTTGCTGGTTCCTGGAAGCTGTTCGCAGAGGGCGAATAAAGCTTTGAGCAACGGTGATAATTCACCCCAGCATTTCCATCTCTCGCCTGTCATCCTTCTGTTGCCTTTATCAGTTCTGTCAGTATCTTCTTTTAGAAGGCAATACTGCCAGTTTGCTACGATCACGAAAATCTCTTTAGATTATTCGTGTATTACGATATCTTTTTAGATCTCGTAATTTGCAGAATCCTTCTGGATCTCTGTTGCAAAACCTTCTTTAAGGAATTGCATTTGGAACATTGTCTTTACAATTTGTTTCAGTTTCTATATTTCCATCGAAAAATTGTGCCCCGGCATTAACAATCTCAAAACTTTATTGCTACGATAAAAATATTAATGCTTCACTCCTAACACTGACTTCTGTAAGTTAGAGAAGTTTGATGGAGAGCATTATCAAGTCTGGAAGAGGAAGGTTTATCTCACTCTTCAACTCGAGACGTTGATCACGTGCTGCTTGAAGAGGAACCTACCGTTCCAGATACTGGGTCTGCTGCCGCAATCTCTGCGGCTACTAAACTTCAGGCCAAGTGGAGAAGGGAGAAGCATTTGCAAGTTGCTTATCCTGAATGCTATGGAGGATTCTCTAGCAGAATCCTATTCTAATAAGAATATCGCTAGAGACATATGGGAGTCTCTAGAAAAACTCTACGAAGAAGACAAGAACCGCAGTAAAATATTTGTGGTTGAAAAATACACAAGTGGTTCTTTGAGGACGAAAAGTCTATGCTGCCGCAGGTAAAGGAGTTCCTGAAACTGCGACAGAAGCTGGAAGACGAGGCGATGCCCCTCCCGACAAGTTTATTGTTGGAGGGATTGTCTCAAAGCTCCTCCGCTGGGTGGAGCAAGTTCTATGCAAACATGCATAGGAAGAAGTTGGAGATCACCCTTGAAGATCTCCTACAGGAAATCTATGTTGAGGACCAGATACGGGCTCAACTGAAGGTGGACACACTGTCCAAGCAATTGGCTAACGCCAATCTGGTTCAGACCAAGGAACCAAAGGGAAAGCAGGGAGCTTTCCACAGCAAGAAGAAGAACCCTGACAATCTAAAAGTCAAGGGAACTTCTATCAAGAAAAAGAAGCCAAAGTCAGAAATGCCTTGCTTCAAGTGTGGCAAGAAGGGCCACTTTAAGAATGAGTACAAAGCAAAAACCAAGCAATCAGAGCAAAGAGAGCCTAGTAAGGTATCTTTGATCACTGACATTGTTGCTATGATTGCACAGGTTGATACGGTAAGGACTGATTCTGACTAGTGGGTAGACACTGGAGCCTCCTGCCATGTCTGCTCCAGTAAGGAGTGGTTCACCACCTATACACCTACTTCTGAAGTGGTCATGATGGCGAACCAAGCACAAGCTGAAGTGCTCGGGATCGGGACGGTGGGTGTTGAAGCTGACTTCGGGAAAGTC